>JAVIAB010000124.1:77304449-77554364 GCA_032433765.1 Megaustenia siamemsis
AGAGTTCTGCTGTCTCCTGTAATTAGCAGCTGTTCTCCTGCTTTCTCTGCCAATTTGTCTATATAAGCTCTTGTATTTCTTCTTGCTGAACTTTTCACTTTGTTGTCTAATTCTTTGTATGTTGCTTTTGCCAGGACCTTTCCAAGATCTGTCTTAACATTAGTCATGGCTCTCTTCGCTTCTCTTCTTTCTTTGAAGTATTTCCATGTGGTGTCTGAGATCCAAACTCGTTTTTCCATTTTCTTCAGTCCGGCACTTGCTTCTGCTGCTGTCATTAGTATTTTGCTCTGTGAGTCCCACATTTCATTGATATCTAAGTCTATTTCACCGAGTGCTGTATAACAATTACTTAGCTCTATGTTAAACTTTTCCTTTATGGCTTCATCTTTCAGTTTACGACTATCAATTTTATGTGTAATTGACCTCTTCTGTTGGTTTTTAAATTTTGATATTATTTTCCCAATGCACAGGTTGTGGTCACTATTAACATCAGCACCTCTGTATGCTCTTACATCTATTAATGATGATCTGAATTGTTGTTTAATACATAGGTGGTCAATTTGATTTGAGGTTCTATCATCAGGAGATATCCATGTTGTTTTGTGAATATTTTTGTGTGGAAATAATGTCCCACCTATAACTAAATTTTCTATTAAACATAATTGTATTAATCTTTCTCCATTCTGACTTGTAGTATCACAGCCTTCTCTCCCCACAACATGCCTCACTCCTGCGTTGTCTTTTCCCACTTTGGCGTTGAAATCTCCCATTACAATAAAAAGATCGTGTTGGGGTATTTTGTTTATAAGTTGTTGTAATTGGTTATAAAAATCGTCCTTAACTTCATCATCAGCTTCGTTTGTAGGCGCATAACATTGAACAATTGAAAGTCTTCATTTTTTGTTTTGTAGTGTGTTCGTGTCAGACGGCTATTTACCGTTCCCATTCTAATAAACTTCTAGCAGCTATGTCTGTCATCATTATGCCTCATCCAATAATAATATCTATAGTGAGATTATTTTGAGACCCATAAGGGGCATGTCTGGAATAGCAATTGGAGGTCATAATATAAATAATCTAAGGTATGCTGATGATACAATCTTAATCGCTAAGAGAGAAAAGGAGTTGTAAGAAATGTTGGACATTATAGTGAAATAAAGCAAAAATAAAGGACTCAGCCTTAATAGCAACAAAACAGAAGTAATGGTAACAACAAAGAAAAAGATATCACTGCAGTGCACAATAAAGACAAGTGGAACAATATTAAAACAGGTAAATGAATTTAAATATTTAGGAACATTGCTAACCTCAGATGGTAGATGTATAACCGAGGTGAGATGCAGAATGGTTCAGGTAGGTAAAAGCAGCTTACCAAAAAATGAGGAAAATACTGTGCAATCCATTTTTGACAAAAAGAGTTCTTAAATGTTATGTAGAGCCAGTCTTAACATATGGATGTGAATCATGGACAATAGGACAACAGAGAAAAAAATCACCGGAGGCTGTAGAAATGTGGTTTTACAGAAGAATGTTGAGAATACCATGGACAGCTAAGAAATGTAATGAAAACGTTCTGAAAGAGGCCAAAGCAAAAAGAGAGTTAATTTCCAATATTAGGAAGAAACAATCATCATTTTTTGGCCATGTAATGAGAAGGGAAACATCTGGAATATTTTGTGAAAACTGGGAAAATTGAGGGATGAGGAAAACTAAGAGAAAAGATACTAGACAGCTTATGAGAATGGCTTGGCAGGACACCAACTGAAATGATAAATAATTGTCGAGATTGAACTTTGTGTAGCTACATGATCATGTACCCCGGCATGGTACTTGATGATGATGTTGTTTATATTTGTTTGTTTTGTCCACCACTCTTGCTGAAGGCCTACTGAACTGCTGTGTCATTTTCATTTTGTGTTGTCCCTCATGTAAAGCTGTAACCATATAATTTTTATTTACAAAAAATGTTATTATAACCAGCTGCACAATAATATCATACTGTTATGTCTTTCTTCTTTTTCTGTCTCTCCTCCAATCCAGCCTCAGCGCTTTCTTTTCAAATATCAAAAGCACCAACGAGAGTCAAGTGATAACACTTCTAGTGTTAGGAATTAATAATTTGATTATAACGAATCTGTTCTGGTCAGCGGGATTCCAGAGAAGTGCTAGAAGAGATTAGCATGAAAGACATGTCTAGTAATGAGATAAGTAATTTTGGACAAAAGATATAATAGCATACTTATAATGGATGATATGATAACAATAATTAACATTATTTTGGTTCTTTTGTTAATTTCCTCAGTTAAAAAAAAAAAAGTTGGTTCTGCCATATATGGTCTTTCTATGGTACATTCAGACTGATTAGAAGAGGCTGAAATAAAACATCAGTACTTGAAAATGGCACATTCAAAACAGTCAAATGTCAACCAAGATGCCCATCCAAAAATTGAGCAGAGTATGGTCGGTGACCTACAGCTGACTGCATGTGTCAAGATAGATAACAACAGAGCTTTCCAAGGATCGCACTACTTCCAAGTGGTGCTCCAGGAAACTGACTTTCCAATTTGACCAAATGAGTAGCAAAGAAGTAGATTGAAGAGGGTAGGCATACTGGTACTAAACAAATGTAAAGCTGAAGAAGTAGAATGCGCCAGCAGGGACAGCTCTGCAGCGAAATAAAAAACACAATGCATCTATTAAAGGCAAGTGTTGGACTATTCATTCCTTTAGCAGCCGTTGATAAAAAAAAAAAAAAAGGAATTAAAAAATTTTAAAAGGAAATTTTTAAAAGGAAAAAAAGTCTCTAAAAAGTTACTTCTCACAAGCAATAATATAATAGAAGACATCATCATCATAGGCTGACTTGTCCATCTTTTGATATTACTCATCCATGTTAGTCTTTGACTGCCTTTTTTACCTTGTATTTTTCCTTCCAAGATTACTTTTAGTAGGCTGCTGTGTCTTTTAACATGCCCCAAAAAACTCATTTGTCTTATTTGAATTGTGTTTAGTAGTTAGAATTTCTCTCCACTGCTTTTTTTAAAATAGTAAGTGATGAGGTTCAATCTGTTTCATGGTGGTCAGTCATATTCGTCTTTCATGCCCTGAATGTATACCCACTGAATACCCACTTGTGTACCACACATTTTGCTGTTTTCGCTTTCTGAGCTGTTTATTATTTCTGATTCTTCAGCCCCATCTACCGTAACAGACTTTGGACATTCCCAGTAAATATAATAAAAGACACAAATAGCAATTGTAAAAAATAGTAATAAAATAATAAGACTAACATGAATTAAGCTAAACAAAATAAATTCTATTCTTGTGTCTGATGTTAAAAATTAGTTACTTTAAAGATATTCATTGACGGCATTTTATCCATAATAAATACTACGTGCATGAATTAAGTTCTAGGAGTGTAGCAAAAATGTCACTGTCATTAAAGTTAGCAGCTTTGTCCAAAAGTCATATGGCTGCAGATATATACAAGCAATTGTTACTCTTGTAGCACTAATCAATTAGAAATATGGGTGTTCATATGTTAACAAGTGACTTGAAAGAAGGTTACCCAGCTCCTTAATCATACACTCCAAAGAGGATGTTAAGTGGGCGAAGATGTGCCATTTATGGTTTACTTGTGGTATCAAGATGGAATAGATGTGTTTCATTGACCACTGCAGCATTTGCAACGGAGGTTGATCTATTTCAGTTCTCTAATTTAGATTGGTGTGCTAAAATCAGCTGGTGGTTCAATTGTGAGGATTCTGTAACAGTGCTATAGAGTTTGTGGACTAGCTACAGTCTTTTCAGTGAATAGAGCATTATAGGCACATCCATTATTGTCAAACGTTGCATGCACTAATCATGACGTTTGACGATATCATCATGAGAAGGGCAGATCTCTAATGCTGTAACAGAAGTGGTGCAAAACACAAAGATTTCAAAGATGAATCTGCAGTCATGGAGTGACTGCCAGATCCTACAGTCAAGAGGGATGTTACCTAATTTCAAGAGACCTACAGGGTGAACAAGTACAAATGTGTCAACCAGCATAGTTTGATTTCTCAAATGTTCACCTACAGGGTGAACAAGTACAAATGTGTCAACCAGCATAGTTTGATTTCTCAAATGTTCCACTCCATTATGTTACTCTCTACTCTTCCACTCCACAATCATAGCTCCTCTGGTGTTTCCGTTGTAAAGATGGTGGATCTAGGTCACGTTCTCTCGATCGCTGCAGAAAGTGCATTCGGGGTCTAATTAATTTCGGTTCTCCATTGCACTTTTCTGCGTTAAAGTAAAAATGATGATCTACTTATTACATCTGCGCTGCTAAAGCGAAGTCGTATGCTGGCAACAGTCCCTTTTTGACAAATCAAGTGTTGTGAATGCGACCTTCCAACGTCTAGACTTGATCCGCGCTTTATGTCACATTGGTACTGTTCATGACCATTGTTGGAATTCCTTGACGCAAGTTATTTCCATGTTACTCATTAATGTAAACTACTTCGTCAGCTGCAGTTTTATCTCTTTAGGGAATTTGCACCATGTTTTGTTCGTCGTAGGCTGCTTTCACTAGAGTAATCAGGAATCTAAAGGGAGCAAAACATACAGATAGAGATGATACAGGCACTAGAAGATTTTGGCATTGAAGTGATTACAGACATATGCAACGACATATACCACACAGGATACATACCAAATGAACTAAAACATTAACTTTCATTGCATTGCCTAAAAAGAATGGTGCAGTTGAATGCAGTGACTTTCGAACAATAAGCCTAATGAGCCATGTTACAAAATCTTGCTAAAAGTTATATAAGGATGGATTCAGAATCATAAAATCAATACTGAATTAGATGAGCAGCAATTTGGATTTAGAAAAAATAGCGGGACAAAGAAGCCATATTCTGCATGAGAACATTAATCAAAAAGTACACAGAATTAAACAACCAATATATGCCTGCTTCATAGACTACACCAAAGCTTTTGATAGAGTACACCACAAACAACTTATAGAATGCCTAAAAGAGATACATCTAGATGACATGGACAGACGACTAATATGTAATCTATACTGGGAGCAAACAGCAATAATAAAATATAACAAAGAGTCCTCATCAAGGCCAGCTCCTTGTCGTGGGGATGGGGCTTAACAGTCACCAGGGACTGAAAACCAAGACTGGCCAGGCCTTCCTACACCCGAGCAAGACCACAGTCTGCTCTAGCAAGTTTAAGTGCTGAAGTCGGAGGCAACCCGCCAAAAGGCGCACTACAACAATCAGGATGCCACGCACTCACGCCAATGGCAAGTATGTCTATAACCGCAAATCGATATGGCACTCGCCCTGTGATGGACACTCAGGCAGGTGCAGCACCGGGCCCTCAGCCTCGAAAGGGCCCAACCTCTATTACTGGATGTCCTTCTCAACCGCTCTGTGGAGTCAGGGGGCGAGAGAATAGAGCTACTGGCCTATCCAAAATAAGACCACTCAAAATAATGCACTGGAATGCTGAAGGCATTAACAGCAAAAGAGATGGGTACAGTAAAAAGATAGAATTAGAAAATATCCTGCATGAAGAACAAATAAGCATATGCTGTTTGCAGGAAACCCATCTAAACAACGACATAGTCTTGAAGATTAGGGGATACCAGTGCTTCCGATCTGACAGAAAAAACAGACAAAAGGGCGGAATACTGACTCTTGTAAGGAACAACATCAATGCATGTCAGATTGAAGTATATATGGATGGGGCAGAATATCAAATACTGTACCTCAGGACAGGAAATACAGACTTTCACCTACTTAACTACTACTGTCCGAGTGACCGCCCACTAGCACTAGACACAATTACATTAAAAGATAGAATAATTGTATGTGGAGACTTTAACAGCCATTCACAGAGCTGGGGCTATGAACATATGGACAAGAGAGGTGAAGAATTTGAAAATTGGCAGGATGACAATGGGCTTATACTATTAAACAAGGCAACAGATCCACCAACATTCTACTCCAGATCATGGCATACCACATCTACACCAGACCTTGCTTTCCATTCACCAGATCTGGATTGGAATATCACACGTATTGTTGGGAAACAACTTGGAGGCAGCGACCACCGACCTGTCTTTTTAGTGGTACAAAATGAGGCCGTCAGGGAGAGCAGCACTCTCTCCAGATGGAATTACAAAAAGGCAGACTGGAAAATGTATCAACATTACACCAGTGTACTGACTAAAGATCTAAATACAGACAGAGACATCAACAAAATAGTTGATGAATTCAGTAGACTAATAATACAAGCTGCCAGTGAAACAATACCTAGAGGGGTGCGGAAACACTACAAACCATACTGGAGTAGTGAACTAGAGCAACTGCACAATGACATGGAAATATCTCGAAAGCAAGCAGAAAATAACCCCTGCCAGGAACACCACAATAACTATCAACATGCTAAAGCCAAATTTCAATGGGCTAAACTACAAGCCAGACGGAGAATCTCGAACGAGACACAAGAAAAGTGTGGAAGCTTGTAAAACAGCTGAATGATGAGGGTACAGAAAGGAACACCAAAATTACACTGAAGAAGGATGGAAACATCCTAACAGGTAAGCATGCAGCAAATCACTTTGCAGACTCCTTTGCAAATGACAACAATATTGAAATTAGCCTAGAGAAACGACAAGAGACCCGTTTAAAACAACAAAATGCAAGACAAGAAGATACCACACATGAAGTCATGGAAATACCCATTACACAAAGAGAGTTAGAGCTGGCAATATCCAAATTAAAAATGAAAAAGTCACCAGGTAGTGATGGAGTGTCCAATGAAATGATTAAGAACTTGGGAACTGCAGCTAAAGCAAAACTACTGCAGATCTACAACATTTGCTGGATCACAGGTAGAGTGCCACAGGCATGGAGAGAAGCAATTATGATACCATTACTAAAGCCAGGAAAAGATGGTTCAACGACATCCAGCTATAGACCAATCAGCCTTACAAGTTGTTTGTGCAAAACAATGGAACATATAATCAATCTCAGACTGCAGTGGTACCTGGAAAGTGAAAATCTCTTTGTCCCACAACAAGCAGGCTTTAGACAGTGTTACTCTACCGAAGATCAGGCAACCTATCTTTCCCAGGAAATTGAGAATGCGTTTCAAGAAAAGAAACTGGTACTTGCAGCATGGATAAACCTAAAGAAAGCATTTGATAAGGTATGGAAGGAAGGGCTTTTGAAGAAACTGAGAAATTATGGAGTAAATAGCAGGATGTACAAATGGGTCAAAGCATACCTGCATAACAGGAGAGCCAGAGTGCAACTGGATGGTCTTAAGAGTAAGGTCTTACTGCGCCAGGGCATTCCACAGGGAGGGGTACTATCTCCAACACTTTTTCTGATCTACATCAATGACCTAGTTACTGAACTACCTCATGGCATCAAAGTGGCAATGTATGCAGATGACTTGGTAATGTGGTGCACAGAGGAGTATGCAACAGTGGCCTCCAAATTGTTACAAAGAGCTATGAATGCACTGAATTCATGGACAAATAGATGGTGTATCAGCATCAATACAGACAAATGCAGTACTACACTTTTCACTCTCTCCCAAAACAAAAAGCATGAGCCATCTACATAAACAATGAGCCTGTGAAAGAAGACATACAAGCTACGTATCTCGGAGTTACATTTGATAACAAACTATCTTGGAAACAGCAGATAAATAAGGTAACCCAAAAAGCAAGGAGAAAGTTGGCTATTCTAAGAAAGTTGTGTGGAACCACATGGGGTGCGAGTGGGAAAATACTCAGTAAAGTTTACCAACAGAGTATACGCCCACATTTAGAATATGGATCATCTGCATGGTGCTCAGCATCAAACACCACATTGCAAGAACTGGATAAAGTACAAAACCAGGCACTTAGGGTCATCACAGGAGCAATGAAATCAACACCAATATTGGAGATGGAGAAATTGTGGAGGATACCAGCACTGAGAGAACGGAGGGACACAAAGGTACTGATACAGGTAGAAAAATTTGCTTGTATGCCGAGACATCCAATGAAGGACCGATTCCAAAATCTTGCATTGGGACGACTTAAGAGAAGCAGTTTTATCCACCAAGCCAAGCGTATTAGTAGACAAACACCAGACTTGCCAAGAGTTGTTAACCCCCTACTGCCCATACCAGAACAGACTCCCTGGACAGTGGAATCAGGATTATCAGTTCAAATACGGACAGAAGTGAAAGGAATAGTTGACAAAGAGGAACAGAATAGTCTACAGCGAAAAACAATAACTCTCAGTTTTCTGGACGAAGAATACCCACAAGACCTATGGATTCGTGTGTACACAGATGGATCAGCACAGAATGCAGTAAAGAATGGGGGAGCAGGTGCATATATAGAGTACCCAAATAACACTAGGGATATGAATAAAATAGCAACAGGGAAATATTGTCACAATTATGATGCAGAAATACAAGCAATAAAGTTGGCAATAGAAAAACTGCTGAACAGTAATCTTAACCCGCAGCCTATAGTGTTTTTGACAGATGCAAGATCAGTACTCCAGGCACTACAATCCAGAAAATTACCACATCTGCAGACCTTATTGACTGAACTCTGCAAGCACCACAGGGTTGCCCTGCAGTGGATCCCATCTCACTGTGGAATACCAGGAAATGAGAAAGCAGATCAGTTGGCAAAGGAAGGTTCAACAGGCACACAACTAGATACACCAGTTACATACCATCATAAGAAACAGATAATCAAATCAATCAGAGGACCACAAGCCCCAAATCAGGATGCCTTTCATAATATGAATAGATATGAACAAGTTATCATTATGCGCCTCAGAACAGGACACAATCGACTCCATAGTCACATGTATACAAAATTCAAGATCGGCACCTCAACTACTTGTACATGTGGACAGGCGCCCCAGACTGCTGAACACATACTTCAAGACTGCACTGAATATAGTAAACTGAGGAAAATCCATTGGCCCATAGATACAACACTACAGACAAAACTATACGGGCCACTGCAAGAATTACAAAAGACAGTAACATTTATACAGGAAACGATATTGCAGATATAGACAATACTTCAGGCGAACGAAAGATAGATAGATATAAAAAGAGTAAGACAGGGATGCATCCTATCATCATTTTGAATCTATGAAGTGGGCTCATTTGTGTTTAACTCAAAAGCATATGTGCTTTTTAACCAAAGAACTTTTTTTTTGGGACTCAATGAAGATATCCCCGATGGAAGAATAAATTGTACTATTAGTCCCATAAATGATTCGCTTCCAGAGGTTTATGATGTAAACAAAGCAGTTTTGTCATTGCAAGTGAATAATGTCCACACCTATAATTGGTCAGGATTGGGTAACAGCAGCAGTTTTATAGCGAACACGGAAAACATCACAGGATTGTGCTGTTCTGAAACAGCTATGCCATGTTACCCTAGAATTGCCTTTAATGGGATTACTATGACCACAAACCACTCTCCATGTGTGTGCCATGTATTTACACCCCTGAAAGAAATTCTGAATATAACAACATCATGTGCCGTCTTGATATTAATGACCACATACCAGGAGCCTCCACTATGATTGATACAACTGTTGCACCAAGCACTTCATCAGCAGAGCCATATCTATGGAATGTTAATCTGACATTGTTCTTGAATGATGTCCAAGTTAATGAGACATCAGAATCATGTGGCGGCAGCTACAAGAAGGGAGCGGAGAACATCATCAATTGTGTTTTTACTAACTACAGGTCATGTGGCTTCTGTTGGATTGGAAATGATAACTTACCACCACTGTGTGTCTATATGTTTGGAATTGGAGTAATCAATAATGGCCTAACATCATCAAGTGCTACGACGATCATCATTTTCGGGAGGACGTAAACTCCCATGGTATATGGTGGATAGGCGGCAGGAACCATTGAAGGCTATGTCTGAAAAGTGTTCCTTCTTGCAGTTTCCTCATATTCCAAGTCCGGCTTGTTGCAGGAGCTACTGAGTTAAGTGCTCTGTGCGCCTCATCCGTTTTGATCCTGCTTCGATATCCCGTTTGTTTACGATGAATGATGATATCGTATGACGGGGAACAGTTGGCTGTGTTCACTTTCTGCGCGGTTTGGCCTTATGTCTTTTGGCGTGTGCTGAGACTGCTACGATGGGGACTACAGTTACCTTTCTTTGTTTGGGAGATGAGTTAGTAATTCGGATGATTCCACTGGCACGGGCGGTTGAGCAATTATGGATTTTAATTCGTTTGCTGTGAGACCGAGGCCTTCCATAGCCAATAACAATAATAACACCAGGGCTAAAACTAAGAATAGCAAAATGTTACATCTTCTCAATATTCCTATATGGTGCAGAAACATGGACATTAGACAAGAAAACAGAACAGAGAATTGAAGCCTTTGAAATGTGGATATATAGAAGAATAGGTAGAATTGGATGGAAGGAAAAGAAAACAAACGATGAAGTCTTAAAACAACTAAAAATGAAAATAGAACTACTAAGCACAATTCAAACAAGACGAATACGATTTTTGGGCCATGTTAAAAGACACAACAGCCTACTAAAAGTAATCCTGGAGGGGAAAATACAAGGTAAAAGAGGCAGACCAAGACTAACATGGACGAGTAACATCAAAAGATGGACAAATCAGCCTATGACAACCTGCACCATCAAAGCAAGAGACAGAGCAGAGTGGCGCTCCATGGTAGCCAACCTTCGTTGCGGAGACGGCACTAGATGATGATGATGATTTACTAGAGTAATCAGGAATCTAAAGGGAGCAAAATTGTTGTGTGTACGACATTTTGTGTGCTACGTCATTGTACATCCCTAGACCGGCCGTACGTTAATCTTACGGTCTGTTGTTTGATGTGCAATGGGGATAATCTGATGACTAACTGTGTGTCTATATGTTTGGACATCATCAAGCGCTATACATTTTTAAAAAATACGACGATCATCATTTTCAAGAGGACGTGAACTTCTGGTATATGGTGTATAGGCGGCAGGAACCATTGAAGGCTATGCATGAAAAGTGTTCCTTGTTGCAGTTTCCTCAAATTCAAAGTCCGGCTTGTTGCAGGAGCTACTGAGTTAAGTGCTCTGTGCACACCGTGAGCTGTGTGTCTCATCCGTTTTGATCATGTTTCGATATTCCAATTGTTTACGATGAATGATGATATCGTATGACAGGGAACAGTTGGCTGTGTTCACTTTCTGCGCGGTTTGGCCTTATGTCTTTTGGCACGTGCTGAGACTGCTACGATGGGGACTTCAGTTACCTTTCTTTGTTTGGGAGATAGAGATATTAATTCAGATGATTACGCTGGCACGGGCGGTTGAGCATTTATGAATTTTAATTCGTTTGCAGTGATACTAGGGCTTTCCATAACCAAATAACTCCTCTACTCTTCTGCTCCACAATCTTAACTCCTCTACTCTTGCACTCCACAATCTTAACTCCTCTACTCTTCCACTACACAACCTTAACTCCTCTACTCTTCCACTCCACAATGTTAATTCCTCTACTCTTCCACTCCACAATCTTAACTCCTCTACTCTTCCACTGGCAGACTCCCACTCCACAAATTTCTACAACCACACTGCATAATTTTTCTCCTTGTAACTGCCCCCCAATCTACAATCAACTATTACTAGATATTGCCAATATGATATGTGCACACAGAATGAAAACAAAAATTCACATTAACTGTCTATAGTCACTTTGTTAAATGCATGTCAAAGATGGATAGCCATTAAACAAATAATGAGAGACTAACAATCTAAAGAAATGATACCATTCTACAAGACACTTAACAACCTAAAGAGATGATTTACTGTTCTACAAGACACTAACAACCTAAAGAGATGATTTACTGTTCTACAAGACATTAACAACCTAAAGAGATCATTTACTGTTCTACAAGACACTAACAACCTAAAGAGATGATTTACTGTTCTACAAGACACTAACAACCTAAAGAGATGATTTACTGTTCTACAAGACACTAACAGCCTAAAGAGATGATTTACTGTTCTACAAGACACTAACAACCTAAAGAAATTATACCATTCTACAAGAAACTAACAACCTAAAGAGATGATTTACTGTTCTACAAGACACTAACAACTTAAAGAGATGATTTACTGTTCTACAAGACACTATCAACCTAAAGAGATGATTTACTGTTCTACAAGACACCAACAACCTAAAGAGATGATTTACTATTCTACAAGACACTAACAACCTAAAGAGATGATTTACTGTTCTACAAGACACTAACAGCTTAAAGAAATGATTCACTGCTCTACAAGACACTAACACCCTAAAGAGATGATTTACTGCTCTACAAGACACTAACAACCTAAAGAGATGATTCACTGCTCTACAAGACACTAACAGCTTAAAGAGATGATTTACTGTTCTACAAGACACTAACAACCTAAAGAGATGATTTACTGTTTTACAAGACACTAACAACCTAAAGAGATGATTTACTGTTCTACAAGACACTAACAACCTAAAGAGATGATTTACTGTTCTACAAGACACTAACAGCCTAAAGAGATGATTTACTGTTCTACAAGACACTAACAACCTAAAGAGATGATTTACTGTTCTACAAGACACTAACAACCTAAAGAAATGATTTACTGTTCTACAAGACACTAACAACCTAAAGAGATGATTTACTGTTCTACAAGACACTAACAACCTAAAGAAATGATTTACTGTTCTACAAGACACTAACAACCTAAAGAAATGATTTACTGTTCTACAAGACACTAACAACCTAAAAAATGATTTACTGTTCTACAAGACACTAACAGCCTAAAGAAATGATTTACTGTTCTACAAGACACTAACAACCTAAAGAGATGATTTACTGTTCTACAATACATTAACAGCCTAAAGAAATGATTTACTGTTCTACAAGACACTAATAACCTAAAGAAATGATTTACTGTTCTACAAGACACTAACAGCCTAAAGAAATGATTTACTGTTCTACAAGACACTAATAACCTAAAGAAATGATTTACTGTTCTACAAGACACTAACAGCCTAAAGAAATGATTTACTGTTCTACAAGACACTAATAACCTAAAGAAATGATTTACTGTTCTACAATACATTAATAGCCTAAAGAAATGATTTACTGTTCTACAAGACACTAACAGCCTAAAGAAATGATTTACTGTTCTACAAGACACTAACAGCCTAAAGAAATGATTTACTGTTCTACAAGACACTAACATCCTAAAGAGATGATTTACTGTTCTACAAGACACTAATAACCTAAAGAAATGATTTACTGTTCTACAATACATTAATAGCCTAAAGAAATGATTTACTGTTCTACAAGACACTAACAGCCTAAAGAAATGATTTACTGTTCTACAAGACACTAACAACCTAAAGAGATGATTTACTGTTCTACAAGACACTAACAACCTAATGAGATGATTTACTGTTCTACAAGACACTAACAACCTAAAGAAATGATTTACTGTTCTACAAGACACTAACAACCTAAAGAAATGATTTACTGTTCTACAAGACACTAACAACCTAATGAGATGATTTACTGTTCTACAAGACACTAACAACCTAAAGAGATGATTTACTGTTCTACAAGACACTAACAACCTAAAGAGATGATTTACTGTTCTACAAGACACTAACAACCTAAAGAGATGATTTACTGTTCTACAAGACACTAACAACCTAAAGAGATGATTTACTGTTCTACAAGACACTAACAACCTAAAGAGATGATTTACTGTTCTACAAGACACTAACAACCTAAAGAGATGATTTACTGTTCAACAAGAAACATTTGCAAATAGTTCATGAAAAAAAAATGTTTGTGATGATAAACACACCAAAAAGAAAGTAATAATTTTGTAATTTGTGGCAAGGGTAGACAACTTGAAGATATTGTGACTGTTGTCAAAACTGACATGTATTATACCAAAGGCTAAACTGACAAAGAAAAGGTTCGAATGATATAGAAAAAGATATATTGGTCGGAATTAAGCTAGAGGACAGCTCACATAACCTGAAACAGAATTCCTCCATGAATCAGTGTCCGTCTATAGTCAACAAGTGCCATAATAATCCAAATTAATATTCAGTATGAAAAAGCAATAAAGAAAGTGACACAGGGAAGAAATAGAGAGATTCTAACACATGAGCATTAACAAGCACATTTATTAGTGTTGGAGGTTTTATTTTTGGCTACAGTGCTGGCCGGCTATTGTCCCAGACCACACTAACCTGGATAACTGATCAATAGAGTAAAAACCAAATGAGATATAATGATCAGGCAAGGATGTGTGTGGTGCTAGCTGTAGCCACAAAACAGATATACTAAGTAACAACCATGTTGTGAGTAACATAAACAAAGACTGAATGTGAAATAAATCAAACATAAAAATATAAGACAAAAAAAGACAAACTTAACCAGAAACCCCCCACTAAAAGTCAACGATACAATTAAAAAAAAAAACATTGCCATTTAATAAAAAAAATTGAACTAAAAAGAATTGCTATTAAAAAAAGTCACAATAAATCAAAAGTTGATAATAACAAAGCTGCAAAAAGAAAGAAGGAAAAATGATTCAAGATTATTTATTATTGACATAAAAGTCAAATTGTAACCTTACAAACAGATAGAAAATAGCTTTTGTTATACAATGTTCACAGTTATGAAGTCAATTTTATAATCTCTTGTCTGTGCTATTCAAACAGAAACAGACGTGTCCATAGCTGTCATAACTTGTATTTTTAACTGGCAAGTTTAACTGCTCCTCACCTAAATGATGATGATGAACTTAATGCTATATGTAATCAAGTTCATAAAACATGTTCTGTAATTTGATAAAAATATTGATGGCGGTGAAAATGATCAAGAGTATACAATGTGTGAGAACTGCAGTAATGTGCAACAGTTTTCTGTAGTATGACGATGAACCAATCAAGAATAGTCAGTGATGGTTTAAATGGCTTGTTCACCCAGCAGTGCAAAGACTCCTGCCCATTGGTCCAGTGCATTAGAATGTTATTATTACAAGGAATATAACAAACATATTTCAGTCTATTAATAGAATCAAGGAAATTAATAAAACAAGTTAACAACCTATTCAAAATGTTTCACACATTCATAGAGTGGTAATTAGATTATTTAAAACAAAAACTGCTTTGCTTTTTTCTGTACACTCTTTTTTTTAAATATCAAATAAATATCAAAATGAGGACCTGCAATAAAAGTTAAATGTAATTAAAAACAGAAATAAGTATAAAACAGTTTTGCATGGGGACAAACACAGCAATCATGGAGTAAAGACACCACAAATAAAAATAACCAAATGAATAATGCTATTATTAAATTAATGTAAAAAATGCTACTATCTCAGTTTGGTTAAATGTGTGCCAACGCTGACTGTGTTACATTTAATTCTGATTTAAATTACAAGAAAATTATGAAGTGTTAATAATACACATACAGAAACATTATTTAAAAAAAAATAAAAACCACCTGGAAGCACTTGTTCAAGTTTGGCTGACCTCAAAGTTCTGTCTCATGTACTTGCTAGATCAAACTATTAGAGTTCTCTGTTTAATGACAGATACTACAGCAGGGAAACAGAATAAAATCAGATGTAAACTGACAAAAAGGAGTTTTGTTTATTTGTAAAGTTTTTACACAAACATTATAACAAATATATAAATTATTGGTCATATCAAGGTTTGAGAATAATGAAGAATAGTTTGGTTATCAGAAACAGTGTCAGCTAGTTGTGATGTGACATCTGGTAACTGGATGCAACTGCTGCCTGTCTGACCTGCTGCATTACAATAAGCCAACATATCCAAGACTAATGATATCAGAATAATCATCTCTTTAACAGCAGCCTTTGCAGTCAGAACTAAGACAATTTTTCATTATTTTCACTTCCTCTTGACCAAGCATTTATCTTCTTACACCTTTGCTTGCATATTACACAAATGATTACATTTACTGTCTCTTTATTTACAGCATTATTGTGGTAATCTGTAGAGCATATTAAAATATAAAAGACACAGAACAAATGCTTTCCTGTGCATAGATGATAATAAAGTTTATAACATGAGAACCAATATCAGTGGCTGCTAAACAATTGCTGGTTCTGCAGAAACGATATAGTCACAAATAATGAGCAGATCATTGAGAGAACAAAGAAGTTGAGAATCAGAGATGTACAAATGATATGCTGATATACACATAAAGTGACCACTAGAAGAGCAGGCAGAAAATGCCAGGACTTGTGTAAAAAAAAAAATAAAATAACGAAACTAACATAAAACAAAACAGACAAGAACTGCAATGGCATAAACAACTAGTCTGTAAAATGTAAACCCTTTCTGTACCTTACATAACATGCACACAAAGTTCAGCCCTTTGTGTATGCAGCTAAACATCAGCAGTTATTTCAACAATGTCCTGGCAAATGATATATATATATATTCTACATTTAATTATGATGAATGAAATAACACAATGACTGGGCTATTTTATCCAGAAAGTCATTTATTATTTGACATATAATAATACAGGTTGAAATCGTATCCTACTTTTAAACTCATGAGAAAAATGAAAGAATCCTGTCACATGTCGAGGGTGGTGTTTAGGGAATATGGTGTTGGTATCTATATTTATTTATGATTGGTACATTAAACATTTTTTTTTTAAATTTTGGCTGTCATTACACCACTACTTGTTTTGTTTTGAATGGAAGTAAAATATATGGTGTCTGATGTTTCTGCATTAATCACACCTATGAGATAGTTTTCCTTTCTTCGATCTGCAAATAAAGAACTGCTGGGTAACTCACAAACTCTTTCATATTTCCTCAATGTGATTGGCTATCAAATGATTCTTACCATGAGGTGTGGCTGTTCCAAGCTTTTATTTCCATTACATTTTTTGTATGATTTAGATCTTTAATTTGTGACATTCTCTTATCCTCATTATTCTTCCTGATGAAAACCTTGTGACTGTGCCTGTGGTATTATTTATAGTTAGCAGTGGAGCAAAACTGAGTTTAAACCAGAACAATTCTATAGTCTAACAAAAGCTTTCTTTCAAAAGTCTCCACAAAGCTTTCACTTTTTCTGACTTCCACCTGCCGTCAGTGTTTCCACTAAATAAAAATGTAGCATTTTGTACAACTCTTTATCAAGAAAATGTTTATTTTGCTTACATGTACAGTGTGTTCTATTACACGTTTGTCTATTTAATTCCTCAGTTCTTACTGTACATCCTTAAATGCTCATTGCATATGATGTCAGCACAAGACATTGCAGCTTTCATCTCTAGGAAATACTCAGGACAGACACACTTGACATACTAATGAAGTACACAACAACGTAAAGAATGTTTTAAAACCGATGCTATAATATTATATGCTGATGCATGTCTCTATCATGGTAGAAAGCAAAAAACCTGTGGCATTCTAAACAAATTATAGGCAAGTCATCAACAAACAAAAATCAGCACATAGGAGCTCTTTTTTAATGAAGAGAAACAGGAAGCAATAAAACGTTTGACCACATTCTGAAATATAACAAATAGGTAAGCTGGTTATATTCATGAACACCATTGTTACATAACAGTACCTTCTCCAGTTTTACAGTACTATTTATATATATGTTCATTAATTTATTTATATAATATATATGTTAGTATTATTATTACTAATTTTATAAAGATTTCTACAGAATGAAACATAAAGGTATAACACTGTTATAAAAAAAGAGTAAGAAAAAGAATACAAGTGCTGTCCTCCTGATTTAGTTCAATAATATCATCTTCAAACAATTAAAGAAGCCAGCATAAACATCAATGGAAGAATGTTAAACATTCACAAAGGACAGACAGAAAGTAATCATTGACAAAAGTGCAAAACCAGACATGAAATAACTAAATGCATAAAGTAAAAGAAAAAATACAATCCTTGATCCACATTACAAAAGAAATCCTTGTTAAAAGACTGGTTATTTATATTGAGAAGGCAATCATTTATTTTAAAAAATTGTGGTTAGAAATGAAAAGTAAATGGAGATAATAAAGTACAGGATGCGTGGCAAGTTTCTTACATCTTGGGCACAAAGTAAGGGAAGGTGTCATAAGTTAAAGGGAATGCGACATTCTAAATACTGCTTCAACAATTTGAAACAAAATATTATATGGCCAGTTCAATAGTAGAGAATGTTACTAAAATGGGAATCATAAAGTTTTATGCCAACTGTTTAACAAAGTATGACAAGAACCACAAACAAATCAATCATCATCTAAGCAGAATGCATCAAACTGTGACACATGGCTATGATTAAATTACAAGTGCTCGTGTTTAAATTTAAAAAAAAAAAAAATAATTACATGACATCATTTATTGATGTAAAAAAAGTAAAGTAAAGTACCCCCATCACGCCAAGTGGCGTATAGGGAAATATGGTGTTAGTGACCCTATATTTTACAGACCTTCAGCACATGAATTTTGGGGTAATGTGGCCGGTATTACGCCCGTGCTGCTTTACTTTCCCAGAAAAAAATCCGGTACCCATTTAAGGCTGAGTGAACCCGGAAGCCGTCGGTTGGGATCGAACCCTACCCCTTGTCCTTTGTAGTCCAGTTCACTAACCACTGAGCTATCGCGGCTCCATTTATTGATGTGCTATATATATATATTTTAACTTGGGTAAGAAACTCTTGCTCTTGTCATAATTTCCTACCACCAAATTCTTCGGAGCTGTTTTCTTTATCAACTTTTGTCTTTAATCATTTTTATTAATTGCCTGTGATCTTTGATTTTTCATTATCTGCATATATCTACCAAATATTTGTTTTTTCTGACCAGCATTGAATTCGTTCCTTCAACACATCATTAGTTTTATCATCATCCTGAACATTCTCTAGATCAAACACACCAGTCAGCTCTACAGTGATCTTCATGTCCATCATTCAGGAATGACTGTGTTAAATGAAGAAATCTCACATTTCCTCTGACAGGGACTAGTGAGAGATGCTATACAAATAATGTTGGAAACAGCAAACAAATATAAAATGTATATAAATATTGTAGACATATCAAAAGAAATATTTAAAACTGTGATGGCAAGTTCAGACACAGGCAAGTGTCAACAATGGACACACAGGAATGGACTGCATCTGACTGACTTGGAAAATAATCACAGCCCAGTTTCTGCTACAACTTACCAGTGACTATCTTGACAGCACACAGCCATTAGTAGTTTTAGTGACAGTGTCAGAAATCTAGACAAACTTTTGAAATTTTGATTTTCTTGAGTTCACATTAAGAAAATCACAATTTCTGGTTCCTGTGAAGAGAATTCCATTTATAATTTCAACCAGAGTGATTAACGTGTGGTTAGCTTGAAAGTCATCTTAATGAAGAAAGAAATGCACAATTATAAGCCATATAACTAACTGGACTGTACTGTACTTTGTGTGGTTAGCTTGAAAGCCATCTTATTGAAGAAAGAAATGCACAATTATAAGCCATATAACTAACTGGACTATGCTGTACTTTGCCATGTAATATACTTACTCAAGTTATCAATTTTATATGAAAAGATGAAACTGCCTGACTGAAAAGAACCAGAAGTCTACTTCCTACTCAAGAAGGAACAGCAATAATGGTTACCTATACACCTGTGAACCGACAGTATTAAACCCACAAAATGTGTCAACCAAACATTACAGAGAATGTATTCTATTTTTTTTTCTTCAAATTATTATTTTTTTTGTTGCGCTGCTCACAGCTGATTCTATATTTGTTAAATCCTATGTCTTATAGTCATACAACAAAATAATAACAAATAATGTCATAATTGCAATAAATATGTCAAGTACAATAAAATAGTTGTGATTCCAAGATGGCAAGAAAAAGAAAATAGTTTGATACATGCAGCCATCTTTCCTCAACAAGCTGCTGTGCTGTTAGACACACAGCAGGCAGTACAGGGAGTGTATACAGCAACAATGTCTCCCTGTTTTAATGATGCTACCAGCAGTAAATGAAGCTGTTTCCTTGGTTTAGAGGTCACTCTCTCCATACAGCGCTGTGGAAAAGGACATGTAGTCAAGAGCTCCTGGTACAGCCCCTGTACCTTTGTAGGGAGCCATGCGTTGAATACAGTACTCAGCTTGATCTGGGGGCAGCTCTTGTCTCAGAATCTGAGCTGTGATGAATGGCTGTAATGTTCAAGGCAATTAATAAGGTGTTAATATATGGAAACATACATCATGTTATTTTTAAAAATCATTTAAAAAATACGAATGAGCAAATGTAGGAAACAAACTTTCAAAGTGAAGCATATTTACATCATTTGTATATTAGCATTTATATAAGGTAAATATATGACTCCTTACATTGTGTTTTAACTAAGAGAAATTTCATAAGGAAAGAGGAAATAGGGAAGGCCTTAGAAATATATGGAAATCACAAAGATAAAGAAAAATGTGTAACTGCCTTAATGACAAACATTATAAGGGTCTTCGGTATGCATTTATTTAGAATGCCCTCCTAAGTCTTGATCTTCGTGCAAGGCAGCAGCAGTTTGTTACCAAGGTTGTCTTTTCTAGGAAAGCAGCATTACCAGACCAATAGTCCTTCCTACCAGGATTTGTATCATAAAACAATAGTAACAAAGAAAAACAGTGATGAAATATTTTACTGAAATGTAGTTTAAGCAGTGAAAAAATATTAAGCAATTCAAAAGAAGGCCAAAAGCAAATACATTTTTTGTTTGTTTTTGAAATGACAAAATTAATACTCAAAAATTCATTGTTCAACTTTTCAAGTACAAAAAACATTAAAATATGAAGCTGCTGACATAGTTTTTCATCAACCAGTGAACACCTGGTGTATCCTACCTTATCTCCTGCAAGGATCTTGAAGGATTGCATGACTTGTTCAGCAGTGTCTGTGTCAGCAGTCTCACGTGTCATAAAGTCCAGGAATGCATCAAATGTAACATAGTTTGAACGGTTAGGATCCACAATGGACATGATACGCTGAAAATCTGCTTCACCCTACAATACAAAGTGACAATGAAAATGCTAATATCTAAATGTTGCCAGAAATGTATTACAAAAAAATATTGTCAAAGATTCTGGCTCATTTTTAATGAAACCTTTTATAATTAACATGCATCCTGAAGAGAATGGAGAATACAAACAATGCAGCAGTGAATGATGGGGTCCAAGCTGACAATAAAAGTAAAAAAAATAAAATATATGGAAAAATATCACTGGCCTAATGTCATAAGGAGTCTGAACTATTGAAATGATTTAAGAAATACAGGAATTAACAAATTAATAGGAAAGGTATATTCATAAATCTCAAAATAAATAAATAAAGACCAATATATTCAATTATCATGGCATCTAGCATGAACTTTTTATGAAATATACAAGTGTTAAAGGTGTGGTTAAGCGCATGAGCTTATTTTAACATGCCTGTCTTCTCTGATCTTATAAAATAAACAAATAAGGCAAATACTAAAAGTGTGCTATTCTTACATGCTTGTCATCTTAAAACATAAAAACTAATGAAGCACATACTACAGAAATCTTATAACATAACTACGTATGGACAAATACTAATGATGTATTTTCTTACCTGTTTGTCATCTCTGATCTTATAACCTAAACTAATAAGGCAAGCCTTAAATTCTTTTGGTTCAAGCCTCTTGGTTCGGTTCTTGTCAAAGTGGTTGAAGGACATTCTGAACTCATTCATCTGAGCTTCTGTGATGCCTTTGGAGTCTCTTGTCAAGATCTGAGAATTCATATGAAAAAAATCAAAGTTGAACAAACTAGCCAGGAACCTAAATATCAATGTTAAGATATTCAAAGAAAGCAGCAGTCAGCCTAAGATTATTGATTGATATCCCAGTACAGCTTGTCATGGAACATAACTACTGATGGTTGCATAAGGATACAACAGTAAGTCCCAGACGACTGGAAACAGTCCATTATATTACCAATATGGAAAAATAAGGGCAGTAGAAGAGACTGCAACCAATATAGAGGAATATCACTATTAAGCCACACAGGGAAGTTGTATGCTAAGATATTCGAAAGATGACTGAGACTAATTATAGACCCACAACTAAGCGATGCTCAGATGGGCTTCAGGAAGAACAGAGACTGCACAGATGCCCTATTTATCATAAAACAACTAGCGGAGAAAACAATAGAGCATAATAAAACACTATATACTATGCTTCTATGGACCAAGAAAAGGCGTTCGACAAGGTGGACGGGGAACAACTATGGTCCATATTGCCCATGTACGGAGTGAGTCACCACCTAGTAAAGATATGCAAGAGCCTCTATGAAAATAGTCGCACAACAGTAATCCTCAGCAGGCTACTCTAAACATTTCACCATTAACTCCAGAGTAAGACTAAGTAAAAAGCTGCATGCTTTTCCCCCTACTTTTCATCACATATTTGGACAATATATGCAAATTAGCATGCCCAAGCATAGGAAGTATATCAACAATGATGGCAGCAAGTGAAAACACAAAGGAGAAGGAAATATACGTACAAGAAAACAGCAGAAGAGAGGATGAAATAAATGAAATACTATTTGCAGGCGACCAAGTTCTGATACATGAAACAACTGAGAACCTGCAAGAACACATCAACAGGCTAAACAACACTTGTAAACAATACAACATGAAGATCAACATAAATAAAACCAAAGTAATAGCAATAGTGAGAAAGAAAGAAAAACTAAACATCATAATAGATAATACGACCCTGAAACAAGTAGACAATTTTAAATATCAAGGTAGCACGTTAGCACAAGAGAATAACCAAGTGATAGAAATAGATATAAGGACATATATATAAATAGATACAAGTAATAAAGTATGCCAAGTTATAGGCCAAGTAGCAACACTATTGGAAAACAAAGCAATAAGTACGGAAGCAAAAAGGGCAATTTACAAATCAATTTTTCTACCAACTTTGTGCTACCAGTGACAGAATTGGATGCTGGACTCCAGAACACTAAGAAAGATAACGACCACTGAAATGAAATATGCCAGAAGAATGACAGGAAACAGCTTAAGGGACAGAGTAAGAAACACTGACCTGAGGAAGAAACTCGAAATTGAACCAGCTATCGAATACATAAAGAAACAACAGATAAAGTGGTTCGGTCACATAACAAGACAAAAAGAACTAACAATGACTCAAATAGCCATAAACAAACGCTACGAAAACACCAGGCATAAGAGGAAGACAGAGAAAGAGATAGATAAAGGGAATACTAGAGTCACTAGGAGGGATATCACCAGAAGAGGCCAACAGAAGAGCAAAGAATGGCAGATTGCATCTCCCCTCGATGCCAGCGACATAAGAGGAAGGACGGAAGAGGAAGAAGAAGATGGTTGCATGGTTCTTCTATGTTCAATGAAAATTTGGAACTTCGGTCATTTTACCAGTACTATAGTCACAGTCATCACATGTTTCTATCCTAAACGGTTATTTATGCACTCATGGTCTGTGTCTTGTTTCTTTATGCTCAGCTAGTATCAGCTGGTAGTATCTTCTATTTTAAAAAGAAACTATTTCAATGAGTTTTTAACTTTGCACTGATGAGACAGGTAAAGGTGTGAAATAAATGGCCAAAAAAAAAATTAAAGTAACACTTAATGACAAGAAAAGAGTTTCTTATTTAACTCTTTCTGTACAGAAGGTTTTTATCAAGGAGGGAGGGAGAGAGAGAGTGAGAGAGAGAGAGAGTGAGACAGAGAGAGAGAGAGAGAGAGTGAGACAGAGAGAGAGAGACAGAGAGTGAGACAGAGAGAGAGAGAGAGAGAGAGAGAGAGTGAGACAGAGAGAGAGAGTGAGACAGAGAGAGAGAGAGACAGAGAGAGAGAGAGAGTGAGACGAGAGAGAGAGAGAGTGAGACGAGAGAGAGAGAGAGTGAGACGAGAGAGAGAGAGTGAGAGACAGAGAGAGAGACAGAGAGTGAGACAGAGAGAGAGAGAGAGTGTGAGTGAGACAGAGAGAGAGAGAGAGAGAGAGAAAGAGAGAGAGTGAGATAGAGAGAGAGACACAGAGAGAGAGAGACACAGAGAGAGAAAGAGAGAGGGGGAGGGGGAGAGAATGTGCCCAATGTTCCTTCTCCGGATGCCTTTCTTTCTCCAACCAATGGCCAGTTTCCTTCTCTCTCTCATGGATGCACTGTAGGAAATACTTTGAGCCCTGGTTCAAAAGGTGAGCTCTGTATGAATTTGCAAATCTGTTTTCAAAAACACTTAAACAGACCCAAGATAAAAAAAATATAGTCACAAAAGCAAAGGTTCTTAATGAGAATCACAAACTCATTAAGAAGCTACTATACCTGATTCTCAACTTCATTCTTGTTTCTAGCAATGGCAGTTAGCAACTGTTCCCAGCCAACTCGCAACGTCTGTACAAAAGAAGGGTCAAAGGGATTAACATTAAAGTCAATGATACATCTTTTGCAACAAGTATTTATAATTTCAACATCTCAGCCATGTATCTTCTCATGGAGGTATCAATGCAAAACTAGTCTGAGGAATACTTCAGTATGTGGATTAATGAAACGACTTTCACTATTTTAATACTTAAAGCACTATACTATTTCAGCTTCCATAATAAAAAAAAAATACATCTTGAAGAACAAAACAACAACTTGAAAGATCAGTATAAACATACCTCCATGGTGTACTGTGTATAGTGGTTCTCAAAAATCATTGCCTCCTGAACTTCCTGCAATAATGGAAGAAATAAAGCATGATAGATCTTGGTACGGATATGCCAACGGACAGGTCAGTTTTATCTGAATGTTCTTTAACTTCACAGTCAAACACTTGAAAATTACATAGAGAAAGTTATTACAAACCAATTTTAATGTTTTACTTAACAATCTGGGCAATAAGGATTATAAGTTATGGTTATGGTTAGTCGAAGGCCCCTTTATCACTGCAAATGAATTAAAATCCATAATTGCTCAACCACCCATGCCAGTGGAATCATCCAAATTAAAATCTAATCTCATTCAAATCTCAGCACATCAGGATTCAAACAAAGAATGGCAGCTGCAGTCCCCTTCATAGCAGCTACAGCACACGCCAAAAGACATAAGGCCAAGCGGCACCAAAAGTGAACACAGCTGAATTGTCCTTCTTATGATATCATCATTCATTGTAAGCAATTGGAATATTGAAACACAATCCGGATGAAATACAGCTCCTCACTGTGTGCACAGAGCACTAAACTACAGGTTCGACTGTGCTTACTAGAACAAGCAGCAAGTTCCCCCTTAATATTATGCTCATAACAAAATATAAACTAACTAACCCATTAAAGTCTAATAAAATTAGATGAAAAATTTTCTGTTTAGGTTTTAAGCAACTGACATGCCTTAATTTAGAGACTTCTCATGTGACTGTGAGCTTTATAAGGAAAAGAATTGTCTATTCAGATAATGATTATGAGCCATGCCGGTTGGCATAGGCGATCATCTCTCTCCACATCTATCAGTCCTTCAGGCAAGTCATACTTTCAGTCTGTGATCTTTTATGCCATTTGGATACGTTGTTCAATATTTTTATCTTTGTTTTCCTCTGCTTCTCTTTCCATTCATTCTGCCCATTGTTATAGTATTCTCAATGCCTTTTTTTCACACCACATGCCCAATAAATGTAGATTGTCTTTTTGTAATGATTCTGATATTTCTGCATTCTCCACCTCTTTTAAAACATTTTTCATTAGTAATTTTTGCTATCCATGGAATTCATGGCTTCTTCCAATAAACATCTCAGCTGTTATCAATGTTATCCTGCAGGGAGCCGCGATAGCTCAGTGGTTAGTGAACTGGACTATAAAGGACAAGAGGTAGGGTTCGATCCTGATCGACAGCTTCCAGGTTCACCCGGCCTTAAATGGGTGCCGGATTTTTTCTGGGAAAGTAAAGCGGCACGGGCATTATACCAACCACATTACCCCCAAAATCATGTGCTGAAGGTCTGTAAAAATTATGGTCACTAACACCATATTCCCTATACACCACTAGGCAAGACGGAACTCTTTACTTTTTTAATGTTATCTTGCTTACCATCCATAGCCCACTTCCATATAGTTGAACAGGCTTTAGCATATGTTTTCTAACATTAATTGACAATGATTTATGCTAGATATTTTGTTACTTTTGATCTCACATATTTGAATCTATGCACTTGTTTCAGGACTGTTCCATTTAGTATTACTCTACAATCTTGTGTGTACACTTTCTTTGATGATACCATAGTTTCTGTTTTTTTTTAGGGTGAGGGTAGGGCCTTCTTGTTCACTTTCAATCATAATCTCATCTAATAGATTTTGTTGGTTTTTTGCTATCAATACTATTGCATGTGCATACCTGAGGTTGTTTATGTTGCTTCCCCCCCCCCCACAGGTTTGGCAGGTTTATTAGGATTTTTCTTACAATATTTTAGCTGTACAAAGAAAATAGATCTGGTGACAATACACGCTCTTTTTTGCTCTCCTAGTCTTATTTCTTGATAGTCTCCATATTGTTTTAAATTCTTATGGCTCAGAATTAATCAGCAAATCTGAACTTTAATATTCTTCTTCTTCTACCTTTTTAGCTCCCAGTGGAGCATATGTCTTCAACAAACACTTTCCAAGTCATTCTATTTTTTGCCATTCTTTTAAGGTCATTCCATGTCTTCCCCATCATCTTCATCTCTGCTTCTATCTGTCTTCTTCAAGAATTCCTTGGTCTTCCTCTTTGTCTTTTCCCCTGGGGATTCCAAAAAAGGGCCTGTTGTGTAATACTCTCAGTTGGCTTCTGTAGTGTGTGTCCTATCCAGCGCCATCGTCTTTGCTGTATCTCTTTATCCACTGGTGTTTGACTGGTACATTTCCATAATTCTTTGTTAGTGATTTTATACTGCCATTTCCATCCTTTTATTCTGCATAAGCATCCATTAATGAAACTCTGTATCTTCGTGATTGTCAATTTTGTTGTTCTCCATGTTTCACAGCCATATAATACTTGCCTTAACATATGAGTTGAAAATTTTAATTTTTGTATTTAACCTAATTTCTTTGGATTTCCATATGTTTCTCAGTGCAATGAAAGCTCCTCTTGCTTTTGATATCCTTATTTCGGTATCATTTTCTGTTCCTCCCTCTTTATCTATATTACTGCCCAGATATATGTAAGATTGTACATCTAATAGATGTATTTCTCCTAGTTTTATTTGGTTATTGCCAACTGTATTAATTCTCATAATGTTGATCTTATCTCTATTAATCTTCAGTCCTAGCTGTTGTGATCTCTCATCAAGTATGCTCATTTTATCCTGCATCTGTTGATGGTTGTGTGATAGGAGAGCAATGTCATTAGCAAAGTCTAAATCATCAAGTTATCTAAATCATCAAGTTATTTGGTCAGTGACCACTGGATTCCATTTCTGTTGTTTTGAGTTATTTTCATAATCCAATCTATGGCCAGTAGAAAGAGAAATGGAGACAGAAGGCATTCCTGCCTTACTCCTGTTCTTATTTCAAATGCTTCTGTAAGCTGTCCTTCATGCACCACACTACATTTCGCTCCTTCATACATTATTTTTATCAGGTTAATAAACTTTATGGGGATTCCATAATGACTCAGCAACTTCCAAAGCATTCTTCTGTCTAAACTATCAAATGCCTTTTCGTAATCTATGAATCCAATATAAAGTGGGGATTTTAGTTCTAAACTTTGTTCAACTATTATACGTAGAGTAGTTATTTGATCAGCACATGCTCTGTTCTTCCTAAAACCTGCTTGTTCATCTCTCAAATGTTTCTCTATGGCCTCTTTTAGTCTCTCCAGAATGATTCTGCCTAATATTTTTCCTGGCACTGATAGTAGCATAATTTCCCTATAATTTGTGCACTCCTGTAAACTTCCTATCTTTGGTAGTTTGATCATATAACCTCTTTAGGTATTTCTTCCCTCTCCCAAATTTTATCCAATAGATCATGTAACATCTTGGTAGAGGTGTTAATATCTGCTTTGATGGCTTCCAAAGGAATTTCATCTGGACCTGTGGCTTTACCATTTTTTAATAGTTTGATGGCTTTCATTATTTCTTCTTTGCTTGGTTTTCCAGTTAACGTGTAACTCTTCTTCTGCTGGTAGTATATCTGGAGGATTATTTGAGCAGGGTCTATTCAAAAGTTCTTCAAAGTGCTCTTTCCATCTCTCCATTTGTTCCCTAATTACTAAGCAGATTTCCTTTCTTATCTTTAATAAAGGCATTGATCTGTTTGTATTTTCCACTTAATTTCTTTGTGGTGTTGCACAGTTCTTTCATATTCCCCTTATTTGCTGCTTCTACTGCCTCTTTAGCTAGTTCATCTATATATTTCCTCTTATCCCTTTTAATGTATCTTCTCACTTCTTTGTTCACCTCTGTGTAAGCTTCCTGTGTCTTGGCTTTATTACTTCTCGTTTTGCTTTTATTTATGTCTGCTTTCTTGTTCTTTCTTTCTTTAATTTTGTCCAGAGTCACTGCTGTCATCCATGCCTTATTCTGGCGTTCTCTTTTCCCTAGTGTTTCTTCTCTCTTTCCATATATCTTTTACCTGTTTCCAATGATCTTCTATATTTATTGTATTTTCTAGTTGTTGGAGAACTTGGTATTTGTTTGATATTGTGACTGCGAATTTATCTTTAATTCCTTGTTCTTTAAGAAACCCTACATTGAAATACTTTCTACCCTTATTCGTTGTAGTATACCTTTTTAGTTTAATTTTAAGTTTGGCTATCAGAAGATGATGATCAGAAGCTACATCTGCCCCTCTATATACTTTTACATCATGCAAGGATGACTTAAACTTATTATTAATACATATGTGATAATTTGATTTTCCGTTTTATGATCTGGTGACACCCATGTAGCTTTGTGTATTCTTTTATGTTGGAATATTGTTCCTCCTAGGCTCACTTGATTAAGGGCGCAGAAATTCACAAATATCTCTCCATCCTCGTTTATATCTCCAAGTCCATGTTTTCCCATAATCTCTTCGAAGCCTCCGTTATCTGATCCTACTTTAGCATTTAGGTCTCCCATCAAGATTATAATATCCTTGGCTCATCTTGCATCCATCTGACATTGTAGCTGTTTATAGAAATCATCTTTAACTAAATCGTCTTTATTGTTGGTTGGTGAATAGCATTGGATAATGTGTAATTTTATTTTGTTTTTGGTTGTTTTAAATGTTGCTCTCATTAGTCTTGGTCCTACTGCTTCCCATTCTATTAGTATCTTCTGTGCATTCCTTGATAGCATTATAGCTACCCCTTCACTATGTTGTGCTCCAGGTTTCTGGTATCCTGATGATGAAATCATCTCTCCAGTATTTAGTTTTATTTTACCCAGCCATCTTGTTTCACACATTCCCATAATATCTATCTTATAGTTTTGTCATTTCTGCTGCTACCTGTGCAGCTTTTCCTTGTTCGTTTAGAGTACGAACATTCCAGGTGCCAATTCTGGAGGATTTCCTGGCAGACAAAGGGTGAGTCGGCTACCCGGACTCATGGCTTTCTCCGGCTTGCGTATGTCTCTTAGACAGAGAGCCCTTCTCTTTCCTGGATGGCGGATTTACTTTTTCTCTCTTTGACTTGTCCATGTTTGTGAAGTTTTTTCAGCTTATTTTTTTACAGTATGAGATAGCCAGTCCCATGCCCAACCCTCCTTTCTCGCCTCTTATGAACATGCCTGGTAGGGTACAGTGCCATTATTCTTTACTATCCTTTCGGGCCCCGGCAGCGCATGGGCGAACTTTAATATTGCTTTCTAATTATCTTTTTAAATGGAGTAAGATTTACAAAATAAAAAAAAGATTAAAAGTTACCAAACAAAGAGAATCTTCTTTTGCAAAAACACAATTGTTGCCAGCAAAATGTGAAAGAACTCTCTTTTCAAGAAGGATGAAAAGTGAGGATGATTAATTAAGCAGACGAGTCTCTATGTAAAATAATTATTATTTCAACCCTACATTACAATTCCGGCATAAAACTTACCGTCTTAAAAAATACAAATTCTTGAAATTTGAAAGTGATCCTTTATGGTTAAGTTGGTGCATTGATATTCAGCTTAAAGCATCGATTCTTGTATTAGTTACAAAAACCTTAAAAAGAAAGTTTTCTAACTAATTTGAAATTATGTATAGTGTGCTATAAGTGTATGACAACAAGTGACAGACCTGGTTAGATTTTTCAAGTTCCTCCATACTGGGCTTGTATGCTACAACAGCCTTGTCAAACTGCTGTAGTTTATTTAGTTGTTCCTCCAGCGATGAGCGGCCGGTCACACCGATTGAAGCCACAGCATCCAGCTGATTTTCTATCCACTGACCAACAACATTAGCTTTAGCAGCAAACTGACGACGAAGGCGTTCATTATTCTGTTGCCTCATCATCTCTTGCTGGAGAGTGGAGTCACGGTGTGGGACCAGCTGCTTGACCTCAGCCCACTTTCCAGTTATGTCCTAGGACAGAAAACTTTGAAGTTATTGATAGACAGACAAATGCTGCTGATAGTTGCTGCATGAATAATTAATATCCATTCTTGCAAGAATCAACTTTATTACCATTCTTACAAGAATCAACTTTATTACCATTCTTACAAGAATCAACTTTATTACCATTCTTACAAGAATCAACTTTATTACCATTCTTACAAGAATCAACTTTATCACCATTCATACAAGAATCAACTTTATCACCATTCATACAAGAATCAACTTTATCACCAATCATACAAGAATCAACTTTATTACCATTCTTACAAGAATCAACTTTATTACCATTCTTACAAGAATCAACTTTATCACCACTCATACAAGAATCAACTTTATCACGAATCATACAAGAATCAACTTTATCACCATTTTTGCAAGAATCTATTTGAGCGCAAGACTACAGTTTATATTTTTCTCACAATCAAAAAACATCATAATTTATAATATGCACATATGACCTTTAATGTGATATTAGGAACTTAATGCATAGAAATTTACAAGCCACAAATATGGGTGTGCCTGTAGCTTAGAATGTATCAGTCAAATAGTTCAAAGTACCCATTCTGATAAGTAACTTTCAAGTAAGCAACTCATGATTGAGCTGTCAAAGACAACTAGCCATTATACTCAACACTGGTGAGCTTATAGTTTGGAGAAATGTATCAACAGTTATTTGCCAACCATTTTGTGATGACATTACTGTATGATTGGTAGAATAATTTTTTTTTTACTTGAGTGATGTTCTCTAATTGTCCATTAAGTTGAAAAACTGCATAATCTAATCACATGATGGGGTACAGTCCTTGTGTCTGCACTTAAATAAACATTCACCCCACTATAGTCTATTACTACTACTAGCCTTCAATTTTACAAGTCACATGATTTTACAATGAAGCAAATAAGAAAAACACACCTTTCCATAACCAAGAAAACTCTTTTCAAACACATCAACATTTTCTCCCCTCCAAGAAAATGAGTATTTATGATGCAGTGCAAATTGTCAATGATGTCTTTGCACAAGTTTGCCTCTAGCTTTGTTTATTAATTTTATCATCATCTTGCCTCAAGGTCATAATCTAAAATGTCATTACCGAAACATTTGTCATTCCTTATCACATTCTTTCAGTTAAAAAGCTTGCCATTAGGTATATATTTCACCATTTATAGTGATAGTCTAGCAGAGATGAAACTTGTATCAGAAAATCATGCTGGTCATTCACACAAGATGAAGAAACAGGTGTCTATTATCAGGTCATGCAATAAACAATGTTGCAGAACCACCAGGTATGCCCAATTACTGTTGTATAACATTGTTGAGCAGCACGAACCTCATTTCTGTTTTGCTTCCTTTTTTTCTGTAACAGCATCTATTGCTAATTTAGCAATTCTGATATCAAAATGTATTTTGTATATTGGTCTGATTATAATCCCCAACAATAATATCCTGCCAAATCAGGGAGATATAGACAGGTTTAAATATCTGTCTATAAAAAGAATAAGAAATGACCATATTTATATAGATAGTTCAAAACACAACACAATGAGCCTTCAAAAAAACGTTGTGGGAATACCAAGCTCAAGGGTCGACCACGAAAAAGATAGATCGATGGAATATTAGAAGCACTAGGAAACATAACAGCAGCAGAGGCAAAGAGAAGAGCAAAATACCACAAATTATATCTCCCCTCGACGCTGAAAGGCAAACGAGGAAGGAAAGAAGAAGAAGAAGAATGAGCACTAATGAATTGCTCAGAATATAGTGATGTAGAACCTGTCAATAGGAAATCAAGGTAGAGCATAATAAATGTGAATTAACAACTAAAAAATGCAGATATTTATTGTTTACAATCAAATACTTTCTCTTGGTCTCTACATTTTAGATTCATCGTTGAAGTGCTGTTGGCAAAAAACATGCAGGTACTTTTGTTTGGAAAACATGATAATAGGTAGACATCAAATTACAAGAAAAGCTGGCAAAACCTAGGAATACAGGATATAGCAAAATACAATTAAAGCTTAAATTGAAAGCACATGCATAATAGAACATACATCTAGTTAACTAAACTTCTTTACAGACAATTCAACAAACAAGAATCAACAGAGGGGCAAATTAAGGCCACAACATTCTTTCATAAACAGCAAGTGTGTAAACTTGCTGCCTCAACAACACAATACAAAAAAATATTCTACACAATACACTGATATAGGAAGTCAGAAGACCAGAAAATGATTACATATTATTTCCTCCCTTGACACAAGCATGAAAAATTGTTAAACATTGTGGTTTTATCAATTATCTGTCCTTGTGTAGTCACAAGATTGTAATTTTATCAATTATCTGTCCCTGAGTAGTCACAACATTGCAGTTTCAAAAATTATATGTCCTTTTGTAGACACAACATTGTGGTTTAAACAATTATATGTCCTTGGCCATGTCCCTCACAACTATGCAATTTCTTCAATTATTTGTCCTTGAGTAGTCACAACATTTTAGTTGTGCAGTCCCAGCATTGCAGTTTTAATGTATCAACATGTTAATATATAATGACAAAATACAAAGGAACAGGTTCACAGTTCTAGCAGAAATCAGTGCACTGCAAAGTACAACAGTTAAAATGTAGAACTAGTGTGTAACATCAAGCCTTGTGTGCTGTCAAGCTGTGCAGACATAAAATTGAATCACTTTGTTTGGGTTAAGCCGTTAGGTTAGCAGTGAGTCATTTCTATATTATCGTTGAAAGATTTTTTGCATTGCAGACATCTATTAGTGGGAATAGCTTGGAAATATAATTGTTAGTAAGACAACAAAATCTTCATGATTAAAAATGAGTTAACTCTTGCTACAAGCTTGTGCTATTTTAGCAACCTCATACTTCACATTTATTTGAGAAACTGAGCAATCTCCTCATGCAGTAGAACGATTATGAGATCTCGACCAAATAAATAAAAAAAACAAAAAAACACACACACACAAATTAATAATAAAAATCTAGTCATTCACTCATCGGGTGTCGCCTCCACATTGAAGGTTGGCTACCAAGGAGTGCCATTTTACTCTGTCTCTTGTCTGAATGGTGCATATTGTCACAGGTTCATCTCTCCACCTTTTGCTATCAGTCCTTTTATACTTGGTCTGCCTTTGCCTTGTACCTTCTCTTCCAAGATGACCTTCAGTTGGGTGTTTGTGTCTCTACACATGACTACTAAAATAATTTATTGCTGTTATTGTCATTTGTCCTTAGAAAGATATATTAAGTGGGTGTAGATGCATTGTGTTGACAGTTATTTGCATCTTTCGAGCCAACACATACGACTTCAGCATGGCACTTTTGAGTACCAGATACCTTCCTTCTTTGATCCATATTTGCTTAGCCAGACTGGTCAGTTGGTTCAGAACTTCACTGTTTGTCTTCTTTTCCTTCCATCTAATTCTCCCCATTTTCTATAAATCTACATTTTAAAGGCATTCATTTTCTGCCCTGTTTTATATTTGATGTCCCTGTTTCTACAGCATATAGGAACATTGAGTAGATATAATATTTTACAATTCATAGTTCTGATGTTATTTGCTTTGATGTGGTTATATTTTTTATGTTGATAAAATTGCTTTTAGCCATTCCTATTCTTTTGTTTATTTCTGTCTTACAATTTCCATCATTTGTTATACGTTCAAGATAGCTATATATATATATATATCAGTCCTATAAGTATATATATTTTATATATAGCTATATTTTTCTATAGTCATAAATCTCACAAATAAAATATCAAACTGTTGAGCAATCTCAGAATGCAGCAGTAATTGAATTCTTTAGCTATCTTTCACTGATAAACTCAAAGGAGATGGCATTTCACAGAAAGGAAAATGTGCACTAAAGCAATCTAATTCAAACATGCTGATGAGAATTGGGAACGTAATTATTGAGCACTCTCAGAAGAAAAAAGTAGCTATCTATCAATCTCACACGAAGAAAGCAACTGTTGCAGAGCAATGTCACAACAGAAAACAATGTATTAAATACTTATAGATCTCATATAAAAATAAAACAACTGTTATTGAACAATATTACAACAGAATGTAATATATTAGTTACTGATTAATCTCACAACAGAAAACAATATATTAGTCTTTAATCTCACAACAGAAAACAATATATTAGTCTTTAATCTCACAACAGAAAACAATATATTAGTCTTTAATCTCACAACAGAAAACAATATATTAGCCAGTGATCAGTCTAACTATAGAAAATAATATATTAGTTACTGATTCATCTTACAACAGAAAACAATATACTCTATTCGTTATTGATCAATCTCACAATATAATATAAAATTGTAAACCTTTGAATGTGAAAAAAAATGAATGTTGAGCAACTATTTTTTTTTAATTTAGAAAATAATAAATTATTTACTTATTTTAAAAAATAGGGGGTAGATGAAGGGAATTATGAATATTCTTGAGTCCGTGCATCAAAAAGTTTATTACCTTTTAACAGCAACAATTTAGCACAGGCTAACTTACATGAAACTATTACAATTTGTATTGGTTAAGGCAAAAACAAATGTAAACAGATTACAGGACAACTATGGTAGATCAACAACACTGGACATGATGAGAAGTTAGACACTGAAAAACTGCTGACAACTTCGATGAACCACCTCAGACTCTTAATCTAAGTTTGGTATTAAGGAAAGCAAGTCTCTACAGAATGTTGTGAGAATGTGTAGAGTGCATGCATGTGCAGTCACAGCTGTAGAGGTCAGTATCAGTCTTCAATTATATATAAAGGGAATTAACATTCAGACTCTTTGAAACCAAGGTACAAATGTGACTCAAGAAAACAAAAAATTATAAACAATTTCTTTAAAAATTTGTATATTGAATTTATTAATTCAGTTAAAAAAAAAAAAAACTATTTAGTATGAATGTGGAAAATGGTGCATTTTTTCAATCAATAATGATGGATTGAAAAGCATATTTTGAAAGAGTGAATTTCTAACACCCCCTGAAATACAGATTCAGCTGTAAATTTTCAAGATATACAATTAGATCTCATTTTTGAAAAGAAACAAGTGCACTGCTAGAGCAATATGAAGAAAACATCATAATTATCCGGTGCAGGTTGCAGCTCTTGCTAGTTAGTGAGTTAGTGATTATGTTTACAAATCATATGTCTGAAAATAAGGGGATATAAATTTTAACTGTTTGTACTGTGATAGTTTATCTGAAGCATTTAACTTTTGACACTAGCAATAACTTCTAACAATGACTTATAACATAACTTATACATATTAAACAAAATAAAATTATTGAAATTAACACTAAAAATTACATTTGGTAAAATTCTCAAAATACTACTGGCTTTTCACACTTTTATAGTTATAAATAAACTAAAATCATGCATCTGGTGACAAGATATTTGCCAAAGATTTAATCAAAATGGAAATGTAGTTTTCAACACTGGTTTAAATAAGTCTGCAATGTGGCTCACTATGACAGCAGTTTAATAAAAGAATGAGAGGAAACAAATAAACAAGCAAAAACATCAAGACAAATGAAAAGAAACAAATAATTGTTGTTTACCAGAAAGCTTTAATATTTACACTTACAGACTAATACTAACCTCCTATGACCAGGTCCAAAGCAACACCAAAAAAATGCAAAACAAAAGTGAGAAAATTATATTAAGAGCGAATGTTTCTGGTGAAGAACACTTTGAGGCTATAGTTAGCCAGGATACCAGAAGTCACAATAGAGTAACAAAATAATTCTTATCAATACAAATGTCACACACACATATATATTTTTCCTTTCCAAGTTTGTGTAATAACAAAATGAACAGATTGACTACAACATTCTCATAGAGAAAGACTGTATGTTCCATAAACTATAGAAGTTGTGATAATGATAGGCTGTAAAAAACAGACACAAATGTTTGCATTCTATTGCAGGATATTTAAAATATACATATTGATAATTTAAAAAAACACAGCACAATCTTCACTTGGTCATACTGTCTATTATAATGTGCCATCCCAGATTCCTTCTTATAGAAAAAATCTTCAGGCATATGGCAACCTTAAACTGTTATTGACTTGGTCTGTCTTTAGAAGACATATAATGATTTTTGTAGGCATACTTTAAACCAATTAAAAAAAAGAGCTGTTAGATTCTTTGAAAGTAATAATTATATATGTTAGAGCTTTTTTTTTATTATCAAAGAAAAGAAAATAATGATAACAATAGAGAGATGACAGCATGTTAGTAAACTAAAGGGGATAAACATAAATGGCAGATAATCCACAATTGCCAAAATCTAATGAAGCATCTACAAAACAATGTGATATATATATTATTGTAAATTTGAGAATAAAAATGATTACACAAACAAAGAAACCCTTGTATTAAAAATAAAGTAAAATGAAAATGGCAGAAAATAAATAAAACAAAGCAATAATTAGGAAAGACAAAATCCTATTTTGTCCATACTTTGTTATATACATGTCAAGATTCAAACTGTGATTGTAGACCAACTGGTGACTTGAAACATAGACTTGTTAAGATTCACAACTTAAACTGTGATTGTAAACCAACTGGTGACTTGAAACATAGACTTGTTAAGATTCACAACTTAAACTGTGATTGTAAACCAACTGGTGACTTGAAACATAGACTTGTTAAGATTCACAACTTAAACTGTGATTGTAAACCAACTAGTGACTTGAAACATTGACTTGATAAGATTCACAACTTAAACTGTGATTGTAGGCCAACTGGTGACTTGAAACATAGACTTGTTAAGATTCACAACTTAAACTGTGATTGTAAACCAACTGGTGACTTGAAACATAGACTTGTTAAGATTACAACTTAAACTGTGATTGTAAACCAACTGGTGACTTGAAACATAGACTTGTTAAGATTACAACTTAAACTGTGATTGTAAACCAACTGGTGACTTGAAACATAGACTTGTTAAGATTACAACTTAAACTGTGATTGTAAACCAACTGGTGACTTGAAACAGACTTGTTAAGATTACAACTTAAACTGTGATTGTAAACCAACTGGTGACTTGAAACATAGACTTGTTAAGATTACAACTTAAACTGTGATTGTAAACCAACTGGTGACTTGAAACATAGACTTGTTAAAATTACAACTTAAACTGTGATTGTAAACCAACTGGTGACTTGAAACATAGACTTGTTAAGATTACAACTTAAACTGTGATTGTAAACCAACTGGTGACTTGAAACATAGACTTGTTAAGATTTACAACTTAAACTGTGATTGTAGACCAACTGGTGACTTGAAACATAGACTTGTTAAGATTCACAACTTAAACTGTGATTGTAAACCAACTGGTGACTTGAAACATAGACTTGTTAAGATTCACAACTTAAACTGTGATTGTAAACCAACTGATGACTTGAAACATAGACTTGTTAAGATTACAACTTAAACTGTGATTGTAAACCAACTGGTGACTTGAAGCATAAACTCAGTAAAATTATACATCAAAAGCAAAGGAGATATTTATCTATTCCAGATTTGTATCTTTTATTTAGTTATATGCATACAACTGTCAGAGCTAGCAGCTCCCTGGTTTATTCCATTCTATAGAAAAACTGATTAACACTCAATTATCAAACATTGCTTCACATTAACTGATCCATTCAAGTTAGCAGACTCCCACTGCCATGTCTTGTTCAATCAACTTTACAGGTATAATACTGACTTTATTACTTTTCCTTTTTTACTCTTTCCATACGTTTTGCCACACTGTGTGCCATGCTGATTTTGGTAGCGTATGTTTCACCGCATAGTGCGCCATGCTCAATTTGATTATTGTGAACGCCATAAAACCATATTCTTTTTACATGTCATGTATCATCTTGATATTGGTGATATCTAATACCTTGTTCAATTCTAATTAAATAAATAAAATAAATAATTCAAATCTAAAAATTCATGTATAATATGTTGTATGTTAGATAAATATAAATATGTAGATTGACTCTTAAAACCATGAAACATTTTGTCTCTGAAATCTCTTCCGTTGTGTCAATAAAAAGCTTTCGTACGGAAATAGTTAAACCCTTTAATGCACTAAAAAAAATATTACAGCTGACAGGCTTGAGAAAAAGGCACCCAACATGTCCTGTGTTCAGTAGTGAATGTAGTATATTTTCCTATGAACATTGTTGCCCTCATATCACGCCAGGCTACCCATGTTCATTCAGTGAATCTTTGGTACATATATTTAGGGGCTGAGTGAAATCACGTCAATTAAACAAAAAAAACTGGCACCCCACCACTGCTGGGAAATGAACATGGACCACATAGTCAGCAGATGAGTGCACTAATTAATTTATTAATGTTGCCTGATCAGTGAATTGATCTGGCCAAACAGTCTGTGAAGACTTTACCTGTCAATGTTTGTACAAACTTAGCTTTTTTCATGATCTTTCTTTTTCATACACCATGAGAGCTTGTGTGGGCTATCACATCTCCCAATGTCATGCCCTCAGTATTATACATCTGCTTGTGACATTCAGGCTTTTTTTTAACAGTGTCAAACTGTTCAGTTCCCCCTCAGTCAATCACAATACACCCCCCCCCCCCCCCGGCCACTTATTACATTGTAGTTCAATTTCTCTCTTTTGTAATAATAAAAATTTAAATTAATTTTAAAAAAGGATGTTTCTTTCTGATGAACTCTGTGTGATTCCATAGCTGATTCTTTCTATCTACTGTCTTTTCGAACCGAAGACGGTACATAAGGCAGAACTACAATCTCAAAAGCAGAAACCTTGCGTGCGAAAATGGCACATATTGCAGAGATCACTGCATAGCTGATTAATGACACTTAAATACAAAGATATGTAGTTTAAAAATGTATAAGAACACAGACATATAGTCTGTGGCATCTTTACAGATGGCTGGCAGCAAGCAATGATTTGTCAGTAGTTTAGTAATATATAACAAGATGCATTTGTGGGGCCTGGCCTCATCTCTTTTCTCCTGCACCTTTTTTTTCAGATTTTGACATCAACACTTCCTCAAATGTAGCTGTGCCATTTTTTTTTTTATTTGTTCTCCATGTGCTATCTAATGCCAGACTTTCCCAGTTTCTTTCGCTGATAGAGAATTTGCTCAAGGAAGACCTGCAAATATCCTTATATCTTAGCACTGGCCAGATCTTTGGACTCTTTCCATTCCTAAGTTCACCATACAATAATAATTGTTTGGGAATACGATTGTTGTCCATTCTTTTCACGTGACCCAGCCACCTTAGTCTCTGATTCCCAAATGTTGCTATGACTTAACATTATACAGATTACACAATTTATGTGCAAAAATGCACTAACAATTAAAAATATATATAAACTATCCCCATATTCTAAGGTATACACAGCATGTAATCTTTCTTTTAGTGGCAATGTGATATTGTTTGTTTTTTGTTGTTAGGATCATCATCACTGCACACTGGACAAATCCATAGGTGCTCCGGTATACCACCTCGAGAAAATCCGAGGAGAATCCTGGCCCACATGCACAAACTCTGTAGCACGGCCTGGGATCCACGTTGTGTGTAGGTTTTCTTCTGACAATGTTTCCAGGGCAGCGGCCATATTAATGGCACACTCTTTTCTATTTCAACTGCCAAGGGATCTTTAATGTGCACGGGTGCACATGGCACCTCCTGTTTATTGCCATTTTCCAAGATGGCTAGACGTCGGATCTCACTGTCAAAGAGATCAGGGGAGGGTAACGGCATAAAGAAACCATGGATTAATTTTTCCTATTTAAAAAAAAATCCACTTCTGGTGGGTTTTGAATCCAGCTCCTTCCTGTCCTGAGGCAGACGTGGAACCCCTTGACTACCCTGTCCCCAGTGTGACATCATCAACACTTAGTGAATTCAGTAATAAGAAGCAGCATCATTAGTACTACTTTCTTTGTTACTAACATGAAAACTACAACTGGAATCACTCTCGGTTTTGTTTGTTTTTCCTGTTCTGCTTTGCCAACAATTAATTAAAAAATCAATTTTTAAGTAACTCATTTACAACACTGCTCTGAAATCAGTTCCATGGGTAGCTATATGACTTTGTAACTCATTTACAACACTGCTCTGAAATCAGTTCCATGGGTAGCTATATGACTTTGTAACTCATTTACAACACTGCTCTGAAATCAGTTCCATGGGTAGCTATATGACTTTGTAACTCATTTACAACACTGCTCTGAAATCAGTTCAATGAGTAGCTATATGACTTTGTAACTCATTTACAACACTGCTCTCAAATCAGTTCCATGGGTAGCTATATGACTTTGTAACTCATTTACAACACTCCTTTGAAATCAGTTCCATGGGTAGATATATGACTTTGGATGAATAATTATTTGCTTTAATTCATGTGTAAATTATACATTTATTTTATAGAAGGCGAAGTCTTGACAGTTAATATTGAAGAGGTTATTTACATTGGTTTCAAAGAGAGCATAAAGTGTGTACTAATTATTGTGTTAATATATGTAACAAGCTGTTTCTGTTACACAACATTACACACAGTGAAACTATAATAAGTTCATAGCAGTAATATAATGTATACTAACGCTTAGTAAATCATGCTGAATGCGCATGCTTTATCTGCAAGACAAGTCATAATATTATAGTTTGCAGCTTCAAGTATTACTCTTGTATTAAAAATACATAAATAAAATGTGTTCTATGTGATAAGATAAAAACATATTGCTCCTTAACACATGACTTATTATTTTAGTAAAAAAAAAGACATTTCCTTCATATTTATGTTGTCGAAAACATTAATTCTATTCTTCTACAATTTCATTCAATAGATGAACAGATAATACAGTTTTAGATTATATAAGCCCAGAAACATTTTCCACTTAAACATTTCTCTTGAACAATTAGACATGTTTGATTACAAATATTTACAATAACAACAATAAAGCGTGTTGTACTGTTACCTAGCATCAACAGCTTTTGTGAACAATATGCTGTCTTTGGAATCATTAGTCATAATAAACCAACAAAAATAATCACATAGCACAATGATATCCCTCACCTGAGCATGCAGAGTAGTGTACGGGTTATCAGGTGGTGTGATACCAAATTGTTGTCCCAACACCTGCACCTCCTGCACCAGCCCAACAATTGTTGCAAACTCTTTATCAGCTTCACCCAGAGTTGCTTTAAACTGATCATGGGCCTCAATTAATCCCTTCAAGATATAGATACAACATTAGATACAACATTAGATACAACTAAAGAACAGATATGTCATATGATGATTTTTCTAAAAACAAATGAGGCATGTTCAAATGAAACCCACCCGAGCTGGCCAAGTGGACACATGTAAGATGCAGATGACGTCAATGTGATGTAATAAGCACACTCTATGAATGAGGTATTTTTGAAGTATTTGAGGCAAGAGCTATCTAGTTATTATCTTTTTCATTTTTATAAATTGTTTTGAAATGCTTACACAAACTCTTCACTGCCATCTTGGAATCATAATGCTGAATAAAGAATATCACAGCATGTTTCAATAACAGTCCAAAGAAAGCCATGGAGAGAAATTCTAACTACTGTTTTAGGAACGAGCTAAAAACAGCCACATGAAATGTTAGGACCTTATACCAAAAAGGAAAACTAGAAAATCTTATGGTAGAAGCAGAGCGATTAAACACAGATATTTTAGGCATATCAGAAACAAGATGGAAGGAAAGTGGATACATACAAGACGATAAATATACATTTATATACTCAGGTAACACAACGGAACACCAAAGAGGGGTAGGCATACTAATAAAACGAGAACTACAAAAATATATAAATACTCACTTGATATACAATGATAGGATTATATTAATAAAAATGAAGGCAAAGACATTTGACATAGTAATAATACAGATATATGCACCTACTCAAGACTATACAGATGAACAAATAGAAGCATACTATGAAGATCTAAATACAGTTATGAAGCAAGTGAAACCATCAGACATCTTGATTGTAATGGGTGACATGAATGCAAAAGTAGGAGAAGGCAGATATAAGACCATTATAGGAAATCATGGTTTAGGAAAAAGAAATAACAGAGGAGAAAGATTAATTCAATTTTGTGAAGAAAACAGGCTGATAATATGTAACACCTACTTTGAACAAGAGAAATGGAAACTATACTCATGGAAAAGCCCTGGAGATAGAAAGAGGAATCAAATAGATTACATGATGATAAAAGACAGATTCCGGAACAGCATCAAGAAAGCCAAAACCTATCCAGGAGCAGATATTAATTCAGATCACAATCCTGTAATTATTAAAATGAAAATCAAATTAAAGAGAAAGAAAGAAAATACTAATTCAGCAATACCAAGAGATACAACAGCTTTAAATCAGAAAGATGTAAAAGAAACTTATACCGTACAAGTAAAGAACACATATCAGAAGCTGCTAGAAAAAGGGATTGAGCAATACAGAAGAGAAAATCCTGAAGAAAAAGTTGCAACCAAATGGCAATGCATAAAAAAACAGCATACAAGAATCCTGCATCACCTTACCCAAAAAGGAAAGTAACAAAAACAAAAATGGATAACTGACATTTTAGAAAAAATGGAAGAGAGAAGACAAGCAAAGAACACTGTCAGATACAAGGAAATTGATAATGAAATATGAAAAATGTGCAAAAAGGCAAAGAAGACTGGCTCAACCAAAGATGTCTAGAATTCGAAACTATGGAAAGTAAACAAAATTTAAGAGGAATGCACACAGAAATAAAAAGAATGACTAATGAAGACAAAAAAGCTGCAGGAAGCCGATGTATTGCAAACAAAGAGGGAAGAATGCTAACAGACAACAAAGATATAATCGATAGATGGCAGGAATACATAACAGAATTATTTCATGATGAAAGGGACAAAAAACCATTTATAAAATGTACATCCAGCTATAAAATCCTAAAATCTGAAGTAGAAAAAGCTATAAAAGCAATGAAAAAAGGGAAAAGCAGCAGGATCTGACAATATACAGATAGAGATGATACAGGCACTAGAAGATTTTGGCATTGAAGTGATCACAGACATATGCAATGACATATACCACACAGGATACATACCAAATGAACTAAAAACATCAACTTTCATTGCATTGCCTAAAAAGTATGTTGCAGTTGAATGCAGTGATTTTAGAACAATAAGCCTAATGAGCCAGGTAACCAAAAGTTATACAAGGAAGGATTCAGAATAAAATTAATACTGAATTAGATGAGCAGCAATTCGGATTCAGGAAAAACAGTGGGACAAAAGAAGCCATATTCAGCATGAGGACATTGATAGAAAAGTACATAGAAGTAAACAAACCAATATACGCCTGCTTCATAGACTACACTAAAGCATTTGATAGAATACACCATAATCAACTTATAGACTGCCTAAAAGATATAAATCTAGATGACACAGACATACAACTAATATGTAATTTGTACTGGGAGCAAACAGCAATAATAAAATATAACAAGGAGAACTCTACACCCATTGATATAAAAAGAGGAGTAAGACAAGGATGCATCCTATCACCAAGCTTGTTCAATTTATACACTGAGCAAATCTTTAAAAACATCACTGATATGCCAGGCATAAACATTAATGGGAAGATAATCAATAACCTAAGAATGTTGATGATACTGTACTACTAGCAAAAAATCCTAAAGATCTACAACAATTACTTAATGTAATAAACATGACAAGCAAAAAATGTGGACTAGATATGAATATCAAAAAGACTAAAACTATGATCATAAACAAAGAAAATTCTCAAGACCTATATTTAAATATCAAAGTGGAAGGAACACATCTAAAAACAGTTCAGAACTACAACTACCTGGGACATACTATAACCAGTGATGGAAAATGTACAACTGAAACAAATAAAAGAATAGGTATGGCAAAAAGTAATTTCAATGCCATGAAAAATATACTAACATCAAAACAAACAACACCCGGGCTAAAACTAAGAATAGCAAAATGTTACATCTTCTCAATATTCCTGTATGGTGCAGAAACATGGACATTAGACCAGAAAACAGAACAGAAAATTGAAGCCTTTGAAATGTGGATTTATAGAAGAATAGGTAGAATTGGATGGAAAGAAAAGAAAACAAACGAGGAAGTTTTAAAACAACTAAAAATGAAAAGAGAACTACTAAACACAATTAGAGCAAGACAAATGAAATTTTTGGGTCATGTTAAAAGACACAACAGCCTAATAAAAGTAATATTGCAAGGGAAAATACAAGGTAAAAGAGGATGACCAAAACTAACATGGACGAGTAACATCAAAAGATGGACAAGTCAGCCTATGACAATCTGCACCATCAAAGCAAGAGACAGAGTGGAATGGTGCTCCATGGTAGCCAACCTTCGATGCGGAGACAGCACTCAATGATGATGTTTCAATAACAAACAAATGTATGTAATGTTGATTGAGTCTCAGACTTCTTCATTCTGACGGTTTATTCATAATTTTCAACCAACCTGTACTTCCTCTGTGCTGTGAACAATGAACATATCCAGCAAATCTTCTTTTGCTCCATCCATCCAGTTATTGAATGGCTGAAAGCGGAAAAAAAAAAAACAACAAATTTTTAGACTGATCATACTTGTAAAATATATGAACAAAGACAAAATAAGCTTTTAAAATATCACAAATTGGTACCAGTGGAGTTAACAAATGTAATGATACACTCTTATCATCTGCTAGTACTAGACATGTTCTAAATTACAGATATATCCTTAGACTTTAAACATATTAAAGATAATGATGTATTTTACATGAAAAAAAAAATAATGCCTGAATTAAATTATTTGTTAAAATATAACTTGACAATAAACATGTAATCACAACACATTGATTTATCACCGATATTTTAGTTGCTTTGCTCACCATTTCAGTTTGTCTATCTTTTATATTTAGTTTAACATTGTTCTAATAAAATATCATTTGTAGACAAATTATTTCAGCTAGAAATGTCACATGTTGATTTGTGATGCCATCAATTGGGACAATTGTCATCAAAACATCAATGTTAAAAATGAGACCAACATCTTCAATCAAAACACTACATTTTCTAGATATTTAGCTAAAATGCAAATCATTTGCATAGCACAAAACAAAATTGCTGTAGAATATTTTCAAATTCTCACTTAGCAGCCAGTGTGATGAAATATTTAGCTAAACAAGAAGACAATGGTGGAGATACAAATTACTGCTCTTTTGACAATGAAAAGTTGTATTGAAGCACAAGAACACATCAGTAGAGATACATACTACTGCTCTTTTGACAATGAAAAGTTTTGTTTAAACACAAGAACACATAACTACTGCTCCTTTGTCAATGAAAAGTTGTATTGAAGCACAAGAACACATAACAACTGCTTTTTTGCAATGAAAAGTTGTATTGAAACACAAGAACACATAACTACTGCTCCTTTGGCAATGAAAAGTTTTGTTGAAACACAAGAAAACATAACAACTGCTCTTTTGGCAATGAAAAGTTGTATTGAAACACAAGAACACATAACTACTGCTCCTTTGACAATGAAAAGTTTTATTGAAACACAAGAACACATCAGTAGAGATACATACTACTGCTCTTTTGGCAATGAAAAGTTTTGTTGAAACACTAGAACACAGATACATACTGCTGCTCTTTTGGCAAATTCCAAATGTAACTGGTCAATCCTTTCCAGAATCCTCTCAGCTTCCTGCAAATCATCTCTTCTCTTGGTGGTTAACTGACCCAGCACATCCCATTGATCACAGATGTTCTGCAAAAAATGAACAAATAAATAACATTGAAATAAATAAAGTTCATGAGATAGAGGAGAAAAAGATATAAAATAAAACAAACTGAATATGGTAAATAACTGAAAATACATGGACTGGACAGTTGGCACCTGACAGATTAAGGGAATGTTTCCTAAGGCAACAGGATGATTAACACATAGTAAATTGCCCTGTACACTCAGAGTAGGTGCTCAGGTTTCTCAATCAGAAGATTATGAAAATATGCCAGTTAATGTACCAGCCAAACATATACTTGGAGCATGTCTTTGCAATATTGTCAAATCAACTTTCTTAGCCAGGCTTCTAGTTCTGTCAGGGAGTCTCAAAAGTGTTCCCATATGAACTGTCATGTCACTCCCAATAAATGATAATGGCCAGACTTCAGTACATCTTTCCTATCAAGCTCTGATGTTAGAAATGCCATCAGGAAAGCTTTTCTTTAATGTGAGTAGCCTGGACAAGAGATGTACACATGTCCTTTAGGGTCTAATGCCCCAAGTGCATGTTGTTGAGCTCACAGACAATAGAACAAGTGTCTGATATAACAGTAACTATGGGCAGCCAATTAATATACAAACTGTGCTTTATCTGAAGGTAATTTGACCTCTCATTCTAGCAGTTTACTTCTATCCAGATCACAGCCATCTTTTTATAGACCTGTTGGTGTATTATTTCCATCAGGATTAACAACAACTGGCTTGTTAATTTCTAGATTTGTTCAACTGAAGATGCTAATTCAAGATCTCTCTAAACTTGTGTCATCCATTTAATGCCTCTTATCTCCTTGTGGTCAACTCTGTTCTTATGAAGTGATATCTTTTGGCATCAGATACTCTGACATACCATTTGGCTTATACAACTCCAACACTAAGTCAATTCTCACTTTAATTTTGAGTGATTTTATCTAACCACACACAATTGTGTGATGGAGAAATGTAAGAAAGCCTTTCTGATAACCCATACAAATATGTTTTATGATATAGTATAATGTAACAGGCTTGGTATATAATTAAAAAAGAAAGAAATAAAATCATTATGTTTAAACTGTATTCATTTATTTTACTATACAACTATAAATATATGTAGTTGGCCTTATCTTGTTTAATGAGCTATCTATCGAGTCTGTGATCAGCTTACAACATACCTGACATCTTGCGTTCACTGTTCCAACATCATGGTATCCTAAAGTACTGGAAAGAAAAAAATATACAAAATGTTTCTAAACCAAGCAAAGTAACAAAGAAGAAAGATATTTGACCACTCTGCCTTCACATTAGTAAGGTCAAATACTGTAGTTAATTAACCTTTAACTTACTGGACTTTAAAGATAATTTATAAACAAACTGTTGATCAAACCTGGTAGTAAAAAATAAACATGTATTAAGCTTAAAGCAAAAATTGACCAGGAGTCATTCTGCCCATGTGGACAGCCCTGCACTAAAAGACAGCTCAAGGCATCTAGGCTGAACATGAGTTCGTATTATATTATAAAGTAAAGCAATGTTATAAATATGAACACAAAGTTGGATATTGGTGGCAGTTATTCTTCTTCTTCTTTTCTCTTTCACTGATACCTAAAATGTGTCGTGATTTATATCATTTGTCGTTCTTGTGCTGCTCGAATTGTCTGAATTAGTGATTTTCCTTTGTTGTTACATGTCTCTGTCACTGCATCTATCCATCTTCTTCTGGGTCTTCCTCTTGGTCTTTTCCCATGCATTCTCGAGAAAAGAAGAAGAAGAATAACTGCCACCAATATCCAACTTTGTGGCAGTTATTGGTGGCAGTTATTACAAGTACTAAATATGTGTCCTTTGACATTTCATGTTCACAATCTGTGGATGGAAAGAAAGAAAGAAAGAAAGAAAGAAAGAAACAAAAAAAAGAAAGAAAGAAAGAAAGAAAGAAAGAAAGAAAGAAAGAAAGAAAGAAAGAAAGAAAGAAAGTTAAGAGCTCAATAAAACTATAGCCACATTCTGTTTACTTTATCATTAAGATTTGTTTCAGCAGAATGAAGGTGATAAAATCACAGCAGCTGAACATCCATTGATGTCTTTGAGCTATTTTTTTACCACTTACTTGAGTTCTTGAGCAATTGCTGCAATTTGTTCAACTCTGTCTTGATGAGCTGCAAGATCACTTTCAAAGGCTTCATGTTTTTTCTTCATAGCCTGATAAAATAGAAAGTATTTTATTTTGCCAAACACTAGTTTTCAAATGTAATCTTAGTTGTTATCTAAACAAGGATCACTTAGTTCACAAAGACTGCAGCAAAGGTCAAATATAGCAACATAAACAAACAATGGTAAGTAACTCTTCTCCAGTTAGAGAATTTCCAGTCCCAATTGTATCCATTTATATGAGACACTAAACATATACTGACAGGGGAGCCAGGAGTGGGGTGTGGTATACACTCCAAGATATGGTGAAAGCTTTACAAAAAAGGAACGCAACAAACCGCAGCACTGCAATTAGTTGCCTGTTCCCTAATTTTGTTGTGTTCCTTTTGTGTAAAGCTATCACCATACCTTGGAGTGTATACCCCACTACGGGCTCCTTGCTACCAGCTTTACAGCAGCACTGCAATTAGTTGCCTGTTCCCATATACTGACAGGACTGGGTGGCCTAGAGGTGAGACACCGATCTCCAAACAGGATGGCCCTAGGTTTGAATCCCATCAGACGATTGGAATTTTTCACTTCAAATCCATGGTTTCTTCATGGCTTTACCCACCCCTGGTCTCTGGGTGGGAAGATCCCTCTTGGTTAACAGTAAATAATCGTGAGGTCCCACTGCACCTCAAAAGTGAAGGCCAAACTGCTGCCCAGGGAAAACTGTTAAGCAAGTCCACCAATGTAGAAGATGGGTGCGTCAGGCCGAATGTTGCAGATATCAGGCTCTGTTGTAAATTAGCGGCATAATCCATCCATACCCACTTAACTAGTCTACGCTATGAAAAAAAAACATACTTTCTTTGTACACCCTTAAAGGTAATTGTTTTTAACATCATTGTACATTCATTTGTATCTATGTCAATTTCCTTACAGCCTCTGAAAACCTTCATGACATTACTCCTGTGGATGCCTATCACCTCCACCATAGGCACACCTGAGGTTAGCCTAACAGTTCAGTTTTTGACACAAATCCGCACATGACCACGACAGTATCTCAGCATAAGGTTGACTTCAAGCCTCAATAAAAGTCACAGACTTAGATAACAATTCTGAATCTTCTGAAGCATGATCTGGGAGCATGTCACAAGATGCAGGCAAACTCTAACAAGAAAAAATATCAAACGATTGACTGATTTAATAAAGCAAATGTAGAAATTTCAAGTGGACTCATTTTCTGGAAAGTTAGAGATGACTGGATGAGAAGAGAAATAGAAAAACATAATGAAGGAGATGAAACACAAATAGAGAAGAAATTTTGCTCAAATGCTAACATCTAGTGTAACAAAGAAATCATCAAAAACTGTGATACTTGAACAAATGTTTTGACAAGATCAAACTCTTTACAATGATGTGTGCACGATTCCAAATTATTATTTTTTTTTATATCTTAAAATTCTTTTGTGATTATCTGATAGTGATTTCTAACCATTTTTCTCCTTTAAAAGAGTATTAAGTGGGCCTAGTTGCTTTGTATAATTTTTTACAGTGGAACAGCAATATAGGTCTGGGCGTGTGTGTGCCTTAGTATCATGGTTTACAGCAATATAGGTAAGTGTGTGTGTGCCTTTGTATCATGGCTTACAGCAATATAGGTTTGTATGTGTGTGTGCCTTTGTATCATGGCTTACAGCAATATAGGTTTGTATGTGTGTGTGATATTGTATCATGGCTTACAGCAATATAGGTTTGTATGTGTGTGTGCCTTTGTATCATGGTTTACAGCAATATAGGTCTGCGTGTGGGTGTGCCTTTGTATCATGGCTTGCAGCAATATAGGTTTGTATGTGTGTGTGCCTTTGTAACATGGTTTACAGCAATATAGGTCTGTGTGTTTGTGCTTTTGTATCATGGCTTACAGCAACATAGGTCTAGGTCTCTGCGTGTGCCTTTGTATCATGGCTTACAGCAATATAGATGTGTGTGTGTGCCTTTGTATCATGGATTACAGCAAACAGCAATATAGGTAAGTGTGTGTGTGCCTTTGTATCATGGCTTACAGCAATATAGTTAAGTGTGTGTGTGCCTTTGTATCATGGATTACAGCAATATAGGTAAGTGTGTGTGTGTGCCTTTGTATCATGGATTACAGCAATATAGGTAAGTGTGTGTGTGCCTTTGTATCATGGCTTACAGCAAACAGCAATATAGGTAAGTGTGCCTGTGCCTTTGTATCATGGCTTACAGCAAACAGCAATATAGTTAAGTGTGTGTGTGCCTTTGTATCATGGATTACAGCAATATAGGTAAGTGTGTGTGTGCCTTTGTATCATGGATTACAGCAATATAGGTAAGTGTGTGTATGCCTTTGTATTATGGCTTACAGCAAACAGCAATATAGGTAAGTGTGTGTGTGCCTTTGTATCATGGCTTACAGCAAACAGCAATATAGGTCTGTGTGTGTGTGCCTTTGTATCATGGATTACAGCAATATAGGTAAGTGTGTGTGTGCCTTTGTATCATGGCTTACAGCAAACAGCAATATAGGTAAGTGTGTTTGTGCCTTTGTATCATGGCTTACAGCAAACAGCAATATAGTTAAGTGTGTGTGTGCCTTTGTATCATGGCTTACAGCAAACAGCGATATAGGTAAGTGTGTGTGTGCCTTTGTATCATGGCTTACAGCAAACAGCAATATAGGTAAGTGTGTTTGTGCCTTTGTATCATGGTTTACAGCAAACAGCAATATAGTTAAGTGTGTGTGTGCCTTTGTATCATGGCTTACAGCAAACAGCAATATAGGTAAGTGTGTGTGTGCCTTTGTATCATGGCTTACAGCAAACAGCAATATAGGTCTGTGTGTGTGTGTGCCTTTGTATCATGGATTACAGCAATATAGGTAAGTGTGTGTGTGCCTTTGTATCATGGCTTACAGCAAACAGCAATATAGGTAAGTGTGTTTGTGCCTTTGTATCATGGCTTACAGCAAACAGCAATATAGTTAAGTGTGTGTGTGCCTTTGTATCATGGCTTACAGCAAACAGCGATATAGGTAAGTGTGTGTGTGCCTTTGTATCATGGCTTACAGCAAACAGCAATATAGGTAAGTGTGTTTGTGCCTTTGTATCATGGCTTACAGCAAACAGCAATATAGTTAAGTGTGTGTGTGCCTTTGTATCATGGATTACAGCAATATAGGTAAGTGTGTGTGTGCCTTTGTATCATGGCTTACAGCAAACAGCAATATAGGTAAGTGTGTGTGTGCCTTTGTATTATGGTTTACAGCGAACAGCCATAAGTGTGTGTGCCTTTGAAGCAGGGAGGTAGCAGTGATAGGGAGAGGACGAGAAAATGGGAGTGAGGTAGTAGAGGTCAAGGTTAGAGAAAGATGGAGGGTAAAATAAAAGCAGGGGGAAACTCAAGGTCGCGTGAAATATGAAGAGTCTGAACAAATCGTGAGGCACGAGAACTGTAAGCAATGTAGGAACGAGGGTAGATGTAAAATGAATTATGATTGGCGGGGCAAAGGAAAGCTGAGACAAAGAATAGGTGGGTGAAGTCATTCGAGATGGGGCGATGGTTCAATCTGGACGACGGTATGTTGTGTTACAGCGGACACTGGGAACAAGGAGAGTTGATTTTGGACATATTTCTATAGCAGGTTAGTTGGTGTGTGGCCGTTGAACTGGTCAGATGTATTTCCAGGAGAAGTGATAGGATAGGTGTAACAATAGGATAAGGTGGCCATGGTAGCGCTGCGGATGAATTAGCAAGTATGAATTAGTCCAACAAGTCATGTTAGCTAGCAGTAGATATTAAAGAGACCTTGTTAGAGTTGTGAGTGTTCTCACCAACATTAGGCTTCGAGTAAGTCATAAAGAGACATTATTGATGTAGTTAGTAGCTTCAACCATCCACAGAGACTTGTTAGATTTGTGAGAGTTCTCACCAACATTAGGCTTCGTGTGAGTCATAAAGAGACATTATTGATGTAGTTAGTGGCTACAACCATTCCAAGAGACATGTTAGATTTGTGAGAGTTCTCACCAACATTAGGCTTCGTGTGAGTCATAAAGAGACATTATTGATGTAGTTAGTGGCTACAACCATTCCAAGAGACTTGTTAGATTTGTGAGAGTTCTCACCAACATTAGGCTTCGTGTGAGTCATAAAGAGACATTATTGAAGTAGTTAGTAACTACAACCATTCACAGAGACGTAGATTGCGAGTATCTCTCACCAACTTAAGCTTCTGGTGGAGCAATGAGTACAAGATAGCATGCCAAGGGCAGCTACGTCCAATTCAGGGACAGTACAGTAGATCATAAAGATGTCAGGATTGTGTAGAAGCATGACACGATTAAACTAGGTGGTAGATAGTGCCACAGAGCCAGGAGAGTGACTTTGAGCGAGAACAACTCGCGGTGTCACATCAACTTAGAGAGGGCTCTATAGGGAGTATGATACTCCAGGAGACCACGACGTAGGCGAGGTTGAGGAAGACCAGTATCGTCACATGGGGGTTAGCCACAGGGCTAATTGGGATGCGAGTGACAGCATTCCTACATATGTATTGGGAGAGAAAGGTAGGAGAAGTGTGAGAGGCTATCAACAGACTTTTGCTATTGTACTTGTGAACTTGCTATGGGAGGTGGTCATTGTGTGAAATAAACTTCAGATGTGTGAATTTTTCACTGGTGTTAGTACATGCTTTGTCGAGTGCTAGCTGTATTGTCTGCCCTAGTGAGGAATGAACGCTGGGGGAGGCTATGAACCGACTGGAGTAGCAATGCGGAGTATACCGGGATACGATCAACAGGCCAATGGTGTCATCCAAGGAAAGAGAGTTCATCGCGGCGACAATGCTGGGCAGTAACCTGCTATACCAGGCAGGGGGCAACTTGACTGGTCAGTGAGCAAGGTAATCAACGTTGTCATGTTCAGTGCAAGTGGACTGGTATCCAGGGTGTCCTGTCTAGGCCAGTCCAAGGCGTGTTAAGACAGTTGCCACTGTGCAGGGCGGACTGTCCAGAGTAGAATGAGGGCTCAGATATTGACGAGCCTTCACAGCGTCAACAGCATTGCAGTTCTGGTGCATGAGGGCTCAGATCTCGACAAGCCTTCACAGCATCAGACAGATCAACATTTATGGTGCGAAGGAGGAAAAAAGGTTCGTTACACCTTTGTATCATGGTTTACAGTGAACAGCCATATATGTGTGTGCCTTTGTTCACATCCAACCTTTGACACTGAATTTTTGGATTTTTTTCCTCTTCAATTTGACTTGTTTGGCCAGACCAGTTTCTATGAGGTAGAATCTTGATCAGTTTTTGCTAACCTAACCTGAAGCAAGCAGTTAGCTTTGATTTGCTGATCTCTTTCAGTCCATGCACTGGCCAGTTTTAGTCAAATTCAACAAAAAAGCTGCAGCTATTGACCCCTGTGTCATATATGAGCGTATGTGTAGGTGGTTGGAGAGAGAAATGGTTGTTAACTGCTAACTCATGTGACCTGCAGCCACATGTTGCGATATAAAAAAAAACAATGTTACAGATAATGGAGAACAATGTTCTCATCACCATCATCATGTTCCTTACACAAGCACACAAAATAGGAACTTACCACCCACCTTGAACATTATACAGCTAGTCATAATAGTGTTCTATTCAACTATATAAAGGTTGCTACTCTACCTTAAGCTCATTCAGTCTGCACCTCTTGAAGTCACCAGACTTCAGCATATCTTCTTTTCCTGCAGCCCACTCCTCATGAATCTCACACTTGTGGCGGAACTTCTGAGCCAGGTGATCCAATCGTTCCAATCTGCATAGATAACAAATACTGGCTTTTTATATATGTCTCTGTAAATGTTCCCCGCCCCATATAATGAGTTCTCTGCTCTCTTTATATCATCCATTACATGAGTTGTCTTGTAAGTTGATATAAAATGAGTTGTCTTGTAGGTTGATATAAAATGAGTTGTCTTGTAGGTCGATATAAAATGAGTTGTCTTGTAGGTTGATATAAAATGAGTTGTCTTGTAGGTTGATATAAAATGAGTTGTCTTGTAAGTTGATACAAAATGAGTTGTCTTGTAGGTTGATATAAAATGAGTTGTCTTGTAGGTTGATATAAAATGAGTTGTCTTGTAGGTTGATATAAAATGAGTTGTCTTGTAGGTTGATATAAAATGAGTTGTCTTGTAGGTTGATATAAAATGAGTTGTCTTGTAGGTTGATATAAAATGAGTTGTCTTGTAAGTCGATATAAAATGAGCTGTCTTGTAAGTCGATATAAAATGAGTTGTCTTGTAAGTCGATATAAAATGAGTTGTCTTGTAAGTTGATATAAAATGAGTTGTCTTGTAGGTTGATATAAAATGAGTTGTCTTGTAGGTCGATATAAAATGAGTTGTCTTGTAGGTTGATATAAAATGAGTTGTCTTGTAGGTTGATATAAAATGAGTTGTCTTGTAAGTTGATACAAAATGAGTTGTCTTGTAAGTCGATATAAAATGAGTTGTCTTGTAGGTTGATATAAAATGAGTTAGTTGTCTTGTAGGTTGATATAAAATGAGTTGTCTTGTAGGTTGATATAAAATGAGTTAGTTGTCTTGTAGGTTGATATAAAATGAGTTGTCTTGTAAGTTGATACAAAATGAGTTGTCTTGTAGGTTGATATAAAATGAGTTGTCTTGTAGGTTGATATAAAATGAGTTGTCTTGTAGGTTGATATAAAATGAGTTGTCTTGTAGGTTGATATAAAATAATTTGTTAACTAATCTGGAAAGGTGACTTTATCATAGCAGAAAATGTGGTACAAGTGTGCTACAGCTCATGTAGAAGCTCATGATACATAACAAAAGTTACACCCCCTTCAATAACTAGAATACTTTCTGAATACCAACCTTTGCAGCTCTGAAAGCAGCCATTCTTCAAAGCCTTTTTCTGCTGATTCCAATCCCTTCCATGCATTGGCAATATCCTTAAAAAGAGTAAAAAGGTGTCTAAATCTCTGAATAGCTAAATTTACAGATATCCAAAAATGAATAAATGATCCCACCAAAGACTGTCTGAACTTGATTTTAAGACATAAAAAAGTTCCACAACTTTAGAGTAAATCTACAAAATGGAGGTACCATGTAATCTCAATCTTAAATCTCAATCAAATCTGAAATCATCTCGTGTGTCATGCGGTTACATGGTTCAGGACTATGTATTTTAAAATGAGTTTCACACAGACATAAACATAAATAGATTTTACAAAATACAAATACAGACCATTATAAGAGAAGGCATCCTCAAAAGACAAAACACTGAAAACACTAAGAAATATGACAGCAGACATGAACCAATCAAAAACTAAATAACTATAATTTATCTCTCCCTTCAATTCAGGAAGGCAAATGAAAAAGGAAAGAATAAGATTACACATATTACACAATCACAGAAGAATGAGTAGTGAATATGGACTTAATATGACTGTTTCAATACTCACAGAAACCATCTTTCCTTCAGTTGGCAGATAAGCAGGTCTGTTTGAGAGTCTGAGGCGAGTTTGGAGCGTGTTGAAGCTGTTTTCTAGTTGGGCTTTGTCCTCAAGCTTAAATGGCTTCTGTTTCCGACGATAATCACGGAACTCCTCTAATCTCCGATTAGTGCCAGGCAATGTATTGTCTGTGGTTCGGTTTTCTAACCAAGGCCGAGTGCGGCGGATCCACTCTAACAGCTGAAGCACAACAAAAATCACAGTTATCTAATATATCAACAAATTGAAGCAGATCATTCTGAAAGGAGTAAAGAAATAAACAATTTCAGCAACTTTAGATAAACAATTACCAAAGACAACATCTGAGCCGCCTACTTACATCACTAGCCAGCCTTTCATATTCCTCCATGAGTCTCTCATTCTCTTGATTGACTTTCAGGACTTTACAGATTCTGTTGGCAGCTGTCTCAGCCTAAAATATAATTGATATGTGTCAAGTTATGATTTCTTACAGTCCTTAGGGAGGGTCGTTTTAACATCCCAGGAGTAAGTACAAATAGTTGAAGCAAAGTGGCCTGTGCATTACATTAACACCCTTCACCTTCCAAGTCAGGTGTTTCATATTTTACCCAAATAGACTTACTGGAAGGTGTCATCAGGGACAAAATGTGTAGGTGACATTAAAACAATATCAATAAATAACTCACCTGCCCACTCACACCGCACCTTTTTTGCTTACATTCATATATTGTAAGACCAAGCACACTTCTTTACAATTAAGTATCTCTACTTAATTATCTCAACTTTAATCTATCAAGAAGGCCCCCAGAACTAGCATCTGGAACATGCAGGCTCTAAATAAGCAGGAAAAAGCTGCACGGGTTGTGACAGAAATTAAAAAATAAGATATTCTAGGAATGTGTTAAACATGAAGGTTAGAAAGAATAAAGCTAAACATAGAAGAGGTTATTTTATCCTCAGGACATCATGAATGCAACATGGTGAAGGTGTGATTATAATGTTATCAAGCAAAGCACAAAAAGCACTGGTAGAATTGGAAGCAATGGCGCCTTGATTAATAACATCATCAGTATCTCATATGCCATACTGGTTGCCATAGGTGATCATGTCCCTCCACAATCTTCTATCCACAGTGCATCGTATCAGTTCTGTTGTTGACCATTTTCTGTGCCATGACACCAAGCTATCCAGTATTTTCTCTTTTTCTCGTCCACGATCTCTCTTTCCTTTTATTTTGCCAGTTGTAACCAAGTATTTCAACTTTCCTCTTCTCATGATGTGCCCAAAAAATGTTGATTGCTTCTTTCCGATGTTTATTAAGAGCTCCCTTTTTGTCTTGGCCTCTTTGAGAACTTTCTCATTGGTCTTTTTAGCTGTCCAGGGAACTTTCAACATTCTTCTGAGAAATCCCATCTCAGTGGCCTCTAATTGTCTTTTCATTTGTTTGTCTACTGTCCATGGTTCAATTCCATAGGTTAGAATTGGTTTTATATAGCACCGATGAACTCTCTTTCTCACATCTATTGACAAACATTTGTTGCATAAGATATTTTTCATTTTCTGAAATGCTATTTTGCTTTTTATTTCTGTGGTGCATCTTCCACCTGATGTTATTATTGTGCCCAAGCATTTGAAATGTTACACTTGTTTCAGATTTGTCCTGTTTATTTTTAACCGGCATGATGGTGATGATTGTTTCTTCGATATGACTGCTACTTCTGTTTTCTTACTATTCAGACTGAGACCTTTCTTTTTGCTTTCTTTTATTAATTTGTCTATCATTTCTTGTAGTTCATTCTCTGTCTCTGCTATTAAGACTGTGTCATCTGCATATTGCAAATTATTTATGTAGTGACCGGTGACTTCAATTCCTTTTTTGTCTACTATTGATCTCATAATATTTTTGCTGTAAGGTGAAAACAAATCCGGCGACAGAAAACAGCCTTGTCTGATTTCTTGTTTTATATATTGGAATGAATAACAGCAACATTTAAAAACCGCAAAAAAATTAATCAAATTGCATATTATCCAATGTTCTTCTTCTTCCTCTTAATTCTCTGAACTCTGGCCAGAGCATAGGGCACCCACAAGAGATCTCGACTCAATCCGGTCTGAAGCAAGCATGGACAACTTTGCCAAGACCTGACAGCCTCTTTCATTTCATCATGTATGGTTTGTTGCCATGTCCCCAATGGTGTATGATTAAGAGGACAGGGACTTATATTTGACTTTCATTTTTGTCCGCATTGGAAGACATTCCTGCCTATTTCCCCGTTCGTTCCTCCAAGACTTGATTGGAAGGTTCTCTTGTTTGTATTTCCCCAGCATTTTGTAATTTTTCTATGTGTGGGTTGCTGGCCCAATGACAAAATCCCCAACCTGGAGGATCAGTGTGTCTCTTTTTGTCTGGCTCCTATCCTTTGACCTATCCGGCCTGCTTTCTAATTCTAGTAAACACAAAATTGTATTGGGCAGCTTTAATTATATATGGATGTTAAATCCCCAAATTCATCATTTTGAACTCTGCATTAGCAAATTAATTATTTAAAAATATTGGAAAAAAAGCACACCTACTATTACATTCAATTGGGAATCCATGAACTTGAATACTCAAAAAATGACCATGCATGTAATACAACAGTGATTTTATGGTATACCAATTGCTTTATACAGAAGGGGGAAAACAGTGGGGTGCCCTCCTATCGTATGATGTTTACTACTTTGTCATAAAGATTTTGCCTACTGCTTGGAGAGACACAATATAGTCTAAGTTTTTAATTTATATTTGACCACAATTATTAACCAAAAATGAAAGTGAAAATTACTTTTGGCTGATGTCCTTGTGTTTGTCAGACAAGGGAACTGTGTTGATTACGATGCTATACTCCTGACCTTTCACCTGATGTATATATTTAATAACACTAATTTATGATATCTCCAGTTAAATACACTAAAAAACATGTCCCTTCAGCCGTTCTTGGTAACTGACTGACTATAGAAACATCATTCTTAGCCGCTTACGGAAGTAGCCAATATACACTTTTTTGTTATGTGTAGATAAATTTGACGGGGGGGGGGGGGTTTCCAAAAATGGTCTCTACTCGTATCAGTTGGATGTACAACCGTATTACAATAAAAACATATTAAAAAACATACTGAAAACAAGTTACCCATATTATATGGAAGGTATGTATGCCCCAACAACATAATTCCTATCTCCTGAAACATTTTTGGTTTAATTTGATTTACACTTTGGCAAGTTTGAATTAGGAACAAAATGTCACTATTTGAATGTGATGTCATTATGAGAGATCATTGTGTCTGAACCATGAAGTTAATTCTGGTATTTAAAAAGTTAAAACAATTATTTAAAATTTGTAAAAAATGAAGAGTAAAAAAACATGGTGTATGACCAGTTACGACAGTCTAGAATGATTATTTTAGTTACCTGCTGAGCACCAGAGAAAGCATGATAGTATGAAGACACGTATGCCATGACTGATCTTTCATCTGGTTTTGCAGAGTTCACCATGTCTATGAAATCAAACAAATGACATAATTTCATCAAAATACAATTTACAATTCAGCATTAACATAAATTATTTGATAACTGGCATCAGATACAAAGTTGTTTTTTTTTAATGAACTATCGGTCAATAAGGCGGATAGGCTGCAGGAACCGTGCAAAGACTGTGCCTGAAAAGTGTTCCTTGTTGCAGTTTCCTCATATTCCAAGTCTGGCTTGCAGCCGGAGCTACTGAGATAAGTGCTCTGTGTACACCATGAGCTGTGTGTTTCATCTGTTTTGATCGTGTTTCGATATTCTGATTAATGATGATATCATATGAAGGGGAACAGAAGGCTGTGTTCACTTTCTGTGCAGTTCCGCCTTATGTCTTTTGGTGTGTGCTGAGACTGCTATGATGGGGAATGCAGCTACCTTTCTTTGTTTGGGAGATGAGATAATAATATGGATGATTCCACTGGCATGGGCAGTTGAGCAATTATGGATTTTAATTAGTTTGCAGTGATACCAGGGCCTTCCATAACCAAGTTTTTTTCTCTCCCAGCCTTTGATGCATGAAATAGTTGATAATTGTTGGCAATCTTTTCCCTTTTCTGTCCATCTGTGAGTGCATGTAATAAATTTGCTGAATATATTATCCGTTAAAAGCGTCATTGTCAAAAACTGACAGAAATTCAAGTTGTATTGACTAATTTGTTTGTACATCAGTGCTACATTACATTCATTATGTTTAACAAAAGACAGATACTGGCCTACACCAAAGTAAAAACAAAATGAGGTGCAAGCTCTGAAAAAGAAGCCAGCATGGTTAGATTTTAAAAAACCTGTTGCAAGTTTAGTTTCCCCATCAAAGTTTGGTGATGTAGTTCATCTGCTCCAAAAGTGTAGCACCAACACTAAGTGAAGTGCCTCCAACTAGTTGACAGATACAACTAGCTGACAGATACAACTAGTTGACAGATACAACTAGCTGACAGCTACAACTAGCTGACAGATACAACTAGTTGACAGATACAACTAGTTGACAGATACAACTAGTTGACAGATACAACTAGCTGACAGATACAACTAGCTGACAGATACAACTAGTTAACAGATACAACTAGTTGACAGATACAACTAGTTGACAGATACAACTAGTTGACAGATACAACTAGTTGACAGATACAACTAGTTGACAGATACAACTAGTTGACAGATACAACTAGCTGACAGATACAACTAGCTGACAGATACAACTAGTTGACAGATACAACTAGTTGACATATCCATCTATCTTGACAGCCAGAGTAGCAAACACTGGCTCTAAGGTTCACAACAAAATCCCCATAGCCAGCTCTGTTTTGTGAACATCTGCAAGACAGTGTATGAGACCCAGACAGAATCATCCTTAAAACTGAGGATCTACCATGTCATAGTTATTACGACCCTGTTGTATGCCAGTGAGACATTAATAGACAGAAAATTGAATCATTCACAGAATTCTTAAAATAAGATGAGCAGGATAAAGTACCATACAATGAAGTCCTCATAAAAATCTAAATTCTAACTATCTACATGCTCTGCAAGACACACAAGTGAGATGGGCTGGGCATGTTGTAAACATGCCTGATGCACACATACCAAAATAGCCAAGTGAGATGGGCTGGGCATGTTGTATACATGCCTGATGCACACATACCAAAACAGCCAAGTGAGATGGGCTGGGCATGTTGTAAACATGCCTGATGCACACATACCAAAACAGCCAAGTGAGATGGGCTGGGCATGTTGTATACATGCCTGATGCACACATACCAAAACAGCTATTGTACAGCAAGCTCAGCAAAAGCATGCAACTGGCCAGTGGACAATATAAGGTATCTCTAATATGTTTTAATATCATAAATCACTTCTCATGGTGCCCTAGCATAGAACCACTCATTATGGTGAAGTTACACTACTAGAGGTGCACACATAACAGTCAAGCACCAAATCGATTGGCAACACAAAAAAGTATGCTGCCAGAAGCCAGACAAGGAAGTACAATCAACATTGATACAACTAGATCTAATCACATGTCCCAGATATGGCAGGGGATTGGTTCTATGCTAAAATCAAACTGCACAGTCTTCTTGGTGCAAGCAAGAAATATGAGGATCCCACTGCCACAGGGTTAGCGTAAACTGTAGCTTTTAGAGCCCGAAATGGATTGGTGGGACTTTCTTGAGTTCCTGGGCACTGTTGGAAAAGTTGGAGCTTGTGCATCCTAGAGGGAATGCATTGTTATGTCTTCAACATCAACTGACCCCCATCAATACAGGGACTTCTTCATCAAGCTTACTAGTCTAATTGGATGCAGATTGATGCTAGGGAGATCAATGAACTGGTGAAGTGGGGCCTTAGTTGGATGTGGGTACCGACCCAGCCATAGTGACCACAAGTTGTCTAGCTCAAGCTCACACACACAAGAATAGCGCAATCACATCAAACTGAACTGTTGTTGTCATGGGCAACCATTCAATGAAACTTTCATGAATCTGTTTCAGCTGTTTTCTCTGGTCTCAGACTACATTACTACTTTCAGCTCCCCAAAATGAAGCAGATTTATTTCACTCCTTACGCTAATATGTCGTAATTTTCCAAAGTCTGGTTCAAAGTACAAAAATTTCAATAAAACAAAACAACATGAGGACCCGGGAGGCGCTATGGAGTTTGTGCATGTGGGCCAGTATTCTCTCAAGGTTTTCATGAAGGGAATATCAGAGCACCTATGGATTTGTCCAGTGTGCTGTGATGATGGTCCTAACAACATATAAGAGCAGTGATGACACAATCAATGATGACACAATCAATGATGACACAATCAATGATGACACAATCAATGATGACACAATCAATGATGACACAATACTGCAGGTACAGACCCCAGACCTAGCATGATACCTACCCCTCCAGGAGACATACAGTCACAAATATTAACTAAAAAAGGAGACAAATAACAGTACAGTTTTAACAATCCTAGAGAGAATATATTAGTAGACAAAATCTTGACATAAAGAAATGTTGAATCATTGGAAAAACCTAGAGCGATATATAAGAAAAAAAAAATTTCTTTATTATAACATTTCTATCCCTATTTCTAGATCTATATGTTGAGTCCAATAAATAGGGATAGAAATGTTATAATAAAGAAATTATTTTTATTTTTGTTTTCTTATATATCGCTCTAGATTTTCCCAATGATTCAACATTTCTTTCTGTCAAGATTTTGTCTACTAATATATTCTCTCTAGGATTGTTAAAACTGTACTGTTATTTGTCTCCTTTTTTAGTTAATATTTGTGACTGTATGTCTCCTGGAGGGGTAGGTATCATGCTAGGTCTGGGGTCTGCCAGGTGGAGAGGGAAGAAGCTTTAGTGTTTTTAGGGCTGGAGAATAAAGATTGCATGTCCAGTACAGCCACTATGAAGTATACAGGTCAGTTTAACCCTACACTACTGACTGAATTAGTGTCCACCTTATGTGCAGAACATCAATGGTTTTTATCTATTTGTCTAATAACTCTCGAATGCTTTCAGGTAAGTTCAAAATGTCAGCATCATTAAGTCATTGACAGTTACTACTTCTCTTTAAGTTTTAGATGTTTTTTTAAGCCACTTCTCTATGATAACTAGTAATTTTCTGGATTATCAAAACAGTTTTGTTGGCTTTTCACTATTAGACCTAGCACAAACCTACCTTCAGGATCTAACATCCTTGGAATGTCCAGATATTTCTCAGCAATATCAAAAGCTGTGTTGAGGTTCTCTAGGGGATTTTCCTGCATAAGCAAACATCTTCCATTAATAATTGGAGGGAGAAATGTTCTTACAAAATATTTCAAATTAATTCCTTTGGTAATGCTAGATGATACAGACAAAAGACTGATATGTCATTTATACTGGGAGCAAAGAGCTATGATATATAACAATGATAACTCTCCACCTATTGATATAAAAAAAGGTGTAAGACAGGATTCTGCTTCCATTAAAAATTCAATCTATACACTGAGCAGAACTTTAAAGACATCATGGTGATGCCAGGTTTAAACATCAATGGACACACAATCAATAATCTAAGATATGATGATGATACCGTATTACTAACAGAAAATCCAGAAGAATTACAACTAGTTAAAATAAACAAGACGAGCAAAAAATATGGTTTGTGTATAAATATTAAAAAGACTAAAACTATGATTAAAAGCAGAGAAGTAAACAAAATATACAAATTAATATCTAAGTAGATGGAAAGAACCTAGAAAGAGTTTAAGAATATACTTGGACATGTTATAAGAAGTGATGGAAAATAACAGGAATGGCAAAAAGCAATTTCAACATGAGAAAAATACCCACATCAAAGCAAACAGGAGAACAAAAACTACAAATAGTAATAAAATACAAATCTACTCAACACTGCTGCATGGTGCAAAAACATAAACATTGAAAAAGAAAATAGAGCAGAAAATTACCCTAGATTATGATACCTATCTGTAACTCTCTTAGTTATGATACTGAGGTAAGAATTCTATCTATTGTCCTTTCGAGCCGAAGACGGCACATAGGGCAGAACCACAATCTCAAAAACAGAAACCTTGCGTGCCAAAATGGCACATATTGCAGAGATCACTGCTCTAAAATCTATGGCGCTGTTTCCATAACAATACTTTTACAATGACAGCTTGTCAAGCCATCGATCAACCTCCTTAGTCGCCTCTTACGACATGCCTGGAAGGTCACAGTGTCACTATTCTTTACCTCGAGGTAAGAATTACTACCACTTAAATGTAACATTCATCATCATCATGTGCCATACCAGCTGGCATAGGTGATTATGTCCTTCCACAACCTTCTATCCATCATTCATTATATCACTTTTGTTGTTGACTGTTTTCCATGCCATGACACCAAGCCATTTAGTATTTTCTCTCTTTGTCATCCACAATCTCTCTTTCCCTGTATATTGCCAGTTGTACCAACTTTCATGATGTGCTCAAAAATGATTGTTTCTTTCTGAAGTATTTTAGGAGCTCCCTTTTTTGTGTTGGCCTCTTTGAGAATTTCATTGTTGGTCTTTTTAACTGTCCAGGGAACTTTCAACATTCTTCTGAGAAATCCCATCTCTGTGGCCTCTAATCACCTTTTCATTTGTTTATTTACGGTCCGTGATTCGCTTCCATAGGTCAGAATTGGTTCTATATAGCACTGAAGAACTCTCTTTCTCACTTCTATTGACAAAGATTTGTTGCATAATATGTTTTTCATTTTCTGAAATGCTATTTTGGCCTGAACTATTCTGCTTTTTATTTCTGTGGTGCATCTTCAATCTGATGTTATTATTGTGCCCCAGGCTAAATTTGAAGTGTTGCACTTGTTTCAGATTTGTCCTGTTTATTTTTATGCTACATGATGGTGATAATTGTTTCTTTGATATGACTATTACTTCTGTTTCCTTACTATACAGAATTAGACATTTCTTATAGCTCTCTTTTACTATTATGTCTATCATTTCTTGTAGTTCATTCTCTCTGTCTCTGTTATTAAAACTGTGTCATCTGCATATCGCAAATTGTTTATGTTGTGACTGTTGACGTCAATTTGTTTTATATCTATTATTCATCTCATAATATTTTCGCTGTAAAGTGAAAACAAATCCAGCGGCAGAACACAGCCTTGTCTGACATGCTTAACTTTGTCAAATGCTTTTGTGTAGTCTATAATGCACATATATTGATATTTCTTTACCTCTGCAGCTCTTTCTATCAATGTTCTTAGGATGTATATTGCATTATTAGTGCCATTTTTCCTTCCACAAATCCACCATGTTCCTCGCATACTTCTGGTTTTAATTTGTTCCTTACACGTCTCATGATTCTTAGTAATAATTTCATCATATGACTCATGAGATTAAAATTGTGATGGTCTTCACAATCAGTGTCACCTGACTTCTTGTAACATTATGTAACATAAATGTAACATCAGGTGCTCTAAAAATAATAATTTATCTCAACTTTTGACACAGTCCCATGTGTTCACACTTGGCAAAACATGGAGACTCAAAATTCCTGACTCAGGTTGATTTATGACCTGAGTTTCACCACATAGACTGGACATGTTACAATATCTATTATCGGTACTGTTGCCGTAAGTCTGTTCGGTGGCCGCATAGTGTTATTCGCTGTATTTCCCGAGTCACAAACGTATAACTTAACAAGGTTATTTGATGTCTGCCGATGACCAGGAAATTTCCGGGGGGGGGGGGGGGGGGGGGGGGGGGGGGGGGGGGGGGGGGGGGGGGGGGGAAGATATAGAGAGATATGGCCAAGCCAGAAGTGCTAATAAGGAAAGTACACAGACAGGGGTAATGTTTGAACACAGGAAAACTTTGAGGAATTTGTGTTTTGTTGCTGTAAATTTTACTACGGTTTCATAATCTAGGGTTAAATCCTTTGATATGTCAATTTGTAGGGGAAAAAAGGAGAGAATTGAGTGGAAGAAAAAGAAGACAAAACAGCAAAGTTTTGAATCAATTAAATATGAAAAAATACAACTATTTAACACACAATTAGAACAAGACAACTGAAATTTGTGGGATATGTAAAGAGATACAATACCTTAGTGAAGTCATCTTGGATGGGAAATTACAAAGTTGAAGAGGCAGACCAAAACTAAAGTGGACTGATAACATCAACATATAGATAGGTGAACCTATGACAAGGCAAGAGACAGAGTAGCCAACCTTTGATGTGGAGGTAGCATCAAATGATGAATGAACACATGAAAATAATCATAAATAAATTGTGATAGAAAAAAACAGGGAGAGAAAAGAAAATTTAAATGTAGCAAATATAAAAAAGTAACCAATACTACAGAAAAAATATGAATAACACCTCACTATAGATCATAAAGCTTCAGGATGTGTAAAATCAAAGGAAGGAAATATAATAATGGGACAGGAGAAGACAATAGAAAGATGGACAGAATATATCAGTCAACTCTATGATGATGAAAGACCAGAATTAAACAATTCAAATGAAGACTCAGGACCACCAATAATGCAGAGTGAAGTGGAGGGCGCAATTCAACACATGAAAAGAGGCAAAGCTCCAGGTCATGACAATATAACAATCGAAGAGATAAATGCATTAGGAGAGTTGGGAGTATAAGTCATAACAAAATTACTCAATGACATATATAACACTGGATACATACCCGAAGATCTACTAAAATCTATCTTTGTAGCCATACCGAAGAAGTCAGGAGCCACTGATTGTGAAGACCATCGCACTATTAGTCTCATGAGCCATATGACTAATATATTACTAAGAATAATCATGAGACGTGTAAGGAACAAAATAAAACCAGAAATAAGTGAGGAACAATGTGGATTTGTGGAAGGAAAGGGAACCAATAATGCAATATACATCTTAAGAACATTGATAGAAAGATCTATAGAGGTAAAGAAAGATCTCTATATGTGCTTTATAGACTACACGAAAGCATTTGACAAAGTAAAGCATGTGGAAATAATCAATATGCTGGAGAAATTAAACATTGATGGCAAGGATCTGCGAATCATAAAAAACATGTACTGGCACCAAACAGCAGCTATACGAATTAACAACCAAACAGGACAATTCCAATATATAAAACAAGGAGTCAGACAAGGCTGTGTTCTGTCACCGGATTTGTTTTCACTTTATAGCGAATATATTATGAGATCAATACTAGACAAAAAAGGAATTGAAGTCAACGGTCACAACATAAATAATTTGCGATATGCGGATACACAAATCTTAATAGCAGAGACAGAGAATGAACTACAAGAAATTATAGACATAATAGTAAAAGAAAGCAATAAGAAAGGTCTCAGTCTGAATAGTAAGAAAACAGAAGTAATGGCTATATCAAAGAAACAATCACCACCATCATGCAGCATAAAAATAAACAAGACAAATCTGAAACAAGTGCAACGTTTCAAATACTTGGGCACAATAATAACATCAGATGGGAGATGCACCACAGAAATAAAAAGCAGAATAGCTCAGGCCAAAATAGCATTTCAGAAAATGAAAAATATCTTATGCAACAAATCTATGTCAATAAAAATGAGAAAGAGAGTTCATCAGTGTTATATAGAACCAATTCTGACCTATGGAAGCGAATCATGGACAGTAGACAAACAAATGAAAAGACGATTAGAGGTCACAGAGATGGGATTTCTCAGAAGAATGTTGAAAGTTCCCTGGACAGCTAAAAAGACCAATGAGGAAGTTCTCAAAGAGGCCAACACAAAAAGGGAGCTCTTAAAAACATCAGAAAGAAGCAATCAACATTTTTCGGGCACATCATGAGAAGAGGAAAGTTGGAATACTTGGTTACAACTGGCAAAATAAAAGGAAAGAGAGATCGCGGATGACAAAGAGAGAAAATACTGGATAGCTTGATGTCATGGCATGGAAAACAGTCAACAACAGAACTGATATGGTGCACTGTAGATAGAAGATTATGGAGGGACATGATCACCTACGCCAACCGGTATGGCACATGATGATGATGATAGATCATAAAATTCAAGAGAAAATCTGACCTATGGACAGAAAGTGCTCATTTTGACACTTAATACCCTTAGGGAGCATTAAGATGCAGGTTCACTGAGGCTAATGTATAACCAACCTTTTTTGTGCAAACTCTATATTAAAACAACTGAGACCCTAATCAAGGAGTTTCTATTCGCTGATGATGCAGCACTGGCTGCTCACAATGAGTCCATCCTGCAGTCAATGATTGACAATCTGGCTAGATCATGTGATTTAATCTCCCTGTCAATAAGTATCCACAAGAGTCAATAAGTTGTAGCCAGTCCCGCAGCTATATCATTAAATAACACACTCAGTGAATCTGTGAGAAAGTTCACCTATCTCGGTTCTATGGTCACAACCACTGCCTCCCTTAAAGAACAAATAAACTCTTGAATCAGAAAGGCAGCTTCCACATTTGGTAAACTTAAAGATAGAGCATGTGCCAACATCAGCTTAACACTGAGAACTAAAATTCAAATTGATCAAAGTTGCATGCATGCTTAGTACACTTCTATAGGAATCATAAACTTGGACTACCTTATGCAGGGCAGGAGAAAAGGTTAAACAGCTTTCAAGTGTGTTGCCTTCGAAAGATTATGAACATCAAATGGCAGGACAAAGTAACCAACTCTAATGTTTTTATTTAGAATTATATTTTAAAACAGAATGTGTAATTACATTAAGGACAAGAATTTATAGGGATCAATGGCTATCTATGCTAGTAGGCACAGCACATTATAATGACTATCTAATAAACTACAGGAATCTCTAACATATATACCCTATACCATCAGCAAATGAGTATCAATAGACCTGACATGCAGTGAGGTAAAACTTAGCTACAAACAACAGCAATACTAAAAAAAGGAAGAAAAAAGTGGTATGGTGACAGCTTTACGTGGTAATGGACCATGCTTATGTTTACACATCGGTTCGGGTTGCACACACAGAGGTAGACGTGCATAGTTTACACATATCCTGTACCCACCTCACCATATTTTTAGAACCCTTCCTTTCCATCTTCTCACCTGACTCCCTGGTCAGAGAGATTTATAGTCGGTCCTCCTGCCGTCTCAATTTAGTCCATTTGGAGACTGACCCAGCTCAGGAACACAGGGAAGTGACCATTTTTTATTTTTCCTCTCTTTAGTATCTAGCTTATTATCGCCATGTAGTTAGATTTGTTAATATATCGTTATATATAATTTTTGTGTTTGTTGTTCGTCCAGATGAAGGCCTACTTGGCCGAAACGTCGACTTTTGTTTCGTCCATTACCACGTAAAGCTGTCACCATACCACTTTTTTCTTCCCTTTTTTTAGTATTGCTATTATCATCAGCTTTACAGCAGCTTCGCATCTCTACACATCTTGGTGCATCTTGATGCCTTTACCGCTACAAACAACATCTCAATCTACTAAGTGTTTTGATAAATCATCTTTATCACATTTCAACATAGCTTTTTTTCATTGGTGCTTGCAAAACTCTCATTTATATACAAATTTGTATTTTTTCTACAGCACTTTCTGTTTATATTGGTACATTACTAGTTTGTTACAGCATGGCAACATTAATGATATTGGTGATGAAGATATTTGCAATTATTGAGTCTTTTTGTGGGCTGATATTGAAAAATATGAGAATAATGTATTTATCTTTGTGGATTACACAATTGATGTAAATATCACATTTATATTAAAATGTGTAACATTTACCATATATGTTATATGTTCTTAAAACAATAACCCCAAAAGCTTTATTTAATTACATTCTCTCCATTTATTTAGATAAACTTAAAAATATGGTAAAACCAACAGAAACTAAACTCTTCAAATCAATTACTTCATCCCTCACATATTGCAATTTCCCATGACAGCTTGATCAATGTGATACAAATCTGGGCCACTAACTTTAACTTGCTAACTATCTAATTAAATCTCTAAGTATCTGATCAGCAATAACTTGCCTTAAAACCTAAACAACACACACCACACAACAGTAAGAAACAATGATGAGAATGCCGTCATTAACTGGGTGCTAAAGCAGTCTGTTACCTTGGACAGGTTATGGTACTCAAGGAGGTCAGGCCGGTGCCTGTGTATGAGTGCACAGAATGCAAGACCATCTTTAAAACTGAGGAAAATAACAAAGCACAAACCATGCAACTGAGAAGCAAACAGAACGTGAAACTGCTAGTTTTATTAACAAAAGCACAGAATAAAAAACATAGCATATTGGTGTTGAAGATCCGAGCAACGTTGGACTAAAAGCCTGCAAGAAATGTCATACTTCATGCAACAGTACTTCATGGTCATGCTCATTCTTACCCAGACCCACATAGCCTCAGCAGCAAACAGTGAGCTCCTGGTCTTTCCTGTTACATCTATCACAGAAGACAACTAATAGCATTTTGGTTCATTCATTTTATTTGAAACTTTGTTTCATTCATTTACACTGAATTGATAGAACTCCAAAGTCAATTAAAACTGCCATTAAGTAACTTAGAATAAATATATTTTTATTGACCAAACAACCACCCCTAAACACCTACTGTCAGTTGTCTTCTGTGTAACAAACATGCATGCATTACACAACTACTGCAATATTTGCTTTTATGATTCTGCGAAGAAAGAATATTTGCAAACATTAACCTGGTGCAAAAAATATAAACTTTGTCATTGGAGAAAAAACTAGATTACAACAAATATTTTTTGTAAGCAAATGTGGTGAAAATATTAGGTGAAAAAAATCAGTAGAGTCCCAATAATCTAAGTTTGCTTTAATAATGTTTATTATGATCTAATGGGGAAAATATGCTGGATACTGCAAGTTATTTACTGGGGAGACAACTGAACTATGCATAACTCTTTAAATTATAAAATAAATTTTGTTTTTGGAAGTTACAATATGCCAGGAATGTTTCAAGAAGTGATTACACATGAGAACTTTGCTATGGAAGACTGGAGGCTGTCAAGTGGTGATGATGGTACAAATAGGTGGATGGAAAAGGTGAGCAAGAAGCGATGTATACTCAGAATATAATAATTGGTGAGAATCTGTATGACAATGAAGTAGATGATGGTGAAATTGGGAAAGTACTAGACAAAACAAGGAGAATGTGCCATTGCAGCAATGTCTAAAGCTCAGCAAAACTGTATAAATATTACTGCCATGAAAGGAGAGAAGGTGAAAGTGGGAGATAGCAATTAATAAGCTATTAATGATGCTGCGAAACTTTGTCACTAAGAGATAGAAGCAAAACAGGGGCATTCAATTGTCCATTTACTTCAGGCAGATGAGCAGTGTTAAAAAACATGCATCCCTTTTCTAAAGAGAGAAAATACTAGATAGTTTGGTGTCATGGCATGGAAAACAATCAACAGCAGAACTGATATGATGCACGGTAGATAGAAGATTGTTGAAGGACATGATCGCCTACGCCAACTGGTATGGCACATGATGATGAAGATCCCTTTTCTACTGTGGGTAAAAATGTAGTCTAAATTAACAACAGCTACTTGCACTAACTTCAGCAGCACCTTATGCCACACATTGTATATACAAATATTTATGGGGAAAGTTGTTACTATTTTGTGTATGTTAGAAAACTGAGACTCTCCTTCGTATATGGCATCTACAATTAGTATCAATGACATAGACACAAGTAAAATGAGCAAAAGCAAAAAAATGCACTGACTACTTGCTATATCTGACAAAATATATATATATATAACAAAATAAATTTAAAAAAAAAAAAAGTAAAGTACCCCCATCACGCCAAGTAGTGGCGTATAGGGAATATGGTGTTAGTGACCATAAATTTTACAGACCTTCACAACATGATTTTTGGGGTAATGTGGTCGGCATTACGCCCGTGCCGCTTTACTTTCCCAGAAAAAAATCCGGTGCCTATTTAAGGCTGGGTGAACCCCGAAGCCATCGGTTGGGATCGAACCCTTATAATAAAATCAGTTGTAACTTGTACACACTCTAACTAGTAGTGAAGATGGGGAACATTTTATTTGAATTTAACTTGACAAGAAAACACTCTAACATGTTTGAGAATTTCCATTTAACTTGAAAAAAAGGAAAAAAATTAAACAAAAATGAAATCATAGATTAACATTCAATCAAAGTAGTTGCCCTCCAGATACTAAAGTGCAAGAACAACTAACATGTGAGATCAAGACATTCAGAAGGTCTACTAATTTCACTAGAAAACACAATAGAAATTTGCATTACATTTGCCTTTTTATTTCTGTACAATCTGAGATTGTATTGTCCTACTAGACAGAACCAGTCTATTTTCAGACAAGAAAAAAGGCACAGTTGCAAGCTGTAGCAGACCTCAACTGTTTGTTTTCCTTACAACCAGCAATATGTTCACTTCTTATCATGGAGCTTACTCTACAGTTGATCCCCAAACACTGGAAAGAGTTGGCACATTAATCAAACTAGGAGCAAGAATGTCTCAGATTTCATCAAGTACTAACCTCAACACATGCAAACTCTAACAAGTAACTGTAAGCAATATTGGTTGACCAGTAACTGTAAGCAATATTGGTTGGCCAGTAACTGTAAGCAATATTGGTTGACCAGTAACTGTAAGCAATATTGGTTGGCCAGTAACTGTAAGCAATATTGGTTGACCAGTAACTGTAAGCAATGTTGGTTGACCAGTAACTGTAAGCAATATTGGTTGACCAGTAACTGTAAGCAATATTGGTTGACCAGTAACTGTAAGCAATATTGGTTGACCAGTAACTGTAAGCAATATTGGTTGACCAGTAACTGTAAGCAATATTGGTTGACCAGTAACTGTAAGTAATATTGGTTGACCAGTAACTGTAAGCAATATTGGTTGACCAGTAACTGTAAGCAATATTGGTTGACCAGTAACTGTAAGCAATATTGGTTGACCAGTAACTGTAAGCAATATTGGTTGACCAGTAACTGTAAGCAATATTGGTTGACCAGTAACTGTAAGCAATATTGGTTGACCAGTAACTGTAAGCAATATTGGTTGACCAGTAACTGTAAGCAATATTGGTTGACCAGTAACTGTAAGCAATATTGGTTGACCAGTAACTGTAAGCAATATTGGTTGACCAGTAACTGTAAGTAATATTGGTTGACCAGTAACTGTAAGTAATATTGGTTGACCAGTAACTGTAAGTAATATTGGTTGACCAGTAACTGTAAGCAATATTGGTTGACCAGTAACTGTAAGCAATATTGGTTGACCAGTAACTGTAAGCAATATTGGTTGACCAGTAACTGTAAGCAACATTGGTTGACCAGTAACTACCAGTAAAAATCGTTTGCAAGTTACAGTCAGTAAGAACAGTTGACCAGTAACTGTCAGTAAGAACAGTTGACTAGTAACTACCAGTAAAAATGGTTGATCAGTGACTACCAGTAAAAATAGTTTGCAAGTTACTGTCACTAAGAACGGTTGGTCAGTAACTGTCAGTAAGAATGGTTGGCCAGTAACTGTCAGTAAGAACAGTTGACCAGTAACTACCAGTAAAAATGGTTGACCAGTGACTACCAGTAAAAATAGTTTGCAAGTTACTGTCAGTAAGAATGGTTGGCCAGTAACTGTCAGTAAGAATGGTTGGCCAGTAACTGTCAGTAAGAATGGTTGGCCAGTAACTGTCAGTAAGAATGGTTGGCCAGTAACTGTCAGTAAGAACGGTTGGCCAGTAACTGTCAGTAAGAATGGTTGGCCAGTAACTGTCAGTAAGAACGGTTGGCCAGTAACTGTCAGTAAGAATGGTTGGCCAGTAACTGTAAGAATGGTTGGCCAGTAACTGTCAGTAAGAACGGTTGGCCAGTAACTGTCAGTAAGAATGGTTGACCAGTAACTGTCAGTAAGAACGGTTGGCCAGTAACTGTCAGTAAGAATGGTTGGCCAGTAACTGTAAGAATGGTTGGCCAGTAACTGTCAGTGAGAACGGTTGGCCAGTAACTGTCAGTAAGAATGGTTGACCAGTAACTGTCAGTAAGAACGGTTGGCCAGTAACTGTCAGTAAGAATGGTTGGCCAGTAACTGTAAGAATGGTTGGCCAGTAACTGTCAGTAAGAACGGTTGGCCAGTAACTGTCAGTAAGAACGGTTGGCCAGTAACTGTCAGTAAGAATGGTTGGCCAGTACCAAGGTTGACTACCCACTGTTCAAACACCAAACAAAGCCACATCAGCAAATAACTTTGGGGGAAGAGGTTATGTTTACAACACTGGGGAAAAAAATTCACAAATAATCAACAACAGAAAAAAAAAACAAAGAACAATAGATGATCTGAAGCAGGATCGAACCCATACTCCTCAGCACAACGCCTAGCCAATAGAACCAAACGCTAGAGCATACGGCCAACTCAGCTACCTAAAAGAAATAGCTTTCATTGGCTATGCCTTTCCCGCATGTGTACTCGTTCACGAAGACAAATCAGGAATAAATTGTATATCTGTAATTTCCTATTAAGACAAGTATCTCCCATAAGGCTGAATACTTTGATCAGACTTAGTCTCCGAAGCCTCATGACCCAATCAATCAACTGAAAAGCAGAGATCAACTTCTTGTCTCCCAACAGAGTAACGGACATCACCTAAACAAACTAGACATTTCATACAATGCAAACTGCTGATTCTGCAACTATCATAAGAAATCTGTGGATTATCTGTTACTACCCAGTTCAGTCCACTGATCAATGATGTCAGTAACACCTCCTACCACTGACAACACAGTAAGAATAGTAAGCACCTTTGTGTTGGACTATTGTAATGCATTTTGTAATCTTAATGGGCAAATAACATTGATTTGAACAGAAACCATACAGTTTTATTTCATTTTTGGCTTCCTTGTTAAATATCTGCTGTAGTTAATCTGTAAAATTTTTGTCTATCCTAGGAAGTAATATGTTACATGATGCTGTTATAATATATCTCATCATAGTGGACAGCATTTCTCAATGTTATTCACCAGCAGCAATACAACAATTATGTATTCAGTTCAAACTAACAAAGACCTTCCTCAGAGCAGCATGTGCTAAAGGTGGCAAACAAATAGTAGATGGCTAGCAGATCAAAGTGTAGAGTACACATGACATTAACAATATGAACTTCTACACATAAACACAGAAATTGTGTAGACAACAGATGGCTGGGCCCGTGGTTAACAACTCTACAAAGGCAATGAACTGTTATTTCTAATCTTGAATTTCACTCAACAGAATATGAAACCAAGAAGTAAATATCACATTAAAAGGATATGATGATGACTTCAGGGAAGTTTATTTGCCAAAAGGTAAAAGAACTAGCACTGGCATTGGCAGTGATAAAATTCCTTATGAAGGTATAACACAAGCAAGCAATCCATGTTTATTTTGAAGAGCAAGATTCTTCGAGTTGAATGACAGCACACGTGGAAAAAAAAACTACAAGTTATTGAGTTTTTGCGGGTCATCATCATTGCACTCCGAACATGTCAATAGGTGCTCAGATCACCTCCTCAGCAATTCCCTCAGTGTCCAGCGACTGACGACTCCAGTTCTATGTTGGTTGATAAGTCTTCTTACACGGCCACTAAGTTTCTAATTTCTGGCTGTGTCCATCTTAACTCCGATTTCCATTATCCGAAGAAGTGACGTGGATCTGTGTTTGTCGAAGTCCTGTGCTCTTCCCACATCTCGGAGGGCATTGATGATGTCCGGCCGATCCATTGGTTGCCTGTCCTCAACGACAGCACAGCCAGCCAACCTGTCCGCTCTTTCATTTCCCTGTACTCCCGCATGTCCAGGGACATAGACAAAGGTGACCTTACGTATTTTGGATTTCTGCAATGACTCTTACCCATTGCATGCGTATAGAGCCCGCCTCCACTTTTTTTTATCATGCTCATCAAATCACTCAGTATACATGTGTGTGTGTAGTCTTGTGGCTCTAACCATTTGAATGCCTTGGTCACTGCCATCACCTCCATTATCATACTACTCGTGGTCATGACGTATGCACCACTGTCTTCGTAGACTATTCTGCCTGCCGAGCGTGCTGTAAATGCCCATGCACTTCTTTGGTGTCGTCTTACAGATCCGTCTATATAGATGACTGCATCTTTCTCATCGGCGTTATCACAGATGAGACCGTTGACCTCAGCATTAACCACGACCGGGTTCTGTTCCCTACTTTTCCTGTCGAGTGTGACAATACATGAGAAAGTCCCCTTGAATGACATAGGCATCGGTAACCACTCCTCACCAACGCTGATATTGGTAAGCCCACAGACCTGTTTGATGACATCTTCTGCTTGGCCCACCCATGATTTGCCTCTTTTTACCCTGGCACCTTTTCCTGTGTTGAGCATGTGGTGCAATGGATACTCTTTATCTGTACTAATCTTCAGGTATGCTCGTGCTCTCCAGATCTTGATTCTGTCATCCAAGATTGGAAAGTCAAGAAGATACCTCATTGCTACACAGGGAGTGTCCCTTGTACATCCCAAGATAATGCGCATGGCTCAGAAGACCAACTTCCACATCTGAGTATCACCTTCATCTGAAACAGTGCCGCGGCGATCCATCTAATGAGGAAGGGGTGCACCGCCAGTTTGAGGAGCATATACATGAGATATTCAAATGGTACCCTGTTGTATGCATCCTCCAGATCTATAGCAGCAGCATATGTCTCCTCTCATCTGTGGAAGCCTTCGAAGACATCATAGGCAAAGACTGCCGCATTGAGCCATGTCTCTTTGTTATATCTATAACCTCCGAATGTGGGCAGTAATGCACATTTCTGTTCAAGGTGACAGGTGAGGACACGGGCAACTATTTTCTCCAGCAGCTTGCCCTCAATGTTCTGCATTGTGATGATTCTGTAGACACTGATCTGAGAATGGTCCTTGTTTGGCTTCGGTAGCGGTAGTAAGTAGCTGTGTGGCCACTACTCCTTAATCTGGCCACTCCGAATTTACAAATTACAAGTAAAGACACTTAGTGAGGAAGCGACTTTAGGAAAGTGAACCCAAAAACAAATGAGGCTCCCTCACACATACAAATATAAATGGACGAGAAAGAAAGTCCAAAGATTAGAGGGGTAGAGGTATGTACAAAATTGAAGAGAGAAAAAAATATGCTGGATATTCAGATTTCAGCTGCCCCATACAAATAACCTTCAAACATTAGAAGCTATAAAAAGTGAAGAAACAACCAAGTTGAAGAGGAAAAAAAGATAGCAAATTCCTTGTCAATTATAACAACACTCAAAATCAATATGTAAAGAGAGAGTAACTAATGGATATCACAACAGATCCATGCCTATTGCAACATACTTTAAAATTAGAAAACAGACACTATATAAAGAGATGCTAGTAAGACAGGTTGAAGTTAATTAACATTCAAAGTTGTTACAACAAAGGAGGAAGAATAACAAATAACACCCAAAGGCTGAAGCAACAGATTTCTACTACTCCTGAACTACAAACAGAAGTTTACAGACATGATGTGTCCTTGTTCCTCTCATGCCTTCCAGCTCAGAGGGAAATGAAGTACTCATGACAATGTTCTTTTGTTAAACTCATAAATGGTGCCTTGGACGGTCTTCCTCTGCCTCTTCTGTTGTTATATCTGGTTGTTAATGCTCGTTCTGGTATACTATTTACTAGTAACCGTGTTACATACTATAGCTATTTGAGTTTTATCTTTCTCGATATAGCTCAGTGCTCCAACTCTTTTACTAACTTCTTTATTTTCAATTTTGTCCCTTATTGTTACATTAAGTATCCTTTGAAGGCATTTCATTACAGTAGTTGTGATCTTTTTTTCTTTTCTCTCAATGTCCATATTTGTCATGGTAACACAATGTTGCAGAAATACTGAGTTGTATATTGCTCTTATTGTATTCGTTGTCACCATTTTGCTTTTTATTATAATTGTTATCTGTAAGATTATATGAACAGGTGTCCATGTGGGGATAAAAAACACACCATGCCAAGGATTGTTAGCTTCACAAAATGTTCATGTGACATTCTTAATACCTCTCAGTGAGAAAGTTTATTAAGATGAGAGAAACCTGAGACATTCAACCATTGTTATGAGAAAAAACAACATTGGTTATGAAAGCAGACAAATAAAAATCTTATGAAGCAGTTAAATGTCTTCGGCTTCAGTACCTGATAATGACAAGATTTATTGACAATAATTTTGCTGTAGGTTGCTAGTGTAGACAAATGGAAAATAAATTCTTGCAAACAGACACAAAAGAACAACTATTATTACAAGCAAAATGGGAAAAAAATGAAAGCCAATCACAAGCAGTTCAACATGTTTCTGCAGCTAGTCAAGCACACAGTGAACACTAAACCATAAAACAGCAAAAACTGCAGCATTTCAATGAAATCTAAAGTGCAAATTTATTCAGGCAATTTTCTTGTTACCCTTGATAGCTTGTAGTAATCGAGGAGTTCTGGGCGGTGGCGATGGATCAAGGCACAAAAGGCTAAACCATCCTTCCAGCTGAAAAGTTGTCACTTGTTAGTACATGGACATTTATATTCAGAGCTTGCTGTACTGGACATTTACTAAATATTTAAACTACTGAACTGCATCATTGGTGATCAATGAAACAGAACTTTATTTGCATGGGATGTGTCAATTTCAAATAACATTAAACACTGTCCAACAATGTCCTATTTAAGACCTGTTTTATTTTTCCTGTTTCATGTAGTGCTAAGTTGCATGTAGTACCTAACAGGTTTTTGTGTTGTACATTTTTCTCAGAAAGCACATAACTTGTAAGTTTATTTTGTTATGTTTATCTAGCCCCAGTTTCCCTCATTCAATATTTACAGCCTAATCAACTGGAAAATAACTGTCAGTGAAGTTAAAGTGCCCTTTATTGTGCAGTCAACATGAGTGTCATAGGACGAGTACATGTTAATAGAAGAATTGGAATAACAAGTGTCTCACAATTATGGATTAGTCTGAGTATAGATCCAGACTCACATAGAGTTAGCTTCATCAATGGAGGGACACCCATCTGAGCTTTGTTACCTTGATTTATCAGCTCTCCTGTCTGGTGACAATGCACTATTATATGGTTACAGGTTCAACCCAAACTATTACTTTATGTCCTTCAAGCATCTTGTCAAGTGTTGATAATGTTCATGATGATGATGTTATGTTACATAGGATATTCAAAATAAACACAAACTAGAGACGCATCATGAAGTAAAAAGTGTCAAATTCAAACTGTAGAGCATTACTACATGACTGTTGTATGCAGCTGATACCTTATCCAAAACTGTCCTCTCTCAAGTTATACACTGACATCTTATACAATTATGACTGGCACAACAAAATGGAACCACTTGGAATCTAGTAATTAGAAAAATCTAATAAGAAATAGCAGGGAAAAAGCTGAGAGAAGGCAGAGAGCGAAGATATTGATAAAAAGAAAAAGAATTGTATGAGAAGAAACAAATGAAATCATGAGATGTTTAAATGCCTCATTAGGCTATTGTGTTGTGCAATAAGCACATTGGTATGGTAAACAAAAAGACAACACAACAAAACTAATTCAATGTCTGCCTTAAAATTCTAATAGCTCTTTATGGTCAAGCAAAAAAGAAGAAAACATGATTTTGGTTTAATGACTTCTGTGTCATATCCCTTTTTAAGATTATATAAAAGTGCCCTTCTCTTATTTTGCACACTTTCAGACATCAGTTACCAATATTCACTTATTACAAATGGTATCACTTCACAGTATCACATAAACAAGACTCATTACCTGAGATGGAAGTTCTGAACATTCACATTTTTGTAAGGTGCAGTTTTCCGCTGACACCACAAGAGCAGGCCTTCTTTTGCAGTGAGCTCTGTGGAGCAGTGTGTGTGTGTCTTGAGGTTATCATGTACAATTGATAAACTTCAAGAATTAATGAGCTATAAAGCTACATTAGAAGGATATGTAAAAATGTCACTATCACAATGTGATCAAATATAATCTACAGCAGCAGGTCAAGGAAGTGATCATTGAAGAAATGACCAAAATCAGCAATGTATGACCAAAATCAGCAATGTATGACCAAAGTGACAATGCTGAATTGATCAATGACAATAGCCTAAAGGTTAAAAAAAAGACAGTGCTGAGATTAACAAAGGCAAGCTTGAATGGCTATTATTCACAAGTATTGGGTCTTGTTTGCGTTCATCTGATGACTAAAGGAGTACACCTCTTCATCATCCACCCTTAAAAGGACGTTAAGTGGGTGTGTCTGCGTCGTGTTGTAGTTTGCAGTATAACTGTGATATTTGCACCTTTTGACCCAACACATCCGACTTCAGCATTACATTTTTTTAGTACCGGGTTGTCTTCCCTCTTCGATCCCTACTCACTTGGCCAGATTAGACAACTTAGTCAGTTACTAGAGGCACCGAGGAGAGGTGGAGCAGGCAGGGTCTGGATGGTTCTGGTTCACCGATCCTGGCACAAGTTTCACACAGCCATCAGCTGTGGGTTGCTGACAACTTCCAGCGTTGGTGCTGTTAAAAGTATTTGTCCCACAGTCAGTTTATAGTTCAGGAAAGAGGAGGGAACAAAAACTAACAGCATATATCTTTTGTTCACCTGAAGCATTGTCTATATCTGCAATGTCATTTCCTGTATAAATTTTACCGTCCCTTGTAATCCTTGCAGTGACCCATATAGTTTTGTCTGCAGTGTGACAGCATCTGACTCCAAACCTTTAATCAGTTGACTATGACAGCATCTAAATATAAGATGGCCAAATATAATTACAAATGAAAACCTTTGAGAAAGAACTGCCCAGATACCAGTAGGAATGAAGATCAATGCCACACATTATGGAGTCTATCAAGCAACATAACATGACAATTAATTAACTGGAATCCACAAGAAACTAGGAAAGTTGGAAGGCCCAAGCAGACCTGATAGGACACAGAAGATAGAGTTGGTCTGGCTCAAGAAAAGGCACATGCTGAAACTATGGCAATCTTGCTGAAAATTAAACCCAGCATCTCTTGTCAAGGGAGCCGCGATAGTTCAGTGGTTAGTAAACTGGACTACAAAGGACAAGAGGTAGGGTTCGATCCCAACCGGCACGGACGTAATACCGACCACATTACACCAAAAATCATGTGCCGAAGGTCTGTAAAATTTATGGTTACTAACACCATATTCCCTATATGCCACTTGGCGTGACTGGGGTACTTTACTTTTTTTTTTTTTATCTCTCGTCAAATAATGAATCTTGAGAGGAACATGAAAAAAGGCCGCCAGTAATTTCCAACAGCTGGCGGTAAAGGATACAAGAGAGCGATGGATTCAGTTCCTGCAGGAGGTGGCAGCGGCTAAAGCACCGTACCAGTTTTATCCCTCTACGCATGCACGAACATGCCCTGGACCTAACAGTAACACAAAGGATAATGAGGGCAAAATGCTACTCACTGATGAGCAAAATGTAAGGGCCTTGCAGGAGAAGTACATTAAACAAAAAGATGACCACGTGGATTTGTGTCAGGTGGTTAGAAAAGCACTTTCTGCATCACAGAGACAAGTGCTTCTCAAGGACCCACACTTTCTGCATCACAGGGACAAGTGCTTCCCAAGGACCCACACTTTCTGCATCACAGAGACAAGTGCTTCTCAAGGACCCACACTTTCTGCGTCACAGGGACAAGTGCTTCACAAGGACCCAATCAATTTTGAGGATGTAGGATGATCATTCATTCAGGGTGCCTTAGACAGTGCTCCAATGCCTGCTGGTATAAGATACAGCCATTTAATAGAGGCAGAACTTGACATAGCAATTCACATGCAGACTTCAAAATGAGCATCAGAACAGAACTGTGGACATCACCGTGGCAGGGAGTGCTGCAACGTGGTTTACTGAGGTCGTTATAACGGAGTCCATTGAAAAAGAGTCATCACCTCTGGACACCATCACTATTCTACATAGACAGCTATGCATCCCGAGGACAGTGCAACAGTTGGTGTTTTGTGGCATACCAACAAGGCAGAGAAGTGGCTATGGAATCTGGCAACTATAACATTCTTGTGTCCAGCATAACAGTGGAGATAGCAGCAATACAAAACAGCTGTGTTGAATATCTGATTTATAACTTTAATAATGTGACAAAGAAATTAACGTTTGGTTACAAAGAATGTGGACCACGCAGTCTCAATGATGGACTTGTAAAATTTGCTGTGGAAGATTAACAGACTGTCTCTAAAGCATGAGTGGATGCAACTGTTGGATGGCTCTACAGTGAGATTGTTAACCTGGGTGTGCTTTACTGGATATGCTGGTGTAAACAGCACTGAAATAGTTGATAAACTAGCGGAAAGCTTTGTCACTGAGTGTGGCCTTAGTCTGGACAAAGAAAAAAATGGCCAAGTTTGTTCTTCATTCCTTAAGTGAAGAGGAGGATAGGTGAGACAAGGATGTATAATTTGAGAGACTGATGAGTCTTAAAGTGGAAAAGGTTTCTGGTCGATCTGAAGGTCTTAGTGGGACAATTATCTACAATCAACACCTTATAGGAACAATCAGTTTGAATATGTATCAAGAGTTGCTAGGACGGGCAGTAGAGTAAATATGGGGATGTTCTGACTGCAATGCAGATGATACCATGAATAGAATAGAATAGAACAAAACAGAAGTGTATTCACTGCACTAGACCAAAACAGTTTGAGGTGAGGGAGGTAGTGCTCTCTTCCTTGCTGTTACTACTTTCCTCAATCCAATGAGTCAGTGTAAATGCTTAGTATTTTTTCAGCTGGACATAGTGTTTGTGATTGAACCCATGGTATGATGGCCATAAAATCTGAAACTTCTGGGAATCATACCCAGATCCTTCTGATTAGGAAGTGAGTGCACTAATCACTCAGTCACCAAGGCTTCTTGGTGACTAAGAGCTCACTCATATCCTGACTTCCCTGTCAACCTTGCATTCAGAACACAAAATGGGTACTTAACTCACTGAGTTTAAAACAAAGTTGACAAGAAAGACCTACAAACACTGTGGCCTAATACATTGAAGGTTAATGGTCCTTCCCCTATAACACTGTCAATGTTATGGTAACCATTAAAGTGATGTGTAGTCTTTAACTTTATGTTTAATAGGAAAGAGAAAAGATGAAACACGCAAGCAGCAGGTTATTAATGAGAAATGTGCTCTTTTCTTTCTCCCATGATTCCCTAGACTTCAGTCTTACAGACTGAATTTGTGAATGAGCTAACCCATGTTGATATGCCAACACAGCACTCTGTTAAGTACAATAATTATAGATGAGCAAATGTAGAAGACCAAAATATTCTTGAAGAAAACAGATAGAAGCAGAAATGAAGATGATGGGGAAGACATGGAATGATCTTAAAAGATTGGCAAGATAGAGAACGGCTTGGAAAGTGTTTGTTGAAGGCATATGCTCCACAGGGAGCTGAAAGGTAGAAGAAGATGAAGAAGAAATGTATGCATAAGGAAAACTATATAATCAATGACACTATTTTCTTTATATCCATGATGATCTCGAGCACATTCCTACCTTCTACTGTGATGTCCTGGATGGCAAAGCGGAGGATAATTGTCCAGATCATACCTAGTGTCATTTTCACATTGCCATCCACAATTTCTGAAATGTAAAAAAAGAGAATTGTCAATTACAAGGCACACAATCCAGACCAAACCTACACTGACCAACTGACACAGAACAAGCACCTCACAATGTACATATCAAAACATACAAACACACGCAACAGTATGATTTATATTTGTCTGTGTTAACTTATCTGAATTATAATTGTAGTGACATGACAGGAGAAATGAATATGCCACAGAAAGAGATCAACATAAAGAACAATATGACACGTTTTGAGTAGTAAGACAGGAAATATATTTATAATCTAGAGGAACTTATGAAAGATACAAAAATGTATCACAAAATAGTTCAGGTGCATATAGAGACAATATTTAGAAGAGGACAAGGCCAAAGGTAAGAGACAGCAGTGCATTAAAAAAAGAGGATACCATAAAGACACACAAAAAAACCCAGCGTAACCCAATATAAAGTGAAGATCAATGCAGATAAAGACATCAAAAATGTTAAATTAATACAATAACAAGGCAAAGTTACAACATGGAATATAAACAAGGGAGATAATTCTGTCAGATTTTCTGTGGTGATTGTGTGTCAATACAATATACAAACTTATACACCATGAGAAGTGGTTTGAGAACTGTTCTATTGTGGACCATACCAATTGATTGGCTTTAAATTAAGACTTACAGGTGTTTTTCTTGGAAATAAATGTGACCTAGCATGGCCACACTTTACCCAGAAATACACTCATGGTAAACAAAATGTGGGCATTAATACCATTTTATAAACCACGCCCAATGCAAGTTTCTTTTTGTCCTATTATCAAAAACATTGTGTCAATAGCACAGTTATTAACAAAATATAATAATGAACAGAGAAAAAGTATAAATGCTGACACTGACAGAACTATAGAAATCAGTATGAATAATGAACAAACCGGCTAAGGTCGTAAAGATGTAAAATATATAAACAGATAAGTTCAAATGTTAAAATATAAATTTGTATAAGGGACTTTCTTCACACAGAAGACAATGTGTGCTGAGGAATGTGTACCTCCAGTGGTATATAATGTTTAAATGTAGCTAGATACAGAATGTGTTGTGTTGTGTCTTATGGTTTCCAAAGTTAAACCAGTTATGGTTTCCAGATCTGATAATCAGGTTCTAATTACTTTTTTCACCTCTTTTCAATAAAAAACACCATCTAAATGAAAGAATTCATTGTCACAAAAGAGAGTGGGTTTAGAGCTAAATAATTCTGTAGCAGCCTAGTTGTGTCTCTCAAAATAAAACAAAAATGTCAGCTCTAGGCCAGCTAGTAGAATATGATGATCACTCTATGGCTACTTAAAAAGAAGACTACTAAAGAATGTTATTTTGATAAAATTCCACTCAGTCCCTTGCACATACCGCCAGCCCTAATACAGTGTGTCCTAATTTAGTATCTGTTAGTGTGGCTTCACATGGATCCTCAATTAGTCATTTGTTTGTTTGGTCAACATAATCAACCGTGTGGTGCAGGACCAACACTGAGTGTGGCCTTGTTGCTGAGTGCTTGTTTATGTGGAGAAGCCAAAGCATAATTCATAAACATGTGCAACAATTATTTGAATATAGCAAGCAGCACAACGATTCATTGTGTACACCATAAATGTTAATAAGGCAAGCAGGCTGACACAGCCAGTCAGTTTATGGTTTTGAATCTACATACAAATTGGAACATATGAAGTTACAGTTGAATGCTCGTACAAATTGTGACAACTGTGAAATATAAATACATAATTGGTGCCATCAACTTTGTGATTAGCCTCATTATCAACTTTTGGAAGAGGTAGATAGTGCAGTATTGAGATGGCAACTTCACAAGGGAAATATAAGATGGGATGTTCAGACACGAGAGGAGCCCTGTAAATCAATACCACACACATATAACAATGACTGCTTATTGTATACTGAGTAATGCTATTTAATATACTTGTCTTTATCACTGCCTAGATGCATACACATATTGACTGGTTGGTATCATGTGACACTCAGGCCTTATTTTTTTGCTGCTGGGCATAGAAAGACAGAAAACAGTGCTCAGGCAGCTTTTTTCCCACAATCTAGGTACCACCTCCCTCCTAGTATTGTGGAGTTGCTTCCTTGAATTCTTAGCTGGACGAGCTTTCCCACATTCCATTTATTCAATGTTCCAGGAATTCTGCTGCTGTATCAGCTCTCAATATACTTCTGTTACTGAGTTATTTATTGATAACAATTCTCACAGTAAGATCTCATCATCATGTGCCATACTGGTTGGCGATCATGTTCTTCCACAATTTTCTATCCATAGCGCATCGTATTACTTCTGTTGTTGACTGTTTTCCATGCCATGACACCAAGCCATCTAGTATTTTCTCTCTTTGTCGTCCATGATCTCTCTTTCCCTGTATATTGCCAAGTATTCCAACTTTCATCTCCTCATGATGTGCAGAAAAAATGATTATTTCTTTCTGATGTTTTTAAGGAGCTCCCTTTTTTGTGTTGGCCTCTTTGAGAATTTCATTGTTGGTCTTTTTTAACTGTCCAGGGAACTTTCAACATTCTTCTGAGAAATCCCATCTCTGTGGCCTCTAATCGCCTTTTCATTTGTTTGTTTACGGTCCATGATTCGCTTCCATAGGTCAGAATTGGTTCTATATAGCACTGATTAACTCTCTTTCTCACTTCTATTGACATAGATTTGTTATATAATACGCTTTTCATTTTCTGAAATGCTATTTTGGCCTGAGCTATTCTGCTTTTTATTTCTGTGGTGCATCTTCCATTTGAAGTTATTATTGTGCCCAAGTATTTGATGAGTTTTACTTGTCTCAGAATTGTCCTGTTTATTTTTATGCTGCATGAAGGTGATGATTGTTTCTTTGATATGACCATTACTTCTGTTTTCTTACTATTCAGACTGAGACCCTTTGTGTCTCAGTTTTTTGTTGCTTTCTTTTACCATTATGTCTATCATTTCTTCTGTCTCTGTGCCATCAGCATATTGCAAATTATTTATGTTGTGACCGTTGACTTCAATTCCTTTTTTGTCTACTATTGATCTCATAATATAATCGCTGTAAAGTGAAAACAAATCCGGTGACAGAACACAGCCTTGTCTGACTCCTTGTTTTATATATTGGAATTGTCCTGTTTGGTTGTTAATTCGTATAGCTGCTGTTTGTTGCCAGTACATGTTTTTTATGATTCGCAGATCCTTGCCATCAATGTTTAATTTCTCCAGCATATTTATTATTTCCACATGTTTTACTTTGTCAAATTCTTTTGTGTAGTCTATAAAGCACATATATAGATCTTTCTTTACCTCTATAGATCTTTCTATCAATGTTCTTAAGATGTATATTGCATTATTGGTGCCCTTTCCTTCCACAAATCCACATTGTTCCTCGTTTATTTCTGGTTTTAACAATAAGATAAACTGGCCACTTAATGTGTGTACCAGGGACAAAATTAACATCTGGACAGTTACGGCAATGTCTATGCAGTATGCACAATGCTAAGGAAGACAACTTTCATGTAAACAAGGCAACACATAAATACATCGTATATTTTGATGTTTGTATGCACATGCCAGTTTTAGTATATTAGTCTGTATCTTTTTAATTTATTTTTTCTTTCAAATTTTACAAACCTTCATTTTATATATATAAGTGATTTAATCTCTACATATCCGCTTTCGAAAACAAAAGTAGCCACATGTTGAGAATAAATTTGATTTATAAAGTATACATTGGATTATGCTTTTTTGGTGTGATTTGTTAAGTAATCATAGATTCCGGTGGGAAAACAGGTAAAACTCTAGTTCCCTTTTGACACATTTTTTTCTACATTCATTTTCTCCTCTCTCTCTCTTTGCTATACGTATAACATAGTACATTCTCCTATACTTATAATATAGTACATTTTCCTATACATATAATATAGTACATTTTCCTATACGTATAATATAGTACATTTTCCCATATGTATAATATAGTACATTTCCCTATACGTATAATATAGTACATTTCTCTATACATACAATATAGTACATTTTCCTTATGTACTTCCTTTTAATTTCATAACTTCCTTATTTGTATTATTAGTTTCAGTTCCCCAGAACATGTTGTAGAGTTTATCTTCATTTCCTTGTCTGTTTGTGTTGTCCCTGTTTTCTGGAGAAGGCCGTATATAGGCCGGAACGTCAAATATTTTGCATTGTCCTTCCCTGTAAAATTATCACCATAGTTTGTAGAAGTGTATGTTACAGTCCACCATTTGCTGCCATTAATAAATGGATAAAAAGTTGGATCAGACCAGAATTTCTGGAACAATTACTTCTATAGACATTGTAACAAACATGTGCAATATTCCTTCTGTAAGTTGATATATGTTTTATTTAAAGGCAACATTTATACAGAATTGTTTAATTGGTGACATTAAATAGTTCACGAATTTCAGATTATTCAGGTCAAACCAGAAAACTTGGGAAAGTAAAGAGCTAGCACTGGTAGCCTTGTGCTCAGATACCCTTCACTATGCAGCTCTCTCACTTTAGAGGAGGTACTCATTTTTTTTTTTTATCTTTGAGAGTTTTGAAGTTTTGGTAGGTTTTTCTTCTATCAATTTTTCCCAGGCAGCAGCTATATTTCTTTTGTCTATCCTCTTCCTTCTATTTCCAACTGCCAATGGATTTTTAACATGTGCAGAGTGCACATCTTATATCCTGTATTTGTTTACTATTTCTGAAGGCTACACATCAGATCTCACTGCCCAGAGACTGGGAAATGGCAGTGCCACAAAGAAACCATGAGAAACCGAAGAGGAAAATTCCTACAGAAACCATGAGAAATCAAAGAGAAAAGTTCCCACAGAAACCATGTGAAATAAAAGAAAAAAGTTCCCGTAGAAACCATGAGAAATCAAAGAGAAAAGTTCCCACAGAAACCATGTGAAAACCATGAGAAATAAAAGAGAAAAGTTCCCACAGAAACCATGTGAAATAAAAGAAAAAAGTTCCCGCAGAAACCATGAGAAATCAAAGAGAAAAGTTCCCACAGAAACCATGAGAAACCGAAGAGAAAAATTCCTACAGAAACCATGAGAAATAAAAGAGAAAAGTTCCCACAGAAACCATGAGAAATCAAAGAAAAAAGTTCCCACAGAAACCATGTGAAATAAAAGAAAAAAGTTCCCGCAGAAACCATGTGAAATAAAAGAGAAAAGTTCCCACAGAAACTAAAGAGAAAAGTTCCCACATAAACTAAAGAGAAAAGTTCCCACAGAAACCAAAGAGAAAAGTTCCCACATAAACTAAAGATAAAAGTTCCCACATAAACTAAAGAGAAAAGTTCCCACAGAAACCAAAGAGAAAAGTTCCCACAGAAACCAAAGAGAAAAGTTCCCACATAAACTAAAGAGAAAAGTTCCCACATAACTAAAGAGAAAAGTTCCCACAGAAACCAAAGAGAAAAGTTCCCACAGAAACCAAAGAGAAAAGTTCCCACATAAACTAAAGAGAAAAGTTCCCACATAAACTAAAGAGAAAAGTTCCCACATAAACTAAAGAGAAAAGTTCCCACATAAACTAAAGAGAAAAGTTCCCACAGAAACCAAAGAGAAAAGTTCCCACATAAACTAAAGAGAAAAGTTCCCACATAAACTAAAGAGAAAAGTTCCCGCATAAACTAAAGAGAAAAGTTCCCACATAAACTAAAGAGAAAAGTTCCCACATAAACTAAAGAGAAAAGTTCCCACAGAAACCAAAGAGAAAAGTTCCCACAGAAACCAAAGAGAAAAGTTCCCACATAAACCAAAGAGAAAAGTTCCCACATAAACTAAAGAGAAAAGTTCCCACAGAAACTAAAGACAAAAGTTCCCACAGCTTGTGTTTTGAACCCAGGACCTTCTTGTCCAAATGCTGTTGTCTGACGTCTTGATCACCCAGCCATCCCATCATATTTGATCTATTAAATGCTAACATTAATTTTTTTCTTCTTTTCAAAAGACTGCTTGTGATGTCAATAAAACATGCTATTTTACTTAAGTTGTTTGTTTTATCTCAATTTGTAGACATCGATTGTGATTTAAAAAAAAAAAATATACACACAAAAAACAGGGCCATGTTTCACATCCATACGACTTAATTATCAACCAAAATATATCCATGCTGTGTCACTTTAGATAAGTGATAAGTAGTCCTTTATCAGTTCCGTCATGAATTGTACGAAATAGTTATTAGGTGTAGCAGTTGTTGAAGTGTAGCTGAAATAGAAGGATCACATGATAAGAGAAATGATAATGAAATTACTAGTTAAAATACATTAGTCTGTTTGCTTAGTCCCCCAAATAAGAACCATAAGTTCAACACGGTGTCATGTCTATTTATATGCCCAATATATCTCACTTATATAATCTTCATCGCTTAAGATATGAAAGATAAAACTGTGACCATATCGCTTTCATTACTTAATCAGTTTACTCGTGTACAGAATATAGTAAATGAGAGACATCGACAGGCAACGAAACATGTCTCGGCCCACCACAATGTCCAGATGGCGCTGGCAATTCAAGAGATTAGCACACAAACACCATATGCAACAGATATAGAGCGCTAGACCACACGTGTTTCGATCGATTCATGGATCAGGACCATACGGTGACAAACGAGTTATATTCCGTGTTATAATTATTGACTATGTTTTCTTTAAATGCCACTTTATTTTCTCTGTGGTTGATATGTGACTTATTTAATTTCTCATGTTATCATTTTACTTGACACATATGGTTCTTTCTCAAGTACCTCGTCTCACATGAAAAGATGCGCAAAACAAAATGTGTACCTTATCTTACACACAGAGCTTATATTCAGACATATGGCCTAGCATTGTAGAGCATATACTCAGACGCATATATAGCCATTGTTGTAAAAAGAGTAAAGCCCTCACCAAGAAACTATCATTCTGCCCTTGTCTAAAATGTTTGGGAGTCAGACATAGCAGTGCAACATTGCGGACATCCCGGGTGATCTCCTTTTCAAGCTCTTATCTGCGGACCTAGATAAACCCGTCGCCTCCATATAAAGCTTGTCATCTCAGAAGGTATTTTGCGTTAACTACCTGCGAGGACACGCGACCGGTGTTTCTGTGACAGTTTTCTTAGGGACTAGCTAAACAAGTTTAAGATGACACAAAAATAGTTTGCTGGTTGTAGTACGCTTGCACGCCTCGCTTCACCAATTATAATAGAAAACGTTAAATACAAGCAATGCAACATTTGAGAGAGGGTCACGTTGCATTATCGCGCGCACAGCCGTGCCTGTGATTAGCTTGCCATATAAGACTGCTATTTTATCAAGACCGAGACAGATGAGCTGGTCAACAACTTGCAGTCGGCAGCTGGTGTTATCATGACCCTTCTCCTCGTGGTGGCGCGATAGACACTACTTGTTGTGAGTGAATCCTTGAGAGGAGGCAAATTAACCTATCCAAAATGAGTTCAAGTTGGTGCAGACATTAGTTTGTTGTAAACCACGACATAGCATGATTGACGTCGGTTTAAGGACAGATCATAGAGAGTTAAGAAACAACAAACGGCTGTTCCCCACTTTCCATGAAGTGTGTTGACAAGTGACCACGAGCTTCTCCTTACCAACAAGTGTTGCTCTTCATCGCCTCCTACTACTGTTACGACCACGTGTCCGTGTACACATGAACTGCCTAAAAGTCAAGTGGTGAAGATAAACAAAAACAGTATTAGATCATAGCCCGGCTTGCTGCCGGAGCTACTGAGTTAAGTGCTCTGTGCATACCGTGAGCTGTGCGTTTCATCCGATTTGATCATGTTTCGATATTCCGACTGCTTACGATGAATGATGATATCGTATGACGGGGAACAGATGGCTGTGTTCACTTTCTGTACGGTTTCGCCTTGTCTTTTGGCATGTGCTGAGACTGCTATGATGTGAAATGCAGCTACCTTTCTTTGTTTGGGAGATCAGATATTAATTCGGATGATTCCAATGGCACGGTCGTTGAGTAATTATGGATTTTAATTCGTTTGCAGTGATACCGGGGCCTTCCATAACTATAGATCATACCATGAGCAAGACGAGTGGTGAAGACAAACCAATAACAGTATTAGATCATAACACGAGACGAGTGGTGAAGACACCAATAACAGTATTAGATCATAACCGAGACGAGTGGTGAAGACACCAATAACAGTATTAGATCATAACACGAGCGAGACGAGTGGTAAAGACACTAATAACAATATTAGATCATAACCGAGACGAGTGGTGAAGACACCAATAACAGTATTAGATCATAACACGAGACGAGTGGTGAAGACACCAATAACAGTATTAGATCATAACCGAGACGAGTGGTGAAGACAAACCAATAACAGTATTAGATCATAACCGAGACGAGTGGTGAAGACACCAATAACAGTATTAGATCATAACACGAGCGAGACGAGTGGTGAAGACACCCATAACAGTATGAGATCATAACCGAGACGAGTGGTGAAGACAAACCAATAACAGTATTAGATCATAACACGAGCGAGACGAGTGTGAAGACACCAATAACAGTATTAGATCATAACCGAGACGAGTGGTGAAGACACCCATAACAGTATTAGATCATAACACGAGCGAGACGAGTGGTGAAGATACCAATAACAGTATTAGATCATAACACGAGTGGTGAAGACACCAATAACAGTATTCGATCATAACACGAGAGAGACGAGTGGTGAAGACACCCATAACAGTATTAGATGATAGCACGAGCGAGACGAGTAGTGAAGACACCCATAACAGTATTAGATCATAACACGAGCGAGACGATGGTGAAGACACCCATAACAGTATGAGATCATATCACGAGCGAGACGAGTGGTGAAGACACCCATAACAGTATTAGATCATAACACGAGCGAGACGAGTGGTGAAGACACCCATAACAGTATTAGATCATAACACGAGCGAGACGAGTGGTGAAGACACCCATAACAGTATTAGATCATAACACGAGCGAGACGAGTGGTGAAGACACCCATAACAGTATGAGATCATAACACGAGCGAGACGAGTGGTGAAGACACCAATAACAGTATTAGATCATAACACGAGCGAGACGAGTTTGTGTACCTTTCACGATCAGTCTGGCACACAGTGCGGATGACAAGACCACCACCTTTTTTTTTAAAAGTAATTAACATGTTTGATTATAACGAGAGGGAATCATGAAGATAAGACATATGGAGGAAATAATCAAGATAAGAAATGAACTACATGTGATGTGTGTCTTTACTTATTCTACGGCAAAAAGTAAAACAATACCATTAAACACCAAAAGAAGTAAACACAGTAGAAGAAAGGTGGAAACAGTTTAAGAAAACAATAACTAGCATCGCAACAACAGTTTGTGGAACAAAACTAAGAAAGGAAAAAAAAAGCACCCTGTGGTGGTATGACGCAAATCAGAGAAGCAGTTCCAGAAAAGAAGAAAATATAACGATTGGAGGGAGAAGGATATATTTAAAATATGTCTGTACTTTATGTGAGGAAAAATCCGGAAAATGCCTACAAAGTAAGCATCCTGGCTACACCTGTAATGACACTTGTCCTGATGATAATTTTGGGCTACAGTGCAAACAAACGTGTTCTGATGGCTGTGACATCATATGTGACCAGGAAAGTACAGACTGTACGTGCAAGGAAACGTACTACGGGTCAGACTGCACTCTCAAATGTCCGGACAACTGTTTCAACGACACCTGTGAACAGTCAACCGGGAGCTGTACATGCAAGGGAACGAACATTCTACGGGTCATCAGACTGCACTCTCAAATCTCCGGACAACTGTTTGAACAAAACCTGTGAACAGTTAATCGGGGCCTGCGTCTCGTATGTCGATGATTCCCACGTTAAGAAGAGTCTGCCGACTACAACAAACCCAAGCATATGGATACCGTAACGTGTTTCTGTGCTGGACATGGTTCATTTCTTGATGTGTCTATGTGCTTGCCATGGCTCATATCTTGATGTGTTTCTGTGCTAGCCATGGCTAGTGTGTGTGTGTGTGCTGGCCATGGCTCATATCTTGGTGTGTGTCATGTTAGTCATATCTCATATCTTGGTGTGTCCGTGTTAATCATGTCTCATATCTTTATGTGTGTATGTGTTTAGTCATATCTCATATCTTAGTGTGTATCTGTGTTAGTCATGTATCACATCTTTGTGTATGCATGTTTGGTTAGTGATATCTCATATCTTTGTGTACATGATTATTTTAGTCATATCTCATATCTTTGTGTGCGCATGTCTGTGTATGTCACATCTCATATCCTTGTGTGTGCATGGCTATGTTAGTCACATCTCATATCTTTGTGTGTGCATGTCCATGTCAGACATATCTCATATCTTTATATGCATGTCTATATTAGTCATGTGTCATATATATTGATGTGTGTCAGTGTTAGTCATGCCTCGTATCGCTGTGTGCATGTCTGTGTTTGTCACATCTCATATCTTTGTGTGTGCATGTCTGTGTTAGTCACCTCTAGTGATTCGGGCAGATGGTGCTCGTAAACCTGGGAGGGCCGACCCTCTAAGGGCAGAATCCCCCTACAGAAAAGATCCTCTGCTGCCTTGCAGGAAGGAAGATTGGGGACAATCAAAGGCTAAGGAAAGCTAACCTGAATAAAATGCTGGCTGAAATTGGATGCACTGGGCCACTGGCGCAGAACACAGTGCAACGTTTTAACGGGTGTTCAATTACAGTGGATCTGGCATACTCTAATTGTGATGTTCTGTCTGTGGGGGCGATCAACACACTTAACCTGACAGCTGACTTCATGTGAGAGTATGGGATCCTACTCCGATTGAGTCCTGATCCCAGAGAGAGAGAGAGAGAGAGAGAGAGAGAGAGAGAGAGAGAGAGAGAGAGAGAGAGAGAGAGAGAGAGAGAGAGAGAGAGAGAGAGAGAGAGAGAGAGAGAGAGAGATATGCCTCAGTCAGGAAAATGTTATAATTTCGACCAAAGAAACTAAGCAAAAAATGTTTTTTTTTTAAAAACCCGACATTTAAATTGTTTCACTCTCCTACGGATGATTGTCATGGGATCTACTTGACTTTAACTCCTAAGAGATTTTGATTTCAGTGATTTCTGATCAAAATAAAGAAATAATATTAATTGATTTAATATTTATGGGGAAAACGGCGGAAATTACATACACATAAAATTCTGGATATGAATCGACATGACACACATTTGCACGGCTTTAAATTAAAATTATAACAGTGAAAAAGTGTACCTGACTCATTACAAGATTGGTGGGAAAAGGTAACATTGTGTGTATACTCACATAATTAGTGAGACGGATGTTGCTGCATTTCACATGCAGGCCTGGTTATATTGAGCTTAATGTCTCAATCTTGTATTCTGAGATCTGACCCCTCAGTTTTTCTAAACGGTTTCTGTGTTTATTTTAAGATAAACGAGAGCAGAGAATGATTGTTCACACAGACATGTTGTTAGGAAAGGCATCTAAATACTTTCATAGCCCTCTTCGATAATTCAGGAAACTCTGCTTCTAAGTGAGGCTAACAATTAGAGAGTGATTGTTCCTTGATCTGTAAACTCAGGGCACCGTTGGTGGATATTACTAGGAGCGTGTCTTCCTCTGCTCGAGTGTGAGCCCTTTAAGTTCCTACACATTAATTGAAAATGGATCTCTAATCTAGTTCTTACTTGCATCTGAAACAGGAAAATATAGGCGGAAATTGCCACAAATCTTTTAAATGTTGTGCAAAAAGTGGCACGTCCCCTGCAGACAACTGCTCGTCGAGGAATACAAGAAAATGTGAGAGATCGGGATACTGTTCCTGGTTTCTGTCATTAAGCAATGATGCCAATAATTTAATCATTGCCTTGATCTTGTCTTGAACTTGAAGAACTGTAGCACTTTCTCCTCGAAGATTGAAGTTGCAGCACATTTAAATGGTTTAAAATATCTGACAAGATTGGGGGAGATCGGGTGGTCTAGAGGTAACACGTTGGCCTTTAGACAAGAAGATCTCGAGTTCCATTCCCACTACAGGCAGTGGAAAATTTTAAAAAAATATAAATAACATAGAATCTGTGGCTTTACGCTCCCTGGTCGCCTGGTAGAGAGATCCGATGTCTAGCCCTCTCGGAAAACTGCGAAAAAAAAAACAGGACGTCCTGTGTGCATTCTGCGCACATTAAAGAACCCTTGACAGTTGTAAATCGAAAAGAGTAGACCAAAAATGGCCGCTGCCAGGACAAATTTAATAGGAAAAATCTACACAAAAACTGGACGACAAAATGAAATTATGCGAGCACTTCTGAAGTGGAAGAATAGCTGCTTGTGTAGCAGGGACACGCGGCTATTGATGTCACAAGTAAGAACAAGTCATGTTCATGTAAAAGTAGGAACAAGTCATGTTCATGTAAAAGTAGGAACAAGTCATGTTCATGTAAAAGTAGGAACAAGTCATGTTCATGTAAAAGTAGGAACAAGTCATGTTCATGTAAAAGTAGGAACAAGTCGTGTTCATGTAAAAGTTTCTAGACTTCGCTAGAGATGTAAAAGCTGACGAACGCAAACAACAGCAATATCAACCAGGAGAAATCTGGTAAATGGTTGGTGATGTGAAACGGCTTCTCCATGAGAAATAATCTGATTTCATCTCTCATTCCCATAAGCATGACACAATCTCGTGATAACTAGCGGACTTTGCTCTATAGCCAAAGTTGATAGCGATCCCTTGCTCTACAGAGTTGTTCATAAAGTCTTAAATGTAGTCTCTGGTTTATTGCTGGCATCAAGAGCTTCCTATGTATGCAACAATGACGTCAACTTACCGGCGCTATGATTTCTCCGTGTCCGGTAAACTTTCGGGACATTGCTCTTGCCCCATCTGTACTCACTCCAACACATTTCAACCAATCCAGGAGATGTCATACAATTATTTCAGCTGTTAAGTTTGTTTTCTCACTGAAAGCATGATTACCTACACAGCATAGGAAAGTGAGGATGTTCTACAAGAAAAGAAACACACACTGACGGTGTGGATCGAAATGGAGAAGGCTTTTGATAGGGTATGGAGAGAAGGATTAAACAGCAAACCTCTCAGACCTGGTATCCGAGGCTATTTATTAAACTGGACATCTCAATACCTACATGACAGAATGGACAACTAAGTAAGAAAGCCAGAATCGAACAGGGTGCCCCACAAATCGTAATAGTATTCTCAACGCTGCTTCTAATCTTCATAAAAGACATCGAAGAGGACATGCCACCCAGAACACATTCTATAATGTACGCAGACGACCTGGCGATATGGGCATGAGTAGAATCTATGTCACTGGTTAGCTCCAGAATGCAAGAGGAAACTTGAAAGATGGACGAACACCTAGCTGCTATCGATTAATAAAAAAAAAAATAATATAAAAAAAACTACATAGACAATTGTCAGCCTATCAAGAACCAAACTCTGCAAATTTGAATATAAGAGACCATACACTTCCTATTGACCACAACCAAACATATCTTAGTGTCACCATGGACCACATAATGACAAGGATAAATCAGATAGACAAAGTAAACAAAAGAGCCAGAAAGTGAATAGATATTATGAGAATTAACAGAATGGACTGGGGAGCAGACAGCAATATCCTAAAACGATTATACGTAGGAAGAGTAAGACTAGTCCTAGAGTATGGAGCCACAGCCTGGGTTACAGCTTCCAAATCATCATCACTGGTGCTATGAAATCTACACTTATCGAAACTCTAGAAACAGTAACAGGCATGCAACCTTTGGAAAATAGACGGAAAACTAAAGTTATGCAACAAGCGGAGAAAACTATGGGCTTTCTAACCACCCCATGCACCAAAGAATAACCAGCTTCGAAAATGGAAGACTAAAGAGGAGCAACTTCACGGCAATCTCCAAAGAATTGACAACTAGCGATCCAGTACTGTCCCAAACAATGCTAAAACCCATATGCCCATCGTGTATGACTCCCAGTAGAAATATAAAATACCAGAACTAAAGGAAGTTATACAACAAGAATCACGAAAAAAGGCACCCAAACAGACACAGTGAGAAAGCACATAGCAGAAAGACACATAGACGATAACTACCCACAGGACTCTTGTCTCACATATACACGGATGGCTCTGCTACAAGCGCCACCAGAAATGGAGGAGGTGGTGTATTCTTTAGGCTGAATAACCAGGAAGAGATCACCAAGTCAATAGCAACTGGGAAATCCCCAAACAACTACAAGACAGAAACTGAAGCCCTCCAAGATGTTGCATAACAGTGGATGCGACGTGTCGCTAATTGACCGCAAGCTGCGATATCTGAGCCTTTCGCCCGACACATCCGTTCTCGGTGTGTATGGATTATTTTCATGAATAGTTATTTCCGGTAAACAGCCAATTTGTTCTCTACTCTTTTCGACTGTAACTGCTACATGGATGTTAACAGTACGCACTGAGCCTTCTACTGTTGCTCCCAGAGAGCTAGACATCGATCTCATTGTCCGAAGACCAGGGAGGATAAAGTCACGAAGAAGATTCGGTTTCGCAGATAAAATCATAATATTATCAATACACTTTCTATTGACAAATATACTACCACATACTTTTGTCCACACACACAAATCAAGGGATCACAACTGATTGTAACGATGTTAAGAAATTAAACACAACAACCGCGAAGGGATCCACACCAACTTCGATTTTTAATGCTCTGATTGAGAAACGTGTAAGTCTATTCTATACTCCGACATTCATTCACACACATTTCATATGGTTAAAATAAAAATGATGGCTAGATTGCAATATTCCCCCATGATCCATAGCGGACGTAGCGGAGGATTGTTCTCTTTAGCTCGATAGCACTAGCAAAGCTGTACTCAGCAACTGAGCCAACTTACCAGAAGCAATAGAACAGTGACCTCTTTGGCGCCTATTATTTTACCTTTGTTTCTACACAGCGTGTCATCACCTTCCTTGACAACCATACAACAAACATGAAAACCATACAATAGACATGGCAACCATACAACAATGATCAAGTGCGGTAGAGAGAGAAGTGGGAAAGGAAAATAATATTGGTGAAGATGAAGGTCATTCATGGGATAGTCATTTTAAAAGTTCTACTAATACATCTGATATGCACTTCTCTTATTTATTTACCTTAAGTCATAGTTCTCCACAATTGACGATTAGCTACTAGTCTTGGTTGTTTCCTAGTGCCATGTTAAGCCTTCCCTACTTGTATCGTTTTGTTTAATTTTTGTGTGTGTGTCTCATATGCGCTGAGCAAAATAGCTCAGGCCAAAATAGCATTTCAGAAAATGGAAAATATCTTATGCAACAAATCTATGTCAATAGAAATGAGAAAGAGAGTTCGTCGGTGCTATATAGAACCAATTCTGACCTATGGCAGCGAATCATGGACAGTAGACACACTAATGAAATGACGATTAGAGGCCACAGAGATGAGATTTCTCAGAAGAATGTTGAAAGTTCCTTGGACAGCTAAAAAGACCAATGAGGAAGTTCTCAAAGAGGCCAACACAAAAGGCAGCTCCTAAAAAACATCAGAAAGAAACAATCAACATTTTCCGGGCACATCATGAGAAGAGGAATGTGGGAATACTTGGTTAAACTGGCAAAATAAAAGGAAAGAGAGATCGCGGACGACAAAGAGAGAAAATATTGGATAGCATGGTGTCATGGCATGGAAAACAGTCAACAACAGAACTGATACGATGCATTGTAGATAGAAGATTGTGGAAGGGCATAATCGCCTACGCCAACCGGTATGGCACATGATGATATATGCGTTGCTAATGAAACAATTCACTGAGTGGAAATTAGTGATACATGAGAGCTGTTCTACAAATATATGCATCCTCGTACCGAGGCCCCCTAATTATGTCATTTCTACCCATGGCCCCTTGGAATTTCTTTTCCTGTGGCCATAATCCCCCCCCCCCCCCCGGTTGAGAAACACTGGTCTAGACCACCCATCCCCTACTAGTTGTATTGTTTCTGGTTTTAGCGACGATGACTCCTCACTAACTTGCTTCAGTAACCATGTGTAGTCACTAGAGATTTTATGTACCCTAACTATGACATTGCTACTCTAACCAGTATATTACTTGTGTCTGACTAATCCACTAGGAATGTTGCTGTCTCCCCAACATGTGACTGCTTGATTACATTTTCAAATCAGTTACACAAAGTTGTAACACAATAAGGGATATAACTGACAACACTAATTATATCTGACAGAAGCGATCTCAATACACGTGAGCTCAGATACAAAGTGTTCGGAGTGCAATGATGACGACCCGCAAATAACTCAATAACAATAACTCAGATTACAAGGTGTGTTTAACCTTCCTGATCGTTCATACAAAGTGGCCACATTTGCAGCATTAACCGATAAGATCAGATTTGGATCCAACTGAGAACCTGGTAGCGATTGATGCAAGGAGGCCATGACATGGAAAATGTAATGGTTGGTTGGTTGCGTTCGCCCGATGACTAAAGTATTCTAGAGTATCGTAGTAGACTAGCATATTCCTCTTCATCATCCGCCCTTACAAGAACGTAGTGGACGTGTCTGCATTGTGTTGTGGTTTGCAGTATAACTGTTATATTTGCGCCTTTCGGTCCAACACATCCGACTTCAGCACGACATTTTTTAGTACCGGGTTGTCTTCCCTCTTCGATCCCTGCACTCTTGGCCAGACTAGACAGGTTAGTCTGTTACTGGAGGCACCGCGGAGAGGTGGAGCAAGGTCTGGATGGTTTTGGTTCACCGATCCTGGCGCAAGCCATCAGCGGTGGGTCACTGACAACTTCCAGCTCTGGTGCTGGGAGGCGCGCCTTCGCCTCCGAAAATGAAATGAGTTGAACTAACGGCTGCGGTCCTGGCGAAGTGATGGAACTCGTCTCGATTGACGACTTTTTGGTTTACCCACCCTGAGATGGGCACCGCATTTTTCGGGCAAGTACTAAGGCACTGTCCACCCCCCCCCAAAAAAAAAAAGTCGACGTCCTAAAAAATAAGGGCAATACTCCCCATATACCACACAGGACGTAGCGGAAGATTGTTCTCCATAGCTCATACAGCACCAACGACAGCTCTATAGCACTAGCAAAGCTGTAATCAGCAATTGAGCCAACCTACCAGAAGCAATAGAACAGTGACCTCTTTGGCGCCTGTTATTTTACCTTTGTTTGTACACATCGTGTTATCACCTTCCTTGCAACCATACAACAAACATGGCCACGTAACCAGCTTAATATAATGATGCCATGTCAGATGGGCTACACATTACAACCACCTGCCGCCTTCTCAGAAACACACCTTCCCCACAACCTCTGCAGCACATTGCGATATCGCATTACTTTCCCATGCCCAAACGAAGAGGTTCGCATCTGAAGGTTTCTCTCTGCCACAAGTGCTCTCTGTTAGTGATGCAGTACGGGCAGTACCATAGTTTGTCGTCATATTTTAGGACCATCCCCTTCACTTTTCAAGAACGATACCCTATATTATTGTCTTTATATTATAAGAACCATTATGCCATTTGAAATAACCAAGATGTCTGTCTTTATATTATAAGAACCATTATGCCATTTGAAATAACCAAGATGTCTGTCTTTATATTATAAGAACCATTATGCCATTTGAAATAACCAAGATGTCTGTCTTTATTTTGCCGAATTAACTTTATTTCTGTTATAATTTCTTGGACGCCTATTTGTTGTTAATTATTTATTTGTGGCACACCTGTCCCATCCTTTCGATAGTTTAATGCTACCACGAAGAGCCCCACCCCCCCCCCACTTGCCTAGGAATGATGGAACCTACTTGTAGCGCGCCCCTGCACGTCAACGACACTAGAAATTCCTCACTATGAATCACTTGCACCAGCTAAACGCCGGAAGCTAGAGCATCAGCGACTCGGTCACTGGCTCGGCTTGTGAAAGAATGAGGCTAGTTATTAGGCTACATAAGGCAAAGTTCTGCTTCAAACCACAGCGAGAGCCCGGCTGCTTGTTTGCTGTACGTATCCACCGCACGTGCCACTGGGAAAACCCCTCCATATTTATACAGCAGACACACAAACTATATAGCTTTGTTTGGATATCCACGTAAACAGTTATTTTTAAAAAGTTGAATTTTTCAATTGAGTTTAAAGATATACGATATAAGAGCCGCGTGACATAGAAAATGTTTACAATTTATTTGTATTGTCTACCAAAAATATCATGGGGTTTAACTTTATATTAATCGAGAATTGCATCGCTGGTGTGTGTGCGTGTTGTATATACCTGAGGCTGAATTTACAAATCCCAACCCCCACACTGTTGAATCCTACGTACACCGTGTATGTTCATTTGTCTAGACTCTAGTGATAACATGGCTGCTAGGTCTATCAACAAATATATTCACCGTGGAAGTTACCGATTTCTACACCTACATGAATCCCGAATGTTTAGCCTGATTGTTTGTGACACGTACGGCCACTTCTAAACATGGTAGCGCCTATCATCCCTGACGATCTGGGCATACATCTGTAATTGTAACATTGTCCTCCTCACAAGTTCTCATTTCCGTAGGCATTCACATTTATTGCTCCAGCTCGTCAGGTCGGTAAAGAGCGTAGATAACTACTCTGTCTTGGAATTTACAACGTAGCTGCGATTTGTTACCGCTGGTTGAGCCTCTAACATGTCCAACTTCATCAAAGGATTTCTGCTCTTACATAGCCATAATGCGGACACTATATGGTGAAAACAGAACTGTGTCCTTCACCGCTTTTAATCATTGAATCCGTCCTCTGTGATTAAAGAACTCTGTCACTCGATCAAGCGGACTGATGACATTGTTTTGTCCACTGGGTCATGCCGAGTCCGGGAAAGAGTGGATACAGATGTCAACATACACTTTTGTCGATTGTCATCACTTTGAACATAGAATGCAGACAACAAACACAGTGTTTGTGGAGGCGTTGATCTATGTGAGAATTCACCTGAAGGTGCGGCATTGATCTATGTGAGAATTCACCTGAAGGTGCGGCGTTGATCTATGTGAGAATTCACCTGAAGGTGCGGCGTTGATCTATGTGAGAATTCACATGAAGGTGCGGCATTGATCTATGTGAGAATTCACCTGAAGGTGCGGCGTTGATCTATGTGAGAATTCACCTGAATGTGCGGCGTTGATCTATGTGAGAATTCACCTGAAGGTGCGGCGTTGATCTATGTGAGAATTCACCTGAATGTGCGGCGTTGATCTATGTGAGAATTCACCTGAAGGTGCGGCGGTCATCCACGCTGATGGTCCTGATGTTCGACCTAGCCGTAGCTCGTGGGCCTTCACGGCTGAAGCCAAAAAAAAGAACAGTAAAAGAGAAGAGCGGTGCTTTCGCGGTAAATAAAAGTAGTCTGACCATGGAAATCACGTTTGTAATTAAAGTGACGGTCTGGTTAGAAACACAACCTTTCACTCTTGTATGTTCCCTCATTGACTCGATGTTAAAATGAAGCGGACTGGGGTCGAAGGCAGTGGCTGGTGTCATTGAAGAACTCAGGGCTAATTTGGAAGTTTTCATTTTCGTCACTAACACTTGAGCATGAAAGGAAACGAAGGGACCGACAGGCCGTCGTGAATGGAGGACTTGTAAGGGACTGGCAGGCTGCCGTTAATGGAGGACTTGCAAGGGACCGACAGGCTGCCGTGAATGGAGGACTAGCAAGGGACCGACAGGCTGCCGTGAATGGAGGACTAGCAAGGGACCGACAGGCTGCCGTGAATGGAGGACTAGCAAGGGACCGACAGGCTGCCGTGAATGGAGGACTAGCAAGGGACCGACAGGCTGCCGTGAATGGAGGACTAGCAAGGGACCGACAGGCTGCCGTGAATGGAGGACTAGCAAGGGACCGACAGGCTGCCGTGAATGGAGGACTAGCAAGGGACCGACAGGCTGCCGTGAATGGAGGACTAGCAAGGGACCGACAGGCTGCCGTGAATGGAGGACTAGCAAGGGACCGACAGGCTGCCGTGAATGGAGGACTAGCAGGGACCGACAGGCTGCCGTGAATGGAGGACTAGCAAGGGACCGACAGGCTGCCGTTAACGGAGGAACTCCGAGGTACCGGGCTGACATTCTGAATGTGTGTGTGGGTGGGAATATGTCAAGCGAATGATTCAATCAATGATTATGAATCTACAACTATGTTCAGGCTACACGACCATCAGGTAAAAGATAAAGATGGCAGAAAGGAATGATAGGGGAAAGAAACAGAATAGCAAATCAACACAGACCTGAAGTCATCAGTTTCCACATACTGGGGAAGAGATCTGAGCAATTATGGGCATGTCCGGGGAAGAGATCTGAGCAATTATAGATGTGTCCGGGGAAGAGATCTGAGCAATTATAGATGTGTCCGGGGAAGAGATCTGAGCACCAGGGAGGAGATCTGAGCACCAGGGAGGAGATCTGAGCACCTATAGATGTGTCCGGGGAGAGATCTGAGCAATTATGGGCATGTCCGGGGAAGAGATCTGAGCACCTATAGGTGTGTCCGGGGAAGAGATCTCAGCACCTATAGGTGTGTCCGGGGAAAAGATCTGAGCAATTATGGGCATGTCCGGGGAAGAGATCTGAGCAATTATGGGCATGTCCGGAGAAGAGATCTGAGCAATTATAGATGTGTCCGGAAAGAGATCTGAGCACCAGGGAGGAGATCTGAGCACCAGGGAGGAGAACTGAGCACCTGGGAGGAGATCTGAGCACCTATAGGTGTGTCCGGGGAGGAGATCTGAGCACCTGGGAGGAGATCTGAGCACCTATAGATGTGTCCGGGGAGGAGTTCTGAGCACCAGGAAGGAGATCTGAGCACCTATAGGTGTGTCCGGGAGGAGATCTGAGCACCAGGGAGGAGATCTGAGCACCTAAAGATGTGTCCGGGGAGGAGATCTGAGCACTTATAGATGTGTCCGATGTATCGGATATGCAATGAGAACGATCTAAACTAGTTCAGGCTGTCCTCTGCCTAAAACACTGACCTGCGTAAGTTTTTCTCGCCAGCCGTCCTGTCCAAGTAGCGAACCATCAACCTATTTTCTTGTGTACTTCCACTCCTACACACACACGGTGACTATGTTAGCTGTAATCTTGTTTCTATCTACTGTTCCTCCTCTTTACTCTATCAATGTGTAGGTCATTACCATGCAGCTGCCCGTCAGTTATCTGGCACAAAGTATGCCTGGGCCATTTTGCTATTATAAAACTGTGCAGCACTTTCATATATCTACCACATCAGACGCTTGTCATTGTAGATAGTAAACGATATGAATAGCATCAGGCGTCACAATAAACTGATATATAATGTTCTATCAGATGGAATTCATAATGTATACAGTGTGCCAAACGGCACCGGTTTCAGGCCAGGAGATGAGCGACAAGCCAGTATATGTGTGATGTATTATCCGAGCTTAGTGGATCTCTTGCCAGCTGACACAGATGGTACTTACAATGATGACGAGTACCGAGCAGAGGGGGCTGACCTACGCTTAAAATACATACACCACTGCCACCACATCCTACATACACACACCACTGCCACAACATCCTACGTACATACACCGCTGCCACAACATCCTACGTACATACACCGCTGCCACAACATCCTACATACATACACCACTGCCACAACATCCTACGTACATACACCACTGCCACAACATCCTACATACATACACCGCTGCCACAACATCCTACGTACATACACCACTGCCACAACATCCTACGTACATACACCACTGCCACAACATCCTACGTACATACACCACTGCCACAACATCCTACATACATACACCACTGCCACAACATCCTACGTACATACACCACTGCCACAACATCCTACATACATACACCGCTGCCACAACATCCTACGTACATACACCACTGCCACAACATCCTACGTACATACACCACTGCCACAACATCCTACATACACACACCACAACATCCTACATACACACACCACAACATCCTACATACACACCACTGCCACAATATCCTACATACATACACCACTGCCACAACATCCTACACACACAACATCCTACACACACCACTGCAACCACATCCTACATACACACACCACTGCCACCACATTCTACATACACACACCACTGCCACCACATCTTACATACACACACACAACTGCCACCACATCCTACACACACATACCACATCCTACACAGCAATGCTGTAATGAAATGAAGAAAGTGAAATGAAGCTGATGAGCAACTGTTGTGTTACTATGTGACAAGCAACACATGTGACAACATATAGCCAAGCTTTGACACGGCCGGTGTCACTCAAAGTCTTCAGTAGCAAGAAGTCTACGGGATGACAATTGTTTACTCTGACCCAACATGTCCATGAACAGTTGGGATGACAATTGTTTATTCTGACCCAACATGTCCATGAACAAGTTGGGATGACAATTGTTTATTCTGACCCAACATGTCCATGAACAAGTTGGGATGACAATTGTTTATTCTGACCCAACATGTCCATGAACAAGTTGGGATGACAATTGTTTATTCTGACCCCACATGTCCATGAACAGTTGGGATGACAATTGTTTATTCTGACCCAACATGTCCATGAACAAGTTGGGATGACAATTGTTTATTCTGACCCAACATGTCCATGGACAAGTTGGATGACAATTGTTTATTCTGACCCAACATGTCCATGAACAAGTTGGGATGTCAATTGTTTATTCTGACCCACATGTCCATGAACAAGTTGGGATGACAATTGTTTATTCTGACCCAACATGTCCATGAACAAGTTGGGATGTCAATTGTTTATTCTGACCCAACATGTCCATGAACAAGTTGGGATGACAATTGTTTATTCTGACCCAACATGTCCATGAACAAGTTGGGATGTCAGTTTACAGCGAGACACGCGGAAGCACACACACTCACACACACAGCGTTAGAAAACTGCATAATTGTAAACACACAAGGATTGTGGAGATAAGCTCGTGTGAATGCAGCAATGCATGGGCTCCCTGTTCTTGATAACCATTCTCGCTGTACTCAAAGCAGCGTTGCGTGATTAGTTCTCAAATCACGTAGGACAGTCTTCGATCAATGAACAAACTGTGTGATACAGTTGTGGATACTCGTTGGCTCACATAGTTTCTGTGATTTATCTTTAAATAATCGCCTCAATTGTAAATGGCATACATAGTTTTTACCGTGTGTCTAGGAAAGGCCTTGAAAAAGGTAGCTGACCAATGACACTTTTGTGGGTGACTTGATAATTGTGTAAAAGCCGTCTTCCTTTGTCAGAGAAAGCCGGTGCCCACATCATATGAAGTAGCAGATGAAGCGCAGGAACCTAACCCTGAGAGTTGTAGGTGCAATGGAGAATGATCTCTGTCCCCAAGACATTAGTGAAAATCACGTCACTGAATTTCAATACTTTCTGACTTTGAATATAGTTCAGCTTCCCACATTTAACTGCATTATTTCTGAAGTGTGGACCACTTTAACAACGGGCCCTTGTGAAGACATGCATCCTTATAAAGTACAACCCACACAGTCGTAATGAACCAAGAGAATAATAGTAATCATAAAAAGTTGAGTTGAGTATAGTAATAGGATGGTTTCAACCAACAGACTTTTAAAGGGTGGAGCAAACATATCATTTTAGAGACTTGCTAGCTATTTTAATGCGTTTATGATGATATTCTTATTCTTATTAAAACGGGGACTTGAGTTTTAACAACAATGTGATACAGACCAGCTTTGGGACTTGGAATCTTAATAATGGAAGTCAGATAGGAGCAGCATCAGCTGTAGACATCTTGTGTACTCACCTTCAGCACCTATAGAGACCAACTTGACCCTTTGGAAGCAATGAAGTCCAGGGCTTTGTTGACGTTGGCAATTTTGTGAAAGCGCATCTTGCCCGGTCAGGTTTAGGTAAATGTTCCCCTGAGATGACTTCTAACAAAAGCATCAGCTTCAGCCCATTCCGAAAGTCCTCCTCAATGTTCTCTATCTGGTTCTGTGGGCCTGTCTTCCGCAGGTGAGAATTACACCAGGCTGTGAAGGTCTGTGGGAAAATGAGATCAACACATGAATTAATTTGATCAGTCTGTGAGTTACATCAGGGAAAGATAAACCAGTGTCACAATTCAAATCTGGGTGGTACAATTGAAATATATCATGTTTAGCTTTTGTCACCTTCACTGTTTACCTTCAGACATCAAATCTGAATAAGTACAGGGAGAAAGTGACAAACATAGAATTACTGAAGTTATTCAGTAAGTCATTTCAGCTGATTATGTCCCTTGTAAGCAGGTGTGGGGGTTAAACAAGTATGTATTTTATGTTATTTGGAGTAGTTATGGACTTCATAATGAAGAATGCTGCACTGGTAATAAAGGCATCGAATGGATACAAGGAGACCATTTGGAGGACCTCGACTTTGCTGATGACACAGTTCTCATCAGCAGTCAGATAAAAACGATGCAGGAAAACACAAATGAACTATCATCAATAGCCAGCAAAATTGGGCTTGAGATCAATCATGAAAAGCTTAATTCCAACAGACGACAAAATATACATGGAAAACAAACCAGCGGAAGAGATCGATCACTTTATATATCTTGGAAGTCACATTGATCGAGAAGGGGATACAAGCAAAGAAATTAGAATCAGATAGCTAAAGCAGCAATGTCTTTCAGAAGCCTTGAAAAGTTGTGGAAATCAAAACTCATCAGCACAAACACAAAACTTAGACTATTCAAATCAAATGTACTATCAACCCTTACGTATGCGTGTGAAACTGTCAAATGTATAAAATGAATGCTTCAACACACATTTTAATGGAATATTTTGTTTAGGTATATCACTGTAATAACAACCATGCTTGTGTATGGCGTTCTGATGAACTGCTGAGGGAATTCCACAAGATTTCGGTACACAGGGGTATGAGAAGACACGGCCAGTAAGTAAATGAAGCATTGCTTCCAAAACTGAGTAGCTTGAAAGGTAACCTAAAGTGAAGAACAAAGTCCATCGAATCAAGTGTTGTCTGACAACTGTCACAGTGACACTACAAGTGTTGTCTGACAACTGTCACAATGACACTACAAGTGTTGTCTGACAACTGTCACAGTGACACTACAAGTGTTGTCTGACAACTGTCACAGTGACACTACAAGTGTTGTCTGACAACTGTCACAGTGACACTACAAGTGTTGTCTGACAACTGTCACAGTGACACTACAAGTGTTGTCTGACAACTGTCACAGTGACACTACAAGTGTTGTCTGACAATTGTCACAATGACAGAGAAAAGAAGAAGAGATTGAAATCACAAAACACAACAGTAGCCAAATCACTCAGATTGCTTACATAACAGCAGTTTATAAGTATTTACTTGCCAAGCATTGGAAATCAAAATACTGTGCAAGAGAACTAAACCTAAAGCATTCAACAAAGGTGTATAATCAACGTTTGCATGTGCATTCTTCTCTCATGTCAGTAGTAGTCTTGAACTCATTCCATTGCACACACAGCATTTCTCCCAGGCACCTGTTCCCCATCAGCCTTCTTGTAATCTTCCTTGTTTTTCTCCAGCCCTTACATGCACACGCAAATTTTGATTATCGCCTTAGTTGAATGCAAGGGCTGGAGAAAAACAAGGAAGATTACAAGAAGGCTGATGGGGAAACAGGTGCCTGGGAGAAATGCTCAGTGTGCAATGGAATGAGTCAAGACTACTGAAATGAGAGAAGTGGCCATGCAACCAAAGATCTCATCTACAACTGGGTCCAGAGGATGGTCATGTGTCGAGCATGTGCTGAGAAGAGACAATGGGAGAATTCCAAGGCAGGCTCTTCTATGTGAAACATCGGGATACAGTGGGAGAGGAAGACCTAGAGAGATACTGGAGAGAACGCTTGCGGGAGAAGCAAAGTAGGCAGGCATAGACTCATTGAATGGGATCGAACTTCTCGCCCAGAATAAAGATGGGTGGTGAAAAACACAAGCCCTGTGTGACATCTAACGACGCAGATTGTATTGAACCTAATTTGTATTGGACTTCCATGTTTCCTAGTGCAAGGATGGCTTCTCTTTTTTTTGCATCATTCTGTTCCTCCTTCTTTACCGACATCATTACAGAGATATATGTAAGATTGTACGTCTAGTAGAGGGTTTTCTCCTATTGTTATTTGGTTATTGCAACTGTATTAATTCTCACGATCTTATGGTAGTCAGTATTCACTGTAGCTGGTGATCTTATGGTAGTCAGTATTCACTGTAGCTGGTGATCTTATGGTAGTCAGTATTCACTGTAGCTGGCGATCTTACGGTTGTCAATATTCACTAATCTATTTCGTGGCAAATGTGGTGCTGTCTTTTTTACGGATGAAGCAGCCTGCACAAACCTGTACTCTCTACGTATCCAGTGGGGCATGCATCTAGGAAAGTAACAAGTTGGTTTCACATCAGGTGCTGACACAGACACAATATTAGCATTTCTCCAATTCTTTGTCTTTATCAGCAACAAATTGCGTGCACGTTAGAGTCAAGGATTATGACTCACCCCACAGACAGTAACTGCTGTAAGTGTCGGCCATTTGTGGCCGCGCGCTGGTATACACATTCAGCCAGGGCAGCATAAACAGACTGATAACGGGAGACAGGTTGTATTGTGGAAAAAAACCTTGGCCTTGCTGTGTAATTAGCCTAGAAACTCTGGACTGAACTAAATAAGTGCTTGCTTGTGTATTCTCGTAGAAGCTTGTATTTGTCTGACACGTTCTGCTAAGCTACGAGTATTTCTCAAGGCAATAAAAGCTTCTCCTGACTGTGTCCTTTAATGTGATATTCCAGCCCAGAGAGAACTTCAGTTACCCAAAATATTGATAGTCACTTGTCGCCGCTTGCCTCAACAGACGTATTGTACGTTACACTCGTATTTGTTAGTGTGTCATTTGAAATGTACGAGAGTGAGAGAGAGAGAGAGAGAGAGAGAGAGAGAGAGAGAGAGAGAGAGAGCAGATCGTTACACTCTAGACACATAACGGGAACTGAAGGGAACAATGACATCTTTCAGAAGGGAAGTCTCAGTGTGTTCAAGTCAAATTTATCACCTTTTGCCTTCCCAAGATAATCGCCAGTGAAACGCAACTAAGTTCTAAATATAGCATTACTAACTAAATCAACAAGTTACGTGCAGCACAATGAGAGCTGTGTGTTTGTAACGGGACAGTTTAGTACATGTGCGACATAAAGAGAAGGGGGGCAGTACCTCATTGGTACTATGTTGTCACATCGGTAATACGTGATCACAAACTATGGAGACCATGAAGACAGTCTGACTGCTGCATTTCTTCTTAATCTTCGTTCGTTCGTTAAAGTTTCATTTCTGCAAGACTGTCTTTTCTATTCATGTCTTTGCCTTTGGTCGTTCCAGTAAAGGATCACATAGCTGTGTGTGTTTTGTCCACTGCATTACTGTAAACACATTCCAGGTTGGAGACTGACAGTGCATACAAAAGTCGTTCTACTGCCCCATTGGCTGAGCCATTACGAGCGTGGTATTACTGACTTCACTCTACTGAACCCGCACGGCATCCAATGTATAAGAACTGTGAGCATACCCGATGAATAATAAACTCCAAAGTGAGGTATCCAAGGCTGGCTGAGGTCATATTATTATTATCGATACTTTCTCTTCTCTAAGCTTATTATGTGGCACTTCTCCCTTGGGGCGTATGCTTCACGACACGTATTGTCCCATAAACTACAGCAGGGCTCCTTGTCGCTTTGGCTCACAAGTTGGTGCAAACTTGCTGCACACAAGGAATTCACACTGGTGCTCTCATTATATGGGCATGCATATGTAAATATGGCGTTCACCCGACGGCTGCTAAAGAAATGAATAGTTTCTCTTTGTCGTCCGCCATGAAGGTACAATAGTTATCTCATCAGATGTCAGTACACTTTACTCACTGCTTGCTTCTGTGGTCATGTCTCCACCATATATTTGAAGTTTCTCAAAGCATGGAATCACTTGATGATTAATCTTATCAGAAAGTAATGATGGATCATCTCTCACACCAAGGTGCCCTGCCAGTGAATATGACATCATTCTCATCTCTCACACCAAGGTGCCCTGCCAGTGAATATATCTCTCTCTCTCTCTCTCTCTCTGCGATCAGGACTCAATCAGAGTAGGACTCCAGACTCTCGCACGAAGACAGCTGTCTGTTTAAGCCTGTTAGATCCCCTCCGCTTGAATACCTGTAAAAACGTTGCACTGTGTTCTGCGCCAGTGGCCCAGTGCATCCGATTTCAGCCAGCATTTTGTTCAGGTTTGCTTTCCTTAGCCTTTGATTGTCCCCAATCTTCCTGCAAGGCAGCAGATGATCTTTTCTGTAGGGGATTCTGCCCTTAGATGGTCGGCCTTCCCAGGTTTACGAGCATCATCTGCCCGAGTCACTAGAGGTGACTAACACAGACATGCGACTTGTAATATGAGGAAACTGCAACCAGGAACACCTTTCATGCACAGCCTCCAACTGTTCCCGCCGCCTATCCCCATATACCAGTAAGTCACGTCCTCTTAAAAATGATGATCGTCGTAGCACTTGATGATGTTAGGCCATCGTTGATGACTCCAACTCCGAACATAGAGACACACAGTCAGACGTCAAATTTTCCCCGTCGCACATCAAACAGCAGGCCGTAAGATTTGCGCACGGCCCGGTTTAGGGAACCATTACGATGACGTAGCACACACCAATGTCGCCGAACAAATAACCTCGATCCCTTTAGATTTCTGTCTGATTACTCAAGTGTAAGCAGCCTACGACGAATAAAACACGAAGTAAATTCCCCAAAGAGACAAATCTGCGGCTGACGAAGTAGTTTACAGTAATGTGTAACATGGAAATAACTTGCGTCAAAGAATTTCAACAACGGTCATGAACAGCACCAATGTGACGTAAAACGCAGATCAAGTCTAGACGGTGGAAGGTCTCACTCATAACACTTGATTCGTCAAAAACAGACTGTTGTCGTAACACGACCTCGCTTTAGCGACACAGATGTATCAAGCATATCACCATTTTGACTTTAACGCAGAAAAGTGCAAAGAAGATCCGAAATTAATCAGACCCTGGTTGCATTTTCTGCAGCGATCGAGAGGACGTGGACTAGATCCGCCATCTTGGAGACGGAAGTCTCCAGTGAATATGCCATCATTCTCATCTCTCACGCCAAGCCGACCTGCCAGTGAATATGCCATCATTCTCATCTCTCACGCCAAGCCGACCTGCCAGTGAATATGCCATCATTCTCATCTCTCACGCCAAGCCGACCTGCCAGTGAATATGCCATCATTCTCATCTCTCACGCCAAGCCGACCTGCCAGTAAATATGCCATCATTCTCATCTCTCACGCCAAGCCGACCTGCCAGTAAATATGCCATCATTCTCATCTCTCACGCCAAGCCGACCTGCCAGTAAATATGGCATCATTCTCATCTCTCAGTTTATTGTCATCTCTCACGCCAAGCCGACCTGCCAGTAAATATTGGCATCATTCTCATCTCTCAGTTTATTCTCATCTCTCACGCCAAGCCGACCTGCCAGTAAATATGGCATCATTCTCATCTCTCACACCAAGCCGACCTGCCAGTAAATATGGCATCATTCTCATCTCTCACACCAAGCCGACCTGCCAGTAAATATGGCATCATTCTCATCTCTCACACCAAGCCGACCTGCCAGTAAATATGCCATCATTCTCATCTCTCAGTTTATTCTCATCTCTCACGCCAAGCCGACCTGCCAGTAAATATGACATTATTCTCATCTCTCACGCCAAGCCGACTGCCAGTAAATATGACATTATTCTTATCTCTCACGCCAAGCCGACCTGCCAGTGAATATGCCATCATTCTCATCACATCATTCTCATCTATCAGTTTATTCTCATCTCTCACACCAAGCCGACCTGCCAGTAAATATGACATTATTCTCATCTCTCACGCCAAGCCGACCTGCCAGTAAATATGACATTATTCTTATCTCTCACACCAAGCCGACCTGCCAGTGAATATGCCATCATTCTCATCTATCAGTTTATTCTCATATCTAACGCCAAGCCGACCTGCCAGTAAACATGACATCATTCTCATCACATCATTCTCATATCTCACGCCAAGCCGACCTACCAGTAACTATGACATCATTCTCATATCTCACGCCAAGCCGACCAACCAGTGATCATGTCAGCATTCCCACAGTTATTATCTGAGATATTGAATGCCAAGGCCAACCTTCCTGTTGCACTATGCTCAACATTCTCTGTGAGTACATATTCATTCAGAACGCTTCACGAGCCTAAAGGAGAATCACACCATGGGGGACACGTGTCCACTTAAAGTGGCCTGGCTTGCTCGACCGGAGGGATAAGGGGGTGGAGCTTGTGAAAATCAAATTATCTTCTATGGTAGAGCCAGTCCTCTCCCTACACGCCCCTCTTATCACTGATCATGTGGCGAGCTGCCAACATTTGAAGAAACCGTAATTGGCGAGTTTATGACTGAAACGCAAAGAGTGAAAGAAAGTGGATGCTAGCACATTCATATGTTGGGAAATAGTGGAAGAAGATTCAGACTTAAAGTAACTGGGAATAAACAACTTGATATGGCTGGCCCAGATTAAACAATAATATGTAGCCATTATGGCATTGTAGATTTTTAAAAAATAATAAAGTAAAGTAAAAATGACAACTGAAATAAACAAAAGAATAGGAACAGCAAAAAGTAATGTTAAAGTCATGAAGAACATACTAACATCAAAACAAATAACACCAGGGCTAAAACTATGAATAGCAAAATGTTACATCTTCTCAATATTCCTATATGGCACAGAAACCATGGACATTAGACAAGAAAACAGAAGAGAGAATTGAAGCCTTATAGCAACATGCCTAATAGAGAATAACTTTCACCTGATTCCCCAAGAGAGATCCGCCCGTAATGGTCAGATGAAGATAATCCCAAAGAGTGACTGTGGATAGAGATCAACAGAGAAGGTTGATGAAATCCGTCAGTAGTGCCCGACAACTGGCCCGGGTTGTGGAATGATGAGGAGATAGAAGATGTGTTGGTGGTCGCGAAAAGAGTGGGGGAACGCAGGAAGTAAGACCCCGTTGTATTTCGGCCGTCAAATGTGGGTGGCGTTGTCGCAAGAAGCATTCGCTCGCCGACAAAGCCATTCAAGTTTTAATGCCGCTTGTCGCACCCGAAGCATGTATATAACTCTTGTGGTTCATCCAGCCACCAGGTAAACAGGGTAGTGGAATCCCATCATTGCTATGGAGTGGTGCTGAAGACGACGCCAGTCAGAAGTTTCTGGTCAATATCGGTTGTACGGTAGATCGCTTTATTGTAGAGCTTCCGCTGCTATATCATGGGCACAAAACGAGACGATTGTTGGAGGGGCACAAATGTGGTTGCACAGGAAATCATATTGAACATACCACGAACTGATAACAACAACGAGGACGTTCTAAAAAAAAAAATCAAATTTAAAAAAAGTAAGCTTATTTCCAACATCAGGAGGAAACCATCATCATCGCGTGGCTGCCAGAAGGGAACGACGGAAATATTGCGATAAATGGGGGAAAAATTGAGGAGAAAACGGAGAAGAGAGAAACAAAGAGAAAATATAAAAGTCAACGTAAGAGAATAGTTGGGTAACTGATAACAACAGTAGAGATAGAAATTGGCGGAGAGACATGATCACCTATGCCAACAGGCACGGGTTTTTGATGGATGATGATCGTTGCGCCAAGACGCCAATAACTTTGTTTTACTTTTTTTTCCAACAATGAACTGCGTGATCAGTGACGTCAAATATATTGATATTGGTATTGGTCTGTTGAATTTATTACAGCTACACCCCCCCCCACTTATTAATTATATATTATTAAACGACCTTACACACAAGTGTTAATGCAACACATACACACATGTACATACAATATGCAAAATTGACGATCACATAGAACGCGATAGCATGAAGACATAATGTTCCGTAAACATCTAATTTCGCTGGGAGGTGTGTAGTGTTGAGCTTCCCCAAACAGGGCCACACCAATGTAGGTGAGGCGACCCATGTCCGGCTGGGACTGTCATTTCCTGCCAGTCTTGTTTTTAAGACAGTTAGGACAGAGGCCAAGGCGCGGAAATAGATTTCTAACACGAATATAATGACAAGGATGAGTCTACTTCTGAAACATAGAAGTCCTTCATTTCCAATTAATGTCTATTTTAGGATCACCGTATGTTTAATCACAGCCAACTATAGTATGTGGTTTGAAATAGCGGCAACGGGCGCTCCACGCGACGAGTTTGCATGAATCATCCAATAGCAATGTCACTACGTTACGCTACGCCAGTTTGCCTGACGTTTGCTGACAAAATTAAAGTCCATATGTGGGTAGCACATTTGTGAAGTGTGTATTGGGCAGCAGTCGGGGATAAGTCAAACGTAAACACTTGTAAAGCTGTTAAACTACAGTTTACTTATTTGACATACTTGTGTACTGTAATATTCTACGATTGTAACGAACGTGTCGCGCGTGTGTGTGTGTAAAGGTCAGGATCACGTGACAAGGACAGGTTAGTGGGCGGTCACGTCGTGTGTATTACATGAACGAACGTCACGGGGGGGGGGGGGGGGGGGGGGGTCTACCACGTACAGAATGTTCCGGAATTAGCCCTAAATTACTGATGCAGATCACAGTCACTTGTTCCCTTACGTTCTTCCATACTACCTGTAAGAGGCCAAAGCAAAAAGAGAACTAATTTCCTATATAAGGAAGAAACAATCATCATTTTTGGCCATGTAATGAGAAGAAGGGAACAGCTGGAATATATTGTAACAATTGAAAAAATCGAGGGACGAAAAGATAAGAGGGAAGCGAAGAGAAAAGATACATAAAAATGATAAATAACTGTCGAGATAAAAAATTGTGGACAGGACATGATCACCTACGCCAGCAGGCACGATACTTGATGATGATACTACCTGTGTGGGTAAAACTGTCATCGAATGAAAGTCTTTAGCATCAAAGAGCCTGTCTATAGTGAAGTGGAATGTAACCACTAACAAATGTCTACACAGAAATTACAACAGAGAAGATAGAGATCCTGCACAGGAAAGTGACCACTGCCGGACAGGTCAGGGCGAGAGGCCCAGGTCAAGATTTCTTTCGTGCAAACGAAAAATAAGACCAAAGTGTCACATCTATATTAAAGCCGAGTAACAGCAGGATAAAGCGAAAGTGCTCAGAAGCATACTTTAAAGAACACGCACAACTGTTGGTGAATAATGTTGAACAACATTGATCTTGCCGGCTAACAAGGGTTCGTTGTAGGCTGTATTCACTAGAGTAATCAGGAATCTATGGGCGCAGCTATTGTTGTGTGTGCTACGTCAACATAATGGCTCATCGTATATCCCTATACCGGCCATACCCTAATCTTACGGTCTGTTGTTTGATGTGCGACGGGGATAATCTGACGACTGTTTTATATTTTCGGAATTGGAGTCAAAAATGTTGTCCTAATATCATCAAGTGCTATACATTTTTTTAAAAAATATGACGATCATCATTTTCAGGAGGACTTGAACTTCCGGTCAATGTGGTGGATAGGCGGCAGGAACTATTAAAGGCTATGTATAAAAGTGTTCCTTGTTGCAGTTTCCTCGTATTCCAAGTCCGACTTGTTGCAGGTGCTACTGAGTTAGGTGCTCTGTGCACACCGTGAGCTGTGTGTTTTATCCGTTTTGATCATGTTTCGATATTCCAATTGTTTATGATGAATGATGATTTCATATGGCAGGGAACAGTTGGCTGTGTTCACTTTCTGTGCGATTTTACCTTATGTCTTTTGGCATGTGCTGAGACTGCTATGACGGGGACTACAGTTACCTTTCTTTGTTTGGGAAATGAGTTAGTAATTCTGATGATTCCACTGCCACGGGCGGTTGAGCAATTATGGATTTTAATTCGTTTGCTGTGATACTGGGCCTTCCATAACCAAAGAGTCATAACTCATACACTTGGCTCTTTACTATGCCGTCTATTCTTGCCACATCTAATTATTATACGTGTGTATAAACCTACAGGCATAAGCAATGAAGATATATGTACATAATTTGATACGTTTTCTGTTGTATGTGCTAGAATGAGTACAATATTAACTGTTGTTGTAATTGAAGTTAAAATGTATAACCGCTACGCCAGTTATTACCCTCTTAATTGGGGTGGGGGGGGGGAAGAGGTTGTGGTGGTGTTACATTATATACCAGGCGCATACTTCAGTGATCGTCTTTCGCTTTAAATGGCTAGACCGATACGAGTCACGGACAGGATGGTGCGTGAAGGTTTTCACCGGTTCCACTCTGTTATACAGGGTTACATATGTGCGCCACATTTTCATTTTTTGTTGACAGCGATGTATACTTGTTTGTTGTAAGGTGTGCTCTGGTGTCTAAGTGCCCCACATATTCGCACGTGCCAGTGGCCTGCCCTGGGTCTGAAAACTTTCGTCTGCTGAGCTTGTCAAACTGGCATGCTTATGCTTGTAGTACAGTTCTGTTTTCTTGGTTTGGGGGCCTCGGTAGCCGAGTTGGGAAACCACCCGACTGGGGGACTCGGTAGTCTAGTTAGGAGAACCACCCGACTGGACTACCGACGTTCGGACAACCGTGTTCGATTGCCTCTGGGAGCAGTGTGAATTGTACTCGTGTTTGGAGGAAAAAAATACCTCCACGGTCGACCCAGTCGTTGGCAGAAATGGGTACCAGGGTATTACCCTGGGAAGGTGAGGAATGTCGCTTCGCATCTGAGTTTCGATGCTTGAGGCGACACTATACAGAAATATCCGAAACATTTCTGGATAGGCGGCCGAGCACATATGGGTGTAAACTCGCGTGCTAAGACGCCGGTTCATGTCTCGTACTTTACCTTACCTTTACCTTTCTTGGCTTGTTTCAGAAGTGTCTTTATGAGGTTCTCAGGTGGGTTTGGATTTTGAAAATAACCAGCTTCTGCAAGCTTGCTTTTTTCACTTCCGATACGCTTTATGTGCTGATACACACCCCCCCCCCCTTCCATATCCTGATTTGTGCGCCCCTATAACTTGCTTGTTATTCCATGGATGTGTATGACTTGTTCGATGGGCCGAGTATGGCCTGTTTGAGGACATGTTATAGCCTGATGGACTAACGGAGTATGGCCTGTTTGAGGACATGTAGCCTGATGGACTAACGGTGTATGACCTGTTTGAGGACTCGTTATAGCTTGATGGACTAACGGTGTATGGCCTGTTTGAGGACATGTTATAGCCTGATGGACTAACGGTGTATGACCTGTTTGAGGACTTGTTATAGCTGATGAACTAACGGTGTATGGCCTGTTTGAGGACATGTTATAGCCTGGTGGACTAACGGTGTATGACCTGTTTGAGGACATGTTATAGCCTGATGGACTAACTGTGTATGGCCTGTTTGAGGACATGTTATAGCTTGATGGACTAACGGTGTATGGCCTGTTTGAGGACATGTTATAGCCTGTTTGAGGACATGTTTATAGCCTGTTTGAGGACATGTTATAGCCTGATGGACTAACGGTGTATGGCCTGTTTGAGGACATGTTATAGCCTGATGGACTAACGGTGTATGACCTGTTTGGGGAGTTAGAACCACTAAATTCTTCAGTCTGTTTTGGTGCGTGAGCCCACTGTCTCTGCCCTGAAATGTGCACGTCTTTCCATCTGGAAAGGAGTGCACTTCTATCTTTACGTTGGGGTAGGATATATATATATATATATATATATATATATATATATATATATATATATATATATATATATATATATATATATATATATATAAATAAACCCTTCTATGCTTCAGTTACAAAGTCACATGTGAATTACCGTCCATTCGCATATCAATTGAGTATAGTTTTTTTTTTTTTTACCTGCAGCAGTAGAAGTTACATAGAACTTCTGTATCAGATTTGTTGATTGTTTTACTATTATTATAAGGTTATTTCTGGAACATCTATGAGTGTTTATTTATTTTGGGCAGTTGGTCCATGGTACGGACGGCTTAACCAAGTCTTTGTTGGTTTCTGGTTAAGTTTGTAAATGCCCATGCCAAATGGCTTTAACCCGTGTGTTGCCGGGACCTCATTATCTGGGAAGTAAAGGATAGTGACACTGTGACCTTCCAGGCATGTCGTAAGAGGCGCCTAAGGAGGTTGATCGATGGCTTGACAAGCTGTCATTGTAAAAAGCATTGTTATGGAAACAGACCATAGATTTTAGAGCAGTGATCTCTGCAATATGTGCCACTTTGGCACGCAAGGTTTCTGTTTTTGAGATTGTAGTTCTGCCCTATGTGCCGTCTTCGGCTCGAAAGGACTATAGATAGAAATGGCTTTAACTTTTCCTTAGTAGCCAGTTTTGGGCCAATCTTGGAATTGTTTTGGTACAGCATCTATCCTGATAACCTTTTATTCTAAGCTTTTAAAAACGAGGCAAAGGTTTTGCTACCCCAGATGTACCCACTAGTTCTTGCACCACGGCTAGTCTCTGGGTGTTCCCAACTGCAACTTTGGAGCACTAAGATTTACCATAAGTTGACAAATTGCCTTGGGTAGTACAAAGCTGAATTAGGTGACTAATTACAAAGAAAAACTCTACACGACAATAATCCCCATTTAACCGTACAACTACCCTGCTGATTTGCCTTACTTGTTTTAAAATGTCGTTAGCATTTCATGATTCAGCAATCCCTAAACTGCTGTATGCACAAGAAAAAGGTAACGGAACATAATATGACAATGTATGACTATATTGCTTATATTACTCCAACACGACCAGCACACAAAAAGGTGATGTTATATCACACCAAAGCTGTCTTATTTTACTTCAGAGAAAATCTGACGAATCCCGAACTGTGCACATCCAAAGCTGGACGAATCCCGAACTGTGCGCACCCAAAGCTGGACGAATCCCGAACTGTGCACATCCAAAGCTGGACGAATCAAAGAGTCATACCGACCAGAAAAATTTACCAAATTTGGAGATCTGAGCATCTAGTGAGCAACTGACTAACCATTTCGCTACTGCTGTTTGGTCCGAGGAACATTACAATGTCTATGCCTTCTTTAAATATCTGGTAACAATGTTAACCTCAGATGGTAGATGTACAACAGAGGTGAGATGCAGAATGGCTCAGGTAATTGAGCTTAAAAAAAAAAAAATACTGTGCAATCCATTTTTGACAATATAGACAAAATAAACAGTTCTTAAATGTTATGTAGAGCCTGTCTTAACACATGGATGTGAATCATGGACAACAGACAAGAAAATCAGTGGAGGCTGTTGAAATGTGGTTTTTCAGAAGAATGTTGAGAATACCATGGACAACAAGGAAGAGTAATGAAAACGTTCTGAAAGAGGCCAAAGCAAAAAGAGGGCCTTAATTTCAGTATTATACGGAAACCCTTTTATTTTTTTTTTGCTATTCAATGAGAAAGGAACAGCTGGAATATATTGTAACAACGAAAACTGAGGGACTTAGAGATAAAGGGAAGCAAAAAGAAAAGATACTAGACAGCTTAAGAGAATGGTTTGGCAACAACAAAAAAGAAAAATAACTGTCGAGATCGAAAGTTGTGGAGAGACATGATCATCTACGCCAGCAGGCATGGATGGTACTAGATGATTTATTTCCTTGATCGCAAACCGGCACAAAAGTGAGTATCCCGTATCGTGAGTGCCTCCTGTGGGGCAACAGCGAAGTTCATCCATTGCACAGACAACCCAAGTTTGACCCACTATATTCATCCCGTCTGCACTATCATCTCTACCAGCTAGGTCTCACTTTCGTGTCTCTACAACACGGCCAATATAAGGAAACGCGATGCGCATTAACAGCACAATCAACTATTTTCAGTTCGAGACGGAGCATATCGATAAAATACTGAAGGGCAAGGACGGAAGAGAAGAGAGAGAAGCTAGCAAGAAGATTATTGGGAACAGTTGAAGTGAACTGGGTGACACGCTCAAACTAGGTGACGGGAAAACTCTGGTGCGCGATGATTAAACCCTGAGCTGGAGGAAATGTGTGGTTTGTGTGTTGCCCGCCAAAAGTTGCTGTGTGGACCAAAGTGTGTGAATACAGTGTGATGCGTCGAGCGTGTAGAAACCAACCTCTAAAGCACCTCTACACATACATTGTCCAGTTTAGCGACAACACAATTTGCCGTGTGTCAGGATCAATATCTATTAAAAGCACCCGCTGAATTATACTTTTTTAACGCACTTCAACAGAAATAATAGCAGTCTAGGGGGTGTGCTCTTATTTGAACGCTGTCGTTGTTAATGCAACTCTGGCTAGCGTGATCCAGCCTGAAGTGTATTCATTTGTCACCAGAGCTGGGATTGTGTGCACATTTGTAGCGTCGTTGTGGGTGTACAATAAGAGAACAAAAGAGGCTTGGCAAAGCTGCTGATCGACCGAGAATTGTGGAGTCATTAGTTCTAATGTACTTATCTACAACTAGCCAGGGACATCGTAGGTTTTCTATCATGGTCCAAGACTGGCGGCCCGAGCTGAATGATTTCCTTTATATTGTGTAGCCACTGGTCGCCGTCGAGCCAACCAACATCTTGTAGACAGCTTTAATGGCAGATCGTTAGACTACATTCTCATTAAGAGTGTTGAACTGCTGACCTAATGTCTATTTTTCTAAATGTTTCATGCAGGCAGTAGTTTCATCATTTTTTTCTAATCTAAATCACACGCTTTGTTTATTGTATCTTAGTGAGGATCATATCGGGGGCACACACATGACACAAGGAATACTATTGTTTAGCCATTTAGTTGCCACAACTGTCCTTGTGCAATAGAGTATGACGGTGATGGCATGGCACAGTATTGGCAATCTGGCAGCCAGACGAGCCTGCTCAAGCCTAGCACCATTGACATGAACGCGAAGCGGGTCACGTGGTCTACTTATCTTCATAGTCTGTGTCATGGCTATGCTAATTGTCATGGTGTATTTCTTTTACAGGAATCACAATGTACGGATATGTGCTGATGTAGCGCATCACATAAACTATGATCGCCACGTGATTCAGCGAACTGTGATTGAGGATGCTTGAAGTCATCATGACCTAGCGAGTTGGGATTGAATAGAGAAGCAAAAATATGCTGTAAAGAAGTTGGCTATTTCGAGTGGAAAGACGAACCCATGGCGAAAAATAATAGGAATATTTAGTTATCTTCTTCAGCCTGGCCACAGGTGTTTAGCCACCCTTCTATCATGTAAATAAATAATGCACACACACTTCAATAGACTGCAGACCACGCGATAAAGTTGACAGATGAAACCAACAGTTGTTCATCATGAGAAGTTTACACCAAACAAGAATCATAATGAATCTCTCAGACACGTCTTGCAGATGAACAGCTATTACCTCAATGGCTCCTATATTATGTGATAGTTAACAATGTATACGCCATTCTCACAAGGCATGGAACTAATCAGATGTGAATGTGTGTTGAACATGCAAGCTCTAGTCCTGTGTACAGAACAAAGTAGCAGAATATGAAACAGAGATTACATAACAAAAGCGAAACTATTTCCTTCCATCTATTATGTTATGACTGACAGGTCCTTTTCAAAGAAACATGTAAAGTGCATTATCCTCTTTAACTTCACTATCTTTTCTCCTTGTATCAGGAATTATAGATTATTGTGTCTGCTATATAAAAAGGGGCAAACTGGCATATAAATAAATAGCATTATCAACCCAGCATTTGCAAGAAATGGAATTGGCAGCAAGAACTTAAAGCGTTTACATTTTTCTTATCTTTATATCATATCATTTTCAAAATCAAGATTAAAATCAGTAAATTTATCAACAACACATGTTTAAGTTGAATAACATAAAAGCTGATGACTGCCTGACAAAAGTAACTAGAGAGAAACAATGTTGCGTTATGTCCTCAGTGTTATTCTTAGCAGATTGGGCCATGTGGAAATGCTTAGAGGACATGTAATTCAGTACAGTCTTGAAGTATGTGTTCATCAGTCTGGGGCACCTGTCCACAACTACATGTAGTGGAGGTACCGATCTTGAACTTTGTATACATGTGACTCGTGTTAATATTTATTGAAGATTTAAGTATCTGATTAATGCCCAATTGAACAATTCTCTTGCTAATCGCATGTATATTTGTGAATGTGTGATTTTATTCCTAACTAATTACCTCTGATGTTGACATACAAACATTGAGACCAAGGAGTTAATAAACTAACAATTTCTGTAAGTGCTGATCTATATCCTAGCCGGTCTTTGTTGCAAAAGCAAATTGTGGCTTCTCAACTACAGTCAAAGAAAACAGAACAATTGACATTGTCATATGGAGGATTTATGACAATAAAACAGTGATGAGTTGGTTTGGTTAGTTCAACTGTGTTCACTTTCTACAATAACTGAACTGTTGCATGTTTACAAAAAAGGAGCAATGAGATCACAATTAACAGTTCAATCAAATAAAAGCTAGTACTGAGGACTATAATGAAAAATGGTTGTCAGGACAAGCAATATAAAATATGACACAACACATTTTAAAAAAGACAGGAATTACTGGCTGCTAACATGTTTAATGAGTACAGCCTAAGATAGACCAACAAGTAAGGAAACACTTGAAAGAGACCTATCATTTCTGTTCTTCAACAAACACTGGATGGCGACAGTCAATCAATGGCTACTGATTTCCAATTCCGAACCTGAGATACAAAGCACACATTTTGATAGCGTTCTGTGAACCACAGGTGACCAAGATCCTGGTATACTTTACATATAGTGTCAGAAAAAGCCAATTCAGACTAGAAAAGGAAGTACACAAGGCAAACTTGGGTCTAAAAAAATGTAAATGGCAGACAATGACACTGAATAAGACATGTGCTTAACAGAGATGCAGAAATGATCACAAGAACTGCCATGCAGTGGACAACAAAGCAAAGGACTGTGTAAACAGAAATAAATAATATGGGCCAGACATGAGGCATCCCATGAAGCTCTGACCAATCAAGGTGGTAACACTATTTTACAAGACACACCTGCCACTGACTACCTTGTCTGTGACTAACTAAAACAGAAGTGACACGTGGCAGCAAAAGAATATCAAAATACATTATGAGAAAGGAGTGTGCAAAAATATGTGCAAGATGGCCAACCTTATTACCCTTAAGGTAGAAAAATACATACAATCTGACAGTTTGTTAATGGTTTCTTCAAGACATGAGATACCTATTTATGCAATCTATTTGTTACAGAAGTTAAAGCAAATTAAACAAAATGTCTTGAAAAGTCATTGGTAGGAAGATTTTTTTTAATGCTTTATTTATATATATATATATATATACATATGTGTGTGTGTTTATTAATGGCTATAAATGTTGTTAATTATTTATTTCCTTCAGCGTTACAGTTGAGTTATAGAAAATAATGAGGTAAAAAAACGTAAAGTACCCCTGTCACGCCAAGTGGCGTATAGGGAATATGGTGTTAGTGACCAAAAATTTACAGACCTTCGGCACATGATTTTTGGGGTTAATGTGGTCGGTATTACGCCCGTGCCACTTCACTTTCCAGGAAAAAAATCCAGTACCCATTAAAGGCTGGGTGAACCCGGAAGCCGTCGGTTGGATCGAACCCTACCCCTTGTCCTTTGTAGTCCAGTTCACTAACCACTGAGTTATCGCGGCTCCCCAAAATAATGAGGTAAGTACAGGTAAAGTACGAGACTGGAATCAGCATTTTAACATGCGAGTTTTCACCCACATGTGTTTGGCTGCCTTTCCAAAGCAATTTAAAATGTAATTAAATACACTGGTAAGATTCATATCCTTTAAATGTCTGTGTAACATGTATGTGATAGCAGGAAAATAGTTAGCAAAATGTTACCATAATATCCTAAATATTATATTCAGGTAACATACTATAAACAAAAAAAATGTGTAAATATCACCAACATCATAGACACAAAAAGAGTTTCCTACGTAAATAAAAAAAAAATTAATAAAATATTTGGGTACAGATATGTCACAACACATCAGAGGGATAAGTGAAAGGAAGGAGGGTAGCGGTAGATAAACAAGAACATTTATAAACATCAAAGACTGAATGGAGAAGACAGAGCAAAACCAAAGGCTGGTACACCAATGATAAGAATATAGAATTCTTATAAATAAAGATCCCTGCGGACCTCAAGGTATAGAGATATTTGTGGTGCTGGTGCTCATATTTTAAATGACCAACAGCTAATTTTATGGGTGATGCAAACTATGATACACATTTTCAGAGGCCTGTTGATCACAAAACCACCACCCCAACAAAATTTGTCACATATGGTAACTAAACCTGGACTGAATGTATATTCTGTCATCTGTTGGAATTAAGCTTTTCATGACCTTAGTCTTTTCATGATTGATCTCAAGCCCAATTTTGCTCAGTTGCTGGCTATTGATGATAGTTCATTTGTGTTTTCCTGCATAATTTTTATCTGACTGCTGATGAGGATTATGTCATCAGCAAAATCGAGGTCCTCCAAATGATCTCCTTGTATCCATTCGATGCCTTTATTACCAGCATTTCTTCATTATGAAGTCCATAACAATTCCAAATAACAAGGGCAATAAAATATATCTTGTTTAACCCTAGTTTCTATTGGGAAACATTCACTCAGTCCTTCCTCTGTACAAACTGCACATGTGCAGCCATCATACATGTCTTTGATAATATTTATGATTTTTTATGGTAAGCCATATTGCTTCAGAATTGTCCATAAAGAACCTCTATGAATGCTGTCAAATGCTGTTTTGAGGTTATGAAGTTAAGTACAAATGGGTTTGCTTCTCCATGTGATCCTACAATTAAATATCACAGTTGAGGGAATACATCTGGAGACAGTCCAGAGCTACAACTACCTGGAACATACTATAACCAATGATGGAAAATGCAAAACTGAAATAAACAAAAGAATAGGTATGGTAAAAAGCAATTTTAATGCCATGAAAAATATACTAACAACAAAACAAATATCAACAGGGCTGAAACTAAGAATGGCAAAATGTTACATCTCAATATTCCTGTATGGTGCAGAAACATGGACATTAGACAAGAAAACAGAACAGAAAATTGAGGCCTTTGAAATGTGGATTTATAGAAGAATAGGTAGAATTGGATGGAAACAAAAGATAACAAACGATGAAGTTTTAAAACAACTGAAAATAAAAAGCGAACTACTAAATACAATTAAGACAAGACAAATGAAATTTTGGGGCATGTTAAAAGACACAACAGCCTACTAAAATTAATATTGGAAGGAAAAATACAAGTTAAAAGAGACAGAGGCAGACCAAGACTAACATGGACGAGTAACATCAAAAGATGGACAAGTCAATCTATGTCAGCCTGCACCATCAAAGCAAGAAACAGAGTAGAATGGCGATCCATGGTAGCCAACCTTCGTTGCAGAGAAGGCACTCGACGAATATGTGATCCTCCAATATAAGTCGTAGAGTGAAAATATGAAAAAAGACACAACAGCCTACTAAAATTAATATTGGAAGGAAAAATACAAGTTAAAAGAGACAGAGGCAGACCAAGACTAACATGGACGAGTAACATCAAAAGATGGACAAGTCAATCTATGTCAGCCTGCACCATCAAAGCAAGAAACAGAGTAGAATGGCGATCCATGGTAGCCAACCTTCGTTGCAGAGAAGGCACTCGACGAGTATGTGATCCTCCAATATAAGTCGTAGAGTGAAAATATGATCATGGCAGCTTCTCCTTTTTCTAAACCCAGTCTGTTCTTCAAGCGTTACAGTATCTACTGAATCCTTTGATTCTATTCATGATGATTTTGCAGATAATTTTGAGGAAATGTAGACCTGATATGGAAATACTTTTAGTAAAATTGCTTCTTTTATATTATACTGTTAACTCTCATAAATGTACATATACTGCTGACACAAGAAGTGGTGGGTGAATTTGATGTATGGATTCAAGATCTGATGAATGAAGTAGGCGGTTTTTTTTTTTTCAAATGTGCTTGTACATTTATTCTATTTGCATTTGTATGTGTTCATCACACCATTCACTTCCTGGAGAATAATTACTTGATGGGGTAGATTTGTCAGTGCAATCAAAGGAAGTAATTTAACTGCAGTCAGTAGACTTAAGCTAATTTAACTTCATAAAGATACTGATTAATAATGCTACTAATATATATAAAACTGCAACACTCTATCTAGTTTGCTTTGCTTTAATTATTTAGTTACAGTACTTAGCTTGTATATAAAATTAGAATGACTGGTATCTTTGGAATTCTTTCTATATTTAAAGTAGTAAGATCCTGCTATAATAATACTGTAAATACAAAACCCATACTGCTTGTTAAGTTGTACGAACATCAAGATGGCCCTACAAACTTCAAAAATAAATACATTTTATTTATTATTTGTATTTTTACTGGGAACTGAGATGTAGAGCTATAAATTGTAATGAACCAGCCACCTGTACCTGTGTCACTGTACATAAATTAATAAATGTGTTGTATGTGCTATAATAATAGCAGCTATACGCTATAACTGCTATTGGTGGTATGTAACATTTTTTTGCAAACGATGTGTCACGCACTTGCTGAATAATGAATTACTCAGGAAGAACAAGTCCAGCGGTTTTGACCTTATTTGTACTTTATTTTATTATAACCAGTGTGCTTCTTACAGTACACGGTTGACGGTACCGTGTAGTCACAAGTGTATGACTGACGGATTGACGACAGTCACTACACACAGGGAGAGTGGGGACACGAAATTCTTCATATAAATTGTAACATTTTAATTTTATATAACAACTGCTAGTTCTGACAAAAATTTGAACGATAATAACAATTTCAACATTGATAAGAGAGCATAATTTGTCGTTGGCAAGTTAAATGTATTCAGAGTAAGTGACGACAGATACGCCATGAGACAACAAAAGCCCCGCCTCTCTAAATGCCTTAGTCCATATTAGGTGCGCCAACGAAACTCCTCGAGGGTAATGGCGACTGCCAGTGTGTTGCTTTCCACTCGATGTTTTCTCAGTCGTATTTAAATTGCATTTGCCATGTTCAGTATATAATTATATCTCTTTAAAATAGCATTAATGCAGAATTAAAGCAGAATGAAAATATATCAACTTAAAAACTCATAAAGACACAATATTATATATATCAATAAGCAGAATCTTAAGTCAAGAGACGGCGCTTACCTTTTTCTGTTGTTTTTCCCATGCCGGGTCGAGTAATCCTTCTCTGTCCCATTCTTCTTCTCCCTCCGCGTAGTCATTATATTCTTGACTCATATTTGTGTTCAAATGTTTCCTTTTCTGCAATCTCCTAAATACTGATAGAATGTAAACTGAACAGTCAGAAGACCTAAAACACCGTGACTGGTACCAGCACAAATGTAAATAGGTTATCACCACCACCCCGCCAGGAGAGGCAAGTCACGTGACCCTGCCGGAAGTGGGTCCATGAGAGAAAGCGAGCTGTCGTTTAGCTGTCCTTGTATTTAGTTCCGTGCAAAGGTCGCACTTCAAAAACTATATTTATTTAATAGACGTTTTGGGAGTGACATTTCACTTGCTAAATCACTGATCTCTGCCGTTTACTAATTCATTCACAAACATTTCTTGGTGACGCTATCACAGAACAAAAAATGTGATGCAATACTTGATGACCGTGTATCGCGATGTTCCAGTTTCCTGCTCTAAGTTCTAATCTGTATGGGTATTGGTTGTGATGAAGGAATCAAGCAACTGTTAATTAAAGTAGAGATGCATTTTAAGTAGTCCCAGCATAACGTACGTGCTCCTTATAACGGGCTCCAAAAATAGAATACTAGATTAAATTATCCGTGCCATGGCACCATTATCAAACTTTAGGACACGAAGCCTCTTTTTAATTACCAATAACTCAATAAAGATCATAATGAATGATAAGATAAATTTCTTCATTCCTTGGTCAATGATCGACAAAGCAGTCAGTGACAGGGTACAAGTTGGCGACGTCTTTTGGGTTATAATGAAGTTCCTCCACTTTTCGCGGTCCGTGACCATCCTCTACAGGGTGTCCCCGATACGCCCCACACTGCTCAGCTCTCGCCTCTACCCGTCATGCTAATTGCTTGTTGCACTATCTATCCATCTATCTATCTATCTATCTATCTATCTATCTATCTATCTATCTATCTATCTATCTATCTATCTATCTATTTATCTATCTATCTATCTATCTATCTATCTATTGTCCTTTCGAGCCGAAGACGGCACATAGGGCAGAACTACAATCTCAAAAACAGAAACTTGCGTGCCAAAATGGCACATATTGCAGAGATCACTGCTCTAAAATCTATGGTCTGTTTCCATAACAATGTTTTTTACAATGACAGCTTGTCAAGCCATCGATCAATCTCCTTAGTCGCCACTTACGACATGCCTGGAAGGTCACAGTGTCACTATTCTTTACATCCCATATAATGAGGCCCCGGTAACACACGTGAGCACTGGCTCAATATTTTTACGGGTTGACTATTTCCTTCTGTTGTTAGATGATCTACCCCACCCCCCCCCCCGCCCTTCCTCTCCAGGGATGTCGCTTTACTGTACAATTTATGTATATCTTTCTCTCGAAGTTTCCATAGCTTGTCTCGTCTAGTTACTGCTCTCAGTTGAACTCTAGGGTTCCGGGAAACCCCGAATGAGAACCGCTGATCTCTATCAACACGCCCACGATACCACTGGCACTCCCAATAAAAAAAAAGGTGTCTGATCTGGAAAAAAAAACTTGAGGATGGTCAAATACACAATAAATAATAGCCTATATGTATTTGATATTTGTTAATTAAAGGACATGTTAATTACAAGAAATGTTAGTCATTATAGTGAAAGAAAGCAACAATAACGGACTCAGCCTTAATAGCAGAAAGACAGAAGTAATGGTAACAACAAAGAAAAAGACATCACCTCAGTGCAAAATAAAGACAAGTGGAACAATATTAAAACAGGTAAATGAATTTAAATATTTGGGAACTTTGTTAACCTCAGACGGAAGATGTACACAAGAGGTGAGATGCAGAAGGTTCAGGCAAAAGCAGCTTTCCAAAAAATGAGGAAGATACTGTGCAATCCATTTTTGACAATAGAAACAAGAAAAAGAGTTCTTAAATGTTATGTAGAGTCAGTCTTAACATATGGACGTGAATCATGCACAATAGGACAACAGACAAAAAAATCACTGGAGTCTGTAGAAATGTGGTTTTACAGAAGAATATTGAGAATACCACGGACAGCTAAGAAGAGTAATGAAAACGTTCTGAAAGAGGCAAAAGCAAAAAGAGAGCTAATTTCCAATATTAGGAAGAAACAATCATCATTTTTTGACCATGTAATGAGAAGGGAACATCTGGAATATATTGTAACAACTGGAAAAATAAGGGACGAAGAGTTAGAAGGAAGCAAAGAGAAAACATACAATACACCTTATGAGAATGGCTTGGCAAAAGGTCAACAACAGAAATGATAAATAACTATTGAGATCGAAAGTTGTTTAGAGACATGATCACCTACGCCAGCAGGGCCGATACTTGATTATGATGATGGCCACTTTATTTCTTCCTCTTGTGCTGCATCGAGTGCTTCTTTTTATAGTCCATCATTAAAATGTCATTGAGTGGGTTTTATGCGTTGTGGTGGTTTACTGCAATCTCTTATTTGAACCTTCCAGCTTGTACCTCTCTCTTCAGAGCACTGTGGCTCTTCGGGTATCTTTCCTCTTCGATTCCCGCCCTTTTGGTAAGAGTTGTTTTGTCCTTTCCTGCTAGATTTGTCAGTCGAAACAAAATACACTTCATTTTTTAATTTCGAAGAAGCAGGACTTTTTGTGTGGTAAAGAAGGATTTTGTCACACACAAAAACAGAACATTTTGCATGAGAAAGAAGGATTTTGTCACACACAAAAACAGAACATTTTGCATGAGAAAGAAGGATTTTGTCACACACAAAAACTTTTGCATGAGAAAGAAGGATTTTGTCACACACAAAAAACAGAACATTTTGCAGGAGAAAGAAGGATTTTGTCACACACAAAAACAGAACATTTTGCATGAGAAAGAAGGATTTTGTCACACACAAAAACTTTTGCATGAGAAAGAAGGATTTTGTCACACACAAAAAACAGAACATTTTGCAGGAGAAAGAAGGATTTTGTCACACACAAAAAACATAACATTTTGCATGAGAAAGAAGGATTTTGTCACACACAAAAACAGAACATTTTGCATGAGAAAGAAGGATTTTGTCACACACAAAAACAGAACATTTTGCATGAGAAAGAAGGATTTTGTCACACACAAAAACAGAACATTTTGCATGAGAAAGAAGGATTTTGTCACACACAAAAACAGAACATTTTGCATGAGAAAGAAGGATTTTGTCACACACAAAAACAGAACATTTTGCATGAGAAAGAAGGATTTTGTCACACACAAAAACAGAACATTTTGCATGAGAAAGAAGGATTTTGTCACACATAAAAAACGGAACATTTACATAAGAACGAAGGATTTTGTCACACACAAAAACAGAACATTTGCAGGAGAAAGAAGGATTTTGTCACACACAAAAACAGAACATTTTGCATGAGAAAGAAGGATTTTGTCACACACAAAAAACAGAACATTTTGCATGAGAAAGAAGGATCTGTCACACACAAAAACATAACATTTTGCATGAGAAAGAAGGATTTGTCACACACAAAAACAGAACATTTTGCATGAGAAAGAAGGATTTTGTCACACATAAAAAACGGAACATTTTACATGAGAACGAAGGATTTTGTCACACACAAAAACAGAACATTTGCAGGAGAAAGAAGATTTTGTCACACACAAAAACATAACATTTTGCATGAGAAAGAAGGATTTTGTCACACAAAAAAACAGAACATTTGCATGAGAAAGAAGGATTTTGTCACACACAAAAACAGAACATTTTGCATGAGAAAGAAGGATTTGTCACACACAAAAACAGAACATTTTGCATGAGAAAGAAGGATTTTGTCACACACAAAAACAGAACATTTTGCATGAGAAAGAAGGATTTTGTCACACACAAAAACAGAACATTTTGCATGAGAAAGAAGGATTTTGTCACACACAAAAACAGAAACATTTTGCATGAGAAAGAAGGATTTTGTCACACACAAAAACAGAACATTTTGCATGAGAAAGAAGGATTTTGTCACACACAAAAACTTTTGCATGAGAAAGAAGGATTTTGTCACACACAAAAAACAGAACATTTTGCATGAGAAAGAAGGATTTGTCACACACAAAAACAGAACATTTTGCATGAGAAAGAAGGATTTTGTCACACACAAAAACAGAACATTTTGCATGAGAAAGAAGGATTTTGTCACACACAAAAACAGAACATTTTGCATGAGAAAGAAGGATTTTGTCACACATAAAAAACGGAACATTTTACATGAGAACGAAGGATTTGTCACACACAAAAACAAACATTTTGCAGGAGAAAGAAGGATTTTGTCACACACAAAAACATAACATTTTGCATGAGAAAGAAGGATTTGTCACACACAAAAACAGAACATTTGCATGAGAAAGAAGGATTTTGTCACACACAAAAACAGAACATTTGCATGAGAAAGAAGGATTTGTCACACACAAAAACAGAACATTTTGCATGAGAAAGAAGGATTTTGTCACACACAAAAACAGAACATTTTGCATGAGAAAGAAGGATTTTGTCACACACAAAAACAGAACATTTTGCATGAGAAAGAAGGATTTTGTCACACATAAAAAACGGAACATTTACATGAGAACGAAGGATTTTGTCACACACAAAAACAGAACATTTTGCAGGAGAAAGAAGGATTTTGTCACACACAAAAACAGAACATTTTGCATGAGAAAGAAGGATTTGTCACACACAAAAACAGAACATTTTGCATGAGAAAGAAGGATCTTGTCACACACAAAAAACATAACATTTTGCATGAGAAAGAAGGATTTTGTCACACACAAAAACTTTTGCATGAGAAAGAAGGATTTTGTCACACACAAAAACAGAACATTTTGCATGAGAAAGAAGGATTTTGTCACACACAAAAACAGAACATTTTGCATGAGAAAGAAGGATTTTGTCACACACAAAAACAGAACATTTTGCATGAGAAAGAAGGATTTTGTCACACATAAAAAACGGAACATTTTGCATGAGAAAGAAGGATTTTGTCACACACAAAAACAGAACATTTTGCATGAGAAAGAAGGATTTTGTCACACACAAAAACAGAACATTTTACATGAGAACGAAGGATTTTGTCACACACAAAAACAGAAACATTTTGCAGGAGAAAGAAGGATTTTGTCACACACAAAAACATAACATTTTGCATGAGAAAGAAGGATTTTGTCACACACAAAACAGAACATTTTGCATGAGAAAGAAGGATTTTGTCACACACAAAACAGAACATTTTGCATGAGAAAGAAGGATTTTGTCACACACAAAAACAGAACATTTTGCATGAGAAAGAAGGATTTTGTCACACACAAAAACAGAACATTTTGCATGAGAAAGAAGGATTTTGTCACACATAAAAAACGGAACATTTTACATGAGAACGAAGGATTTTGTCACACACAAAAACAGAACATTTGCAGGAGAAAGAAGGATTTTGTCACACACAAAAACATAACATTTTGCATGAGAAAGAAGGATTTTGTCACACACAAAAACAGAACATTTTGCATGAGAAAGAAGGATCTTGTCACACACAAAAACATAACATTTTGCATGAGAAAGAAGGATTTTGTCACACACAAAAACAGAACATTTTGCAGGAGAAAGAAGGATTTGTCACACATAAAAACGGAACATTTTACATGAGAACGAAGGATTTTGTCACACACAAAAACATAACATTTTGCAGGAGAAAGAAGGATTTTGTCACACACAAAAACATAACATTTTGCATGAGAAAGAAGGATTTGTCACACACAAAAACAGAACATTTTGCATGAGAAAGAAGGATTTTGTCACACACAAAAACTTTTGCATGAGAAAGAAGGATTTTGTCACACACAAAAACAGAACATTTTGCAGGAGAAAGAAGGATTTTGTCACACACAAAAACATAACATTTTGCATGAGAAAGAAGGATTTTGTCACACACAAAAACAGAACATTTGCATGAGAAAGAAGGATCTTGTCACACACAAAAACATAACATTTTTGCATGAGAAAGAAGGATTTTGTCACACACAAAAACTTTTGCATGAGAAAGAAGGATTTTGTCACACACAAAAACAGAACATTTTGCATGAGAAAGAAGGATTTGTCACACACAAAAACAGAACATTTTGCATGAGAAAGAAGGATTTTGTCACACACAAAAACAGAACATTTTGCATGAGAAAGAAGGATTTTGTCACACATAAAAAACGGAACATTTTACATGAGAACGAAGGATTTTGTCACACACAAAAACAGAACATTTTGCAGGAGAAAGAAGGATTTTGTCACACACAAAAACATAACATTTTGCATGAGAAAGAAGGATTTTGTCACACACAAAAACAGAACATTTTGCATGAGAAAGAAGGATTTTGTCACACACAAAAACAGAACATTTTGCATGAGAAAGAAGGATTTTGTCACACACAAAAACAGAACATTTTGCATGAGAAAGAAGGATTTTGTCACACACAAAAACAGAACATTTTGCATGAGAAAGAAGGATTTTGTCACACACAAAAACAGAACATTTTGCATGAGAAAGAAGGATTTTGTCACACACAAAAAACAGAACATTTTGCATGAGAAAGAAGGATTTTGTCACACACAAAAACAGAACATTTTGCATGAGAAAGAAGGATTTTGTCACACACAAAAACAGAACATTTTGCATGAGAAAGAAGGATTTTGTCACACACAAAAACTTTTGCATGAGAAAGAAGGATTTTGTCACACACAAAAACAGAACATTTTGCATGAGAAAGAAGGATTTTGTCACACACAAAAACAGAACATTTTGCATGAGAAAGAAGGATTTTGTCACACACAAAAACAGAACATTTTGCATGAGAAAGAAGGATTTTGTCACACACAAAAACAGAACATTTTGCATGAGAAAGAAGGATTTTGTCACACACACACTCAAAGAAAAAAAAACAGGACAGCTGCTGTCCAGTGTCTTGAGTTCTGATAACTTTATAAATGCTGTATCCAGTTGTATAGAACTAATGATATCACGTGAATAGTCGTTGTTAATCAGCTTACAATCATATATATTCTTTGATGTCACAAAAACAATTCTTTATATACAAGAATAAAAGTACAACTGAAAAAAAAACAAGCTGGTCCCATTTGTGTTTCCCCCCATTTTGTTCCAGAAACTGGTGGTTGGGTGGTCTAGATGAGTGGTCTAGAAGTAGGAAGTCTATCTATGAACAGGGAGGTCCCGGGTTCGAATCTCACCATAGGCGGTTCTGATTTTTCAATTCGAATCCGGGGTTTCTCCGTGGCTTAGCCCTTGCCTGATCTTTGGTATAAGTCCCGATGTCTAGTCCTCTCTGATAACGGAGTAAACAAGAGGTCCCGTGTACACTTGAGCACGTTATGGAACTTTTGGCAGTCAAAAGTCCAGTAGAGTAGGCTAAAAATGCCCATTCAGAGGCAAAATAATGTTACACAAATGTACCCATTTGGAAGACGGATATGTCGGGGTGAAAGGACTTTGTCATAAATTAGCGTGCACGCCAATTTAACGAGTGAACGGTCAGAAAAAGAAGAGTTCCAGGAACTAATACAACACGTTTTGCTGTATCTTGTAGGTGGGCAACAACATTGATGTGACTTCTTTGCAACAAAGACTGGCCATACAGCGCATCTTTGCCTGGACTGTTTTCTGCCAGGTTGACTTTAGTCTGCCCATCTTTCTCCTTCATTTCAATCCATTTTTGGTTTCAAGATGGCGAAATAGAGTTTGTGTTCTTTCGGCCACTGCATGATCTGCGTTTGCAAATTGATTAATTTCAGCTCTCTAATGTAGATCGTAGATATAATGTGTTACGGTCAACCGAAGGTTTCACTTTATGAATTCACTCCGGGACTACTGCTGGATTTTGGAGTGAAGAGGGATGTTGTCTGAATTTAAGAAAGCTATAGCGGAAACAGGGGTAGACTTAAATATCTCAGTCGTTTACCACAGCGGGACTAGCCAAGGTGGTCATTTGAGCACATACAGGAACTTGTTTGTTTCATTGTATGATGACGATAATCCGTCGATTAAACTAAACTAAACTAAACTAAACTAAACTAAACTAAACTAAACTAAACTAAACTAAACTAAACTAAACTAAACTAAACTAAACTAAACTAAACTAAACTAAACTAAACTAAACTAAACTAAACTAAACTAAAACTAAACTAAACTAAACTAAACTAAACTAAACTAAACTAAACTAAACTAAACTAAACTAAACTAAACTAAACTAAACTAAACTAAACTAAACTAATCTTTCAGTTCACTGCATTGAGATCGTTAAATGGTCTAGCGGATCTCATCATGACGCTAACAGCACCTTTCCTGAAAGTTATAAGTAACTCAAATCTAACCATTTACATCAGGATTAGCGACCAACTGTTGATAAAAATTCCTACTCTATTTGCACACGATTGCTCTCGTAAATCGAATGTGTGGGACCAAAAGACACAGTTATCGCAGCTTGCTGTAAATTACAACATAACGCAAATAAGCCTACTTAAGTCATTTCAAGGGCATTTAGTTATTTCGTTTCGTCTTCATTCCATAAAGCTATTACATACGATTTTATTGTTATTTTCTCCTACTCTGCCCAGCTTAAATGCGGCCTCGCGTGACAATACAAATGGGTGCCTATTTCCTTTACAAGGACGAACGATGATAAGGTGTAATCGTCAGACCAGTCAGTGGTACAAAGGGTCATATTGTATTATTTAGTGTGTGGCATTTCCGTTTCCAGTGTTTTCTAATGAGTGCTGTGTGTGTATCTTCTCTGCGCCACTTGTTCATCTGTTGAATTCACACTATAGGAGACATCAATGTAAAGCCTCAAGAGAACCAACCTGACCCAAGGGATCTCATATCACAGAAATAAACGTGTCAAATGTACCCTGCTGCTAGAGTTTCACACCGCCAACGAGAAAACTCCAGGGGAACCAACAACGCGCACAATAACAATAGTTCCCACTATCATTTTGAATGGTTATTGCAGTCCCTCATAGCCGAGAAGATTAGTACCTAGTCTGGGGTTGAGAGGATTGTGCCTCGCCAAGAAGTAGGCAAAACCTCAAGCAACCAGTTAGTCATCTCTTGAATGTATTTGCTACTGTTATTTATTGAGTTCTTACCATTTATCTCGTATACGAAAAGAAGGAGGGCACAGTTATTAGTTATAGTTAGTCGAAGGCCCCGGTATCACTGCAGACGAATTAAAATCCATTATTGCTCAACCGCCAGTGCCAGTGCCAGTGGAATCATTGGAATTACCATCTCATCTCATTGATGGATCTAAGCAAAGAAAGGTAGCTGCATCCCCATCATAGCAGTCACAGCACACGCCCAAAGACATAAGGTGTACCCACACCAAAAGTGAACGCAAATGAACTACCCTTCGTCATTCATCGTAAGCAATCAGAATGTCCAAACACAATCGGATGAAAAACACAGATCACGGTGTGCACAGAGCACTAAACTCAGTAGCTCCGGCAGCAAGTCGGGCTTGAAATATAAGGAAACTGCAACAAGGAACACTATCCGACCAGAGAATTACTAAGCAGGCTCTCAAGTAGGAAACATCAGGTCAGAGGAAAAGTGAACGACCTCGAGAAACACTGAAAATAACTGTAACAAATGAGGTAAGGTTGGCAGGCATAGACTCGCTCTCTCTCTCTAATTGAGCAGCTCGTCCAGAATAGAGACAACTAGTGGGAGATTATGCGAGCCGATGTGCCGTCCAAGTGTACTGGAAGGATCAAGGAGTTCCTACTACCTTGTCAACGTTATACGGTTTCCTTACATCAGTGTCATTAAAAAAAATGCAATCCATTTGTTAGCGCTTGCTGTGTGCATTGTGTCTCATTGTGTCTCATTGTGTCTCATTGTGTCTATTGTTCTGTTCTTGAAATATTTGTCAGGAAAGGACGTGCAAAGAGATGCATATTCTAAGTCATCCAGTACGGAGAACATTGTACACTGTTGATGAAGGAACATTTGGCGTGTGGCGTGATGTACTGCTCTCACATACCCTCGTTCCCCACAACCCTTTGATTGTTTATTGCATCGAACATTGAACAAAATCTGTAGACATATAATCTACGTTTGTCTTTCTTCTAACGATACGAGACAAGGTTGTCTCTCTTTGACCTAGGTCTATGAGGCAACCGAATCACTAAAACAGACAATGCCTTCATAAGAGAGTCCGGAGTCCTAGTCTGAATGAGCCATGATCGCAGAAGCAGAGGAAGACCAGGTCGCGAAGTGGCGTGCCGCAATCATCATCATCATCATCATCATCATCATCATCATTATCATCATCATCAAGTACCAAGCCTGCTGGCGTAGGTGATCATGTCTCTCCACAACTTTCGATCACGACAATTATTTATCATTTCTGTTGTTGACCTTCTGCCAAGCCATTTTCTTAAGCTGTCTGGTATCTTTTCTCTTGCTTCCCTCTATCTCTTCGCCCTCAATTTTCCCAGTTGTTACAATATATTCCAGTTGTTATCTTCTCATTACATGGCCAAAAAATGATGATTGTTTCTTCCTAATATTTGAAATTAGCTCCCTTTTTGATTTGGCCTCATTCAGAACGTTTTCATGACTCTTCTTAACTGTCCTTAGCGTGCCGCAATGGCTTTCCTTGAATTCTCTGATTAACCTTGGAGATGTAACTTGTCATGCCTAGAGGCAACACTTGGTCTTCCATAGCAGTAGATCCCCAGTACTGCGGTGAGCAGTCACAAGTTTCAAGCCACTAGATTGTGACGCCATCAACAACAATGGCTGCGTGATGTGTGTCAGCTGCAAGAAGGAAGTGCATTTTGCTACAGTTCTTAACGGCACAGTTTACTCTCCTTCCCTGCGACAGTAAGCGCATGCATATTAGGAAGCACTTACTATTCATAGTCGTTAACTCATAATACCCTTACGCATAATAACGCCTGAAGGGAATCTTTACTATTGGTAAGATGACATAAGGCCTCACTATTTAGTGAAACATGAGTTGTGTTATATTCATGCATGGTGTCACATTTGATAGACCGTGGATGAAGTCATCATAGTTGGCTTATGCTCACACATTACTTTGATGTGTTATTATTGCTATTACCACTAATTTTACCATTTTTACTACTGCTATTATTATTATTGTGTACTACTAATTTTACCATTTTTACTACTGCTATTATTATTATTACTATTACTACTAATGCTGCTACTGATATTGCTGTTATTATTATTTGGGGAGAAAGCGATAAGGGAAATGCCATTAGCTCCAGATATTTTGCACAAGTTATCCGTCTCTGTGTCACACCGGCAAAACAGTGATGAACAGACACAACTGACAGCTTTATATACAGATAGAACACAACATATAATTTAGTTGTTGACGTAGTGTGGTCATCTTCGCGGGTGATCCAGAGTCCGAGCCATCACCCATCTCTGTAACCGGTCACCGCCCCCTGAATGTCATTCGTCCTTCTCTGTTTCCTTCCCCCCCCCCCCCCCACCCCTTTCCCACCTCCGTAAAGAGTGGAATGTCCGAACGCGTGTTCTGTCCTACAAGTGCTAAGAGTTATTGTTTTTGTCTCTAATCAGCCAATCAAATCACTTTACGAAAAGAACATAGTTTATGTAAATGTTTCTCTGCCGTTCTCAGAACTTCTAGTGTGATAGCGGGACGGCTTTCATGCAGTATCGGTTCCTTCTAAAATCGATATTTCCTTTCCAATATTCGAATCTTCCGATGTGAAGAGTTCTTGTCTGATGTTTCTAGCGCTTGGTTCCCAGAAAAGACTAGTCCATCTACAATGACTACATCTGATTTGAGTGGACACTTTTAGCAACGTTCATTTGTTCTCTTGCTGAGCGTGTCTCTGCCAAATGTATTTTTACAAAAATGTGGTTTCAAAAGATCAATGTTGGGAATTAATTGATTATTGAAAGAGAAACATTTCTAATCTTCAATTCTTTGATGCCTTTACTGATTCCCACATAGTCTAGACTGGCGGCCTGAGTTATCAATCAAGATCTATTACAGCTTTAATAATATTAAGCAGCATATATCTTCCGTTTCTTATTTCCTTCTTTTGCCTTTCAGCATCGATCAGAGATTTAGTTTGCGGTCTTTGCTTGACTCAGCCGTGTCTTTTACGTGCGTCACTAGCACTGTGTCCATCAATCTTATTTTTGTGTTTAAAAAATGCATTATATCTGTATGCTAGATGACGACAACATCAGAAAGAAGCAATCAACATTTTTCGGGCACATCATGAGAAGAGGAAAGTTGGAATACTTGGTTACAACTGGCAAAATAAAAGGAAAGAGAGATCGCGGGCGACAAAGAGAGAAAATACTGGATAGCTTGGTGTCATGGCATGGAAAACTGTCAACAACAGAACTGATACGATGCACTGAAGATAGAAGATTGTGGAGGGACATGATCACCTACGCAACCGGTATGGCACATGATGATGATGAGATGCTGTATGATGTGATATGAAATACTATTTTTTTACGTTAGTTCCACGTGTATTTATGTGTAATTATATCTTATATCAGATATGGGAACCAGCATTCCAAATATTGAGAAAGATATTATGCAATTTAGCTTTGTCAATGCAAATAAGAAAAAAAGAGTTCTTCGATGTTATATGAGTCTTGACGGATGAATGTGAATCCTAGACACTAGGATAACAGACAAGAAAAACGTTGGAAGTCACCGAAGTGTGGTTTATACTGAAGAATGTTGAGAAGATCATAGACGGCTGCTAAACAGAATAATGAGGATGATTAAAACGATAGCTCAGTGGTTAGTGAACTGGGCTACAAAGGATAAGGGTAGGGTTCGATCTCAACCGACGGCTTTCGGGTTCACCCAGCCTTAAATGGGTACCGGATTTTTTTCTGGGAAAATAAAGCAGCACGGGCGTAATACCGACGACATTACCCCAAAATCATGTGCTGAAGGTCTGTAAAATATATGGTCACTAACACCATATTTCCCTATACGCCACTTGGCGTGACTGGCGTACTTTACTATTTTTCCTTTTACAGCAAAAAAAGTAAATTAATTTCCAACATCGAATGGTAACAAAATGATCATTTTGCCATGTAAGAAAACAACTCAAGTATTTAGTGGCAACTGGAAAAACTAAGGGAAGGTCATCATCAAGTACCGGGCCTGCTGCCGTAGGTGATCATGTCTCTCCACAACTTTCGATCTTGATAGTTATTTATCATTTCTGTTGTTGACCTTCTGCCAAGTCATTCTCTTAAGGTGTATTGTATATTTTTTCTTTGCTTTCCTCTATCTCTTCGTCCCTCATTTTTCCAGTTGTTACAATATATTCCAGATGTTCCCTTCTCATTACATGGTCAAAAAATGATGATTATTTCTTCCTAATATTGGAAATTAGCTCCCTTTTTGCTTTGGCCTCTTTCAGAACGTTTTCATTACACTTCTTAGCTGTCCATGGTATTCGCAACATTCTTCTGCAAAACCACATTTCTACAGCCTCCAGTGATTCTACAGATCCAGTAAGGGAAGACAGGATAGTGGAAAATAAAGAAGAAAGATCCAAGGCAATGGTGGTAGGAAATCAACAACATAACTGACAAACAAACAGCTGTAGAGAAGAAAGTTGTGGGGAGACATGATCACCTATGTCAGCAGGCATGGTTACGATGATGTCCATACATACCTTTCACTTGACAATTGGCTCCAACACAGCCCTTCCACTAGACTAGTAGCTGTGTCTGTGGGAGTTATCGGCCCTCATATTAGAAATATCACAACAGCTAAAGGACTTGAGTGTCACAAATAGATGTGTCGGCGACAGTTTTATTTCCAGCAAGGTCACCAAGGCTGGACAGGTCCTTGGCGAGTGACCGGACAAGTGAGTCTAGTCAATGAGAAGACGAAACCTCTTAAGTGTAGACGCAGAATCCACCGACAAAGTGGTACACGCTCTAGTTGCACTTATCTATTCCCATAAAAAAAAAAAAAGTAAAGTACCCCCAGTCAAACCAAGTGGCGTATAGGGAAATATGGTGTTAGTGACCCTATATTTACATACCTTCAGCACATGATTTTTGATGGATTAAATGTGTCTTGTCCCATTCTTTGTTGGTGTCTTCTATCATTAGTTAGAATGACGTCCCCTTGGATGTCAGGACTCCTGTCCTTTTATGAAATATCATTGGTGGTAGGGGAATACCCGTTACGCCGTCTGTGCCTGCTAAGTTGATCTCAAACATAAAAAAAAAAACTAATTATTTGAAACACCCACCTCCACACAAACTACACCGATTAACTTTGTTAAGATAAGAGCACCAGCGGATAATACAAACTTGTGGACAAGAAAAGAAAACCAATGTTTGTACCAACATTATAGAACAGTTGCAAAGTTCTTGCTTTGGGATGTACATCTCACATGATACACAATTGTGAACATTTAGCTAGTAATTCAATCCCCCCTTGATGTTGAAATAATTGTTGTGAAGGTATTTGGCTATTGTTGTGAAGGTATTTGGCTATTGTTGTGAAGGTATTTGGCTATTGTTGTGAAGGTATTTGGCTATTGTTGTGAAGGTATTTGGCTATTGTTGTGAAGGTATTTGTCTATTGTTGTGAAGGTATTTGGTTATTGTTGTGAAGGTATTTGGCTATTGTTGTGAGGGTATTTGTATATTGTTGTGAAGGTATTTGGCTATTGTTGTGAAGGTATTTGTATATTGTTGTGAAGGTATTTGTATATTGTTGTGAAGGTATTTGGCTATTGGTGTGAAGGTATTTGTCTATTGTTGTGAAGGTATTTGGCTATTGTTGTGAAGGTATTTGGCTATTGTTGTGAAGGTATTTGTCTATTGTTGTGAAGGTATTTGGCTATTGTTGTGAAGGCATTTGTCTATTGTTGTGAAGGTATTTGGTTATTGTTGTGAGAGTATTTGTCTATTGTTGCGAAGGTATTTGGCTATTGTTGTGAAGGTATTTGGCTATTGTTGTGAGGGTATTTGTCTATTGTTGTGAAGGTATTTGTCTATTGTTGTGAAAGTATTTGTCTATTGTTGTGAAGGTATTTGGCTATTGTTGTGAAGGTATTTGACTATTGTTGTGAAGGTATTTGGCTATTGTTGTGAAGGTATTTGGCTATTGTTGTGAAGGTATTTGTATATTGTTGTGAAGGTATTTGGCTATTGTTGTGAGAGTATTTGTCTATTGTTGCGAAGGTATTTGGCTATTGTTGTGAGGGTATTTGGCTATTGGTGTGAAGGTATTTGGCTATTGTTGTGAGGGTATTTGTCTATTGTTGTGAAGGTATTTGTCTATTGCTGTGAAGGTATTTGGCTATTGTTGTGAAGGTATTTGGCTATTGTTGTGAGGTATTTGGCTATTGTTTTGAGGGTATTTGTCTATTGTTATGAAGGAATTTTCTATTGTTGTGAAGGTATTTGGCTATTGTTGTGAAGGTATTTGGCTATTTTCACAAATTTACTGTAGATTTTATACAGAGGAATGCTTTAGAAGTTACTGAGTCTTACGGAGTCCCCATCAATTTTATTGACCTGATAAAAAGAGTGCATGAAGGAATGAAATGTAATGTGGTGCATGAAAGGCAACTTACAGAAACATTTGTAATAAGAACAGGAGTTTGGCAGGGATGCCTTTTATCTCAATTTCTCTTTCTACTGGCCATAGATTGGATTATGAAAATGACTCAAAACAACAGAAATGGAATCCAGTGGTCACTGACCAAACAACTTGATGATTTAGACTTTGCTGATGACATAGCTCTCCTATCACACAACCATCACCAGATGCAAGATAAAATAAGCATACTTGATGAGAGATCACAAAAGATGGGACTGAAAATAAATAGAGATAAGACCAAATTTTGAGCAATAATGAAGTTAACAATAACCAAATAAAAATATGAGAAATACCTCTACTAGACGTAAAATCTTACATATATCTGGGCAGTAATATAGACAAAGAGGGAGGAACAGAAAATGATACCAAAATAAGGATATCAAAAGCAAGAGGAGCATTTGTTGAACTAGGAAGCATATGGAAATTCAAAGAAATTAGGTTAAATACAAAATAAAAATGTTCAACACCAATGCTAAGTCATCCTGAAGTATTATATGGCTGTGAAACACGGAGAACAACCAAATTGACAATCACGAAGATACAGACTTTCATTAATGGATGATTGCGCAGAATATGGAAATGGTAGTGCAAAGTCGCTAACATAGAATTTGGGAAAAGTACCAGCCAAGTACCAGTGGATAAAAATATACAACGAAGACGATGGCATTGGATAGAGCACACAATGCGGAAACCAACTGAGGGTATTACGCAACCGTCTATCTTTGGAATACCCAGGGGAAAAGACAGAGAGGAAGACTAAAATATTATTGGAGAAGACAGGTAGAAGCAGTGATGAAGATGATGTGGAAGGCATGGAATGATCTTAAAAGAATGACAAGAAACAGAACGGGCTGGACAATATTTGTTGAAGACCTGTGCTCCACAGGGAGTTGAAAGGATGAAGAAGAAGAAACGAACATGAGGTACATGTCAACATTTGTTGTGATGTTTATAGCATTGCCACCTGTGTTGGAAACCGGAAGGGTGAAGGGATTTTCCCGACAGCACCCCAGGCTTCCAACGAACGGAAGTAAATATTAAAGATAATGGAGAAGGACCAGAAATACTCAGAGAAGAAGTGGAAGATGCCTTGCGCAATATGAAAGCAGGCAAAGCTCCTGGACCAGATAATATAACTAAAGAAGAGATTGAAGCCATGGGTGATTTTGAAATAGAAATAATAACAAACATATTGAATGATATCTTCAACAGCGGATATATACCAGACGACATGCTCAAATCAATATTCATAGCCCTACCAAAGAAATCGGGTGTGATTGAATGCGGTGATCATCGCACAATAAGCCTTATGAGTCACATGACTAAGATATTACTAAGAATCATCATGCGAAGAGTGCAAAACAAAATCAGTCCAAAAATTAGCGATGAACAGTGTGGTTTTGTTAGAGATAAAGGAACAAGCAATGCCATTTATATCATAAGATCTTTAGTAGAAAGAGCCATAGAGGTGAAAACAGATCTATACCTATGTTTCATAGATTACACCAAAGCATTTGACAAAGTAAAGCACCAAAAAATAATCAAATTTTAGAAAGCATAAACATAGACAGCAAAGATCTAAGAATAATAAAGAACAATTACTGGCAACAAACAGCGGCCATAAGAACTGGAAACTAATTGGGAATGTTTCAACAAATAAAACAGGGTGTTAGACAGGGTTGTGTGCTGTCACCAGATTTGTTTAATAGTTATAGTGAGATTATCTTAAGATCCATAAGGGACATGCCTGGAATAACAATTGGAGGTCATAATGTAAATAATCTAAGGTATGCCGATGATACAGTCTTAATCGCTAAGAGTGAAAATGAGTTACAAGAAATGTTGGACATTATAGTGAAGGAAAGCAAAAATAAAGGACTCAGCCTTAATAGCAAAAAGACAGAGGTAATGGTAACAACAAAGAAAAAGACATCACCTCAGTGCAAAATAAAGACATGTGGTACAATATTAAAACATGTAAATGAATTTAAATATTTGGGAACTTTGTTAACCTCAGACGGAAGATGTACAAAAGAGGTGAAATGCAGAATGGCTCAGGCAAAAGCAGCTTTCCAAAAAATGAGGAAGATACTATGCAATCCATTTTTGACAATAGAAACAAGAAAAAGAGTTCTGAAATGTTACGTAGAGCCAGTCTTAACATATGGATGCGAATCATGGACAATAGGACAACAGACAAGAAAATCACTGGAGTCTGTAGAAATGTGGTTTAACAGAAGAATATTGAAAGTACCATGGACAGCTAAGAAGAGTAATGAAGATATTCTGAGAGAGGTCAAAGCAAAAAGAGAGCTAATTTCCATATTAGGAAGAAACAGTCATCATTTTTGGCCATGTAATGAGAAGAGAACAGCTGGAATATATTGTAACAACTGGAAAAATTGAGGGCGAAGAGATAGAGGGAAGCAAAGAGAAAAAATAACAGACAGCTTAAGAGAATGGCTTGGCAGAAGGTCAACAATAGAAATGATAAATTGCTGCCGAGATCGAAAGTTGTTGAGAGACATGATCACCTATGCCAGTAGGCCCGGTACTTGATGATGATGATGACCCCAAGCTTGTGACGTCTTCAGCTATGTTAGCTTTAGACGGCTGACGTCATTTTATCCATGACCACCTTTGCTCGTAAATGCTGACAACGTCACAACCTTTGGGTGGTTCCCCTCAGCGGGCAGGCACTCAGTATAGGTGACAATGGTTTATAACTATCCCCGGAAATTTGTAGAAAAAAATCTGGTAATATTATTGTAAGAGCAACATTGACTGTAAAGGACAATAGCGAGTCCAATGTAGCATTACGCCACCTCTGTCACTTTGTTAGTTATGAAATATCACAATCGATAAGCACACAGGTGACTAGTAAATACTGAAACACTAGGCTGAGGTGACAGCTACTTCTGGCTGTCTCTATAGTCAAGATCACCAAAACCATACCGAGTTGTTAACACTGAAAATGTTCATTTCATTTTATACACTTAGAGTATTGTCCCTTTAACTATTAATTTGGAGTATATAAGACATTAAGGGAGCCGCAATAGCTCAGTGGTTATTGAACTGGACTACAAAGGACAAGGGGTAGGGTTCGACCCAACCGACGGCTTCCGGGTTCACCCAGCTTTGAATGGGTGCGGATTTTTTTCTGGGAAAGTAAATCAGCACGGGCGTAATACCGACCACATTACCCCAAAAATCATGTGCTGAAGGTCTGTAAAAATATATGGTCACTACACCATATTTCACTATACGCCACTTGGCGTGACTGGCGTACTTTACTTTTTTAAATATAAGACATTATGACATATCGTGCGCATTCACCTTTTCTCTCTTTCGTCTCATATATTCTCTCTTACTTTCCTTTCATTTATTCTTTCTCTTTTCTCGTGTGTTTGTGTATTTGTCTATCCGCCCATTCTGTGTGGTATTGTTTTACACATTATTAAGTTTGATGACATTAAGAACATTGGATTGTACAGAATCACGATTGCCACGCCAGTCAGTATGATTATTACACACACAGAGAATGTACCATGTTTCGTCATTTTGAGAACAACGTCTAATGTTAATAGAACTGGAAGGTTAGTTTTGTTTAAGTAACAGACCCCCCTCCCAAATAAAAAAAAAAAGAAGAAATTACACAACTGACAACTCCATAATGAAGGTCCTCTCCCAAGCACCTCACCGTATATTTTAAACGTTAAAGTTCACTTCAAATGGTAGGTCTATATCGGACGCCACTTGGAGAAAAATATGTTCACTTCAAATGGTAGGTCTATATCAGACGCCAGTTGCAGAAAATAATGTTCACTTCATATGGTAGGTCTATATCAGACACCAGCTGCAGAAAATAATGTTCACTTCAAATTGTAGGTCTATATCAGACGCCAGCTGCAGAAAATAATGTTCACTTCAAATGGTAGGTCTATATCAGACGCCACCTGGAGAAAATAATGTTCACTTCAAATGGTAGGTCTATATCAGACGCCACCTGGAGAAAATAATGTTCACTTCAAATGGTAGGTCTATATCAGACGCCAGCTGCAGAAAATAATGTTCACTTCAAATAGTAGGTCTATATCAGACGTCAGCTGCAGAAAATAATGTTCACTTCAAATGGTAGGTCTATATCAGACGCCAGCTGCAGAAAATAATGTTCACTTCAAATGGTAGGTCTATATCAGACGCCAGCTGCAGAAAATAATGTTCACTTCAAATGGTAGGTCTATATCGATCGCCAGCTACAGAAATAATGTTCACTTCAAATAGTAGGTCTATATCAGACGCCAGCTGCAGAAAATTATGTTCACTTCAAATGGTAGGTCTATATCAGACGCCAGCTGCAGAAAATAATGTTCACTTCAAATAGTAGGTCTATATCAGACGCCAGCAGCAGAAAATAATGTTCGCTTCAAATAGTAGGTCTATATCAGATGCCAGCTCCAGAAAAATAATGTTCACTTCAAATAGTAGGTCTATATCAAACGGCAGCTGCAGAAAATAATGTTCACTTCAAATAGTAGGTCTATATCGGACGCCACTTGGAGAAAATATGTTCACTTCAAATGGTAGGGGTATATCAGACGCCACTTGGAGAAAATAAGGTTCACTTCAAATGTAGGTCTATATCAGACGCCAGCTGCAGAAAATAATGTTAATTTCAAATGGTAGGTCTATATCAGACGTCACATGGAGTAAATAATGTTCACTTCAAATGGTAGGTCTATATCAGACGCCAGCTGCAGAAAATAATGTTAATTTCAAATGGTAGGTCTATATCAGACACCAGCTGCAGAAAATAATGTTCACTTCAAATGGTAGGTCGATATCAGACGCCAGCTGCAGAAAAGCACAAGAGCTTCGTTTAAAAAAAAAAAACAGAGAAAGAGAAAGAGAAGAGATATGCAACCCTTCGTTGACAATGTAGCAAGGGAGAAAAGAAAATCAATTCTTCAGTTTCAGATAGGGCTTGTCTTGACATAGTTGTGGGCCACATATACTTGTGGGTCAACATGAGAGAGTATAGAATACCGTGGTGGGCCATGAGGGACTAGAGCATTCAGAGACGCCAGAGAAAATCATGAGATCAACAGCGGGGGAGGGTAGGGGAGAGAGGCGGTGATAATTGTGTGGCTGCAATAAGAAGGCAACAGTTGGAACATCTGACAACAGGGAGAGGGTAGAGGGGGAGAGAGGCGGTGATAATTGTGTGGCTGTAATAAGGAGGGAACAGTTGGAACATCTGACAACAGGGGGAGGGTAGAGGGGAGAGAGGCGGTGATATTGTGTGGCTGTAATAAGGAGGGAACAGTTGGAACATCTGACAACAGGGAGAGGGTAGAGGGGGAGAGAGGCGGTGATAATTGTGTGGCTGTAATAAGGAGGGAACAGTTGGAACATCTGACAACAGGGGGAGGGTAGGGGGAAGACGGTGATAATTGTGTGGCTGTAATAAGGAGGGAACAGTTGGAACATCTGACAACAGGGGGAGGGTAGGAGAGAGAGGCGGTGATAATTGTGTGGCTGTAATAAGGAGGGAACAGTTGGAACATCTGACAACAGGGAGAGGGTAGAGGGGGAGAGAGGCGGTGATAATTGTGTGGCTGTAATAAGAAGGCAACAGTTGCAACAACTGACTACGGGGGGGGGGAGAATGTAACAGTTGTAACATCTGACAACAGGGGGAGAGTCGCTGATAATGATGTGGCTGCAATAAGAAGGCAACAGTTGCAACAACTGACAACAAAGGGGGGGGGAGGTGTAGGGGGGAGAGGGTGATACTTGTGTGGCTGTAATAAGAAGACAACAGCTGGAACAACTGACAACAGGAACGCTTGAGGGAACAAGAGATAGAGAGAAACAATGAGAATAGATACAAGCTAAGAAAGTGGTTTGGTAGGAAGTCCAGAACACAGCTAACTAATCACTGGAAAGATAAACAAAATAGTGGAGAGACATGATTATCAACGTAAACAAGCACTGTACTTGATGAAGACAGCGATGTAGAGAACATCGAGTATAGCTGTAACTGACACAAGGATTTATGGTCGTCATCAAAACTTGGCTCGGATCTCAGTGACTTCACACTGCTCGATGCTTCTGGCAACAGCATAGACATCATACAAAGCCTCTCTTAGAATAGTACAATTACACGAAATGGAGAAAGCAAGAAAGATAAAGGTAAGAATATAACAATGACAGAAAAAAAGAAAGCTATAAAACTGTCATCAAACGCTACATTTTGAAGATGGTAAAATGTGTTCTTTGAGATGACAGCGAAGATGCATCAGAGATGTCCAATTAAACTATTCCACAAATATTTCAAATATGTTTCTGCGTGTCCACAAGTGTAGGTTCCAGCGACCAGCTTAGTTGGCAGTGTGTCTAATACGTGGCAAAGCGCTGTTTGCAAGGAGTACATGTTCAATCCTGCTTTAGGTTGTCTATTGTTCTTTGTGTTTTTCCTGTTGTTGATAATATGTGAATTTCTATGGAGTGTTGTAAACATAGCTCTTCCCCTGAAGCGATTCTCCGATTATGAATCTCACTGGTCTGAACCAACACGGGGAAATACCCCATAAGTGAGATTCTATTTTATTATCTCCCGTCTCTTGATTACAAGCACAGCGAGGATCTTCTGTTCTCGCCACACTATCATTTCTCTTGATCCCTAGCGCTCTCACCTCCCCCCCCCCCATACACACGTAGTTTACTGCATAATGATATAGCGTCTTCCAGCCTAACAGTTTCTACTCTAGGAGGGTATGTTTTGTCACTGGGTTGCTTCCCTCTTTAATCTTTACCAGCTTACCACTAGACCGGACTCATCATCATCAAGTGCCGTCTCCACATCGAAGGTTGGCAACACCATAGAGCGTCATTCCGTTCTGTCTCTTGTATTATTGGTGCAGGTCGGCATATGCTAAAATGTTCATCTTTTGATGTTACTCATCCATGTTAGTCTTGTCTGCCTCTGCCTCGTCTACCTTATATTTTCCCTTCCAATATTACTTTTAGCAGGCCGCTGTGTCTTTTAACATGCCCCAAAACTCTAATTTTCTTGTTAGAATTGTGTTTAGTAGTTATCTTTTCATTTTTGTTATTTGAAGACTTCGTCGTTTTTTCTTCTTTTCTTAAAAGGGTCACTTGTTTAAATGACGAGTCGCCGCAATAAACTGTGTCTGCTCGACTCAAAACAACCAGATAACCTAGTGCTGTCAGGCACAAGTTGTATTACCTCCCCTCTCCACAACTGATGATTTTTTCTTGTCTAACACCAGTATGTTACACACAGAGGCATGCCAGACTTTCAGAGCACAAGCCAGATATGGCACAACACGACACAGAGGCATGACAGACTTCCAGACAACAAGCCAGATATGCCACAGCACGACACAGAGGCATGACAGACTTCCAGAGCACAAGCCAGATATGGCACAACACGACACAGAAGCATGACAGACTTCCAGAGCACAAGCCAGATATGCACAACACGACACAGAGGCATGCCAGACTCACAGAGCACAAGCCAGATATGGCACAACGCGACACAGAGGCGTGCCAGACTTCCAGACCACAAGCCAGATATGGCCCAGCACGACACAGAGGCATGCCAGACTTCCAGACCACAAACCAGATATGGCACAACACGACACAGATGCAAGCCAGACTTCCAGAGCACAAGCCAGATATGGCACAACACGACACAGATGCAAGCCAGACTTCCAGACCACAAACTAGATATGGCACAGCACGACACAGATGCATGCCAGACTTCCAGACCACAAACCAGATATGGCACAACACGACACAGAGGCATGACAGACTTCCAGACCACAAGCCAGATATGGCACAAATCTGATAAGAGCAAAGGGAAAGCCCTGCTCATCATGCATCATCTTTGAGTGCCGTCTCCGCATCGAAGGTTGGCTACCATGGAGCGCCATTCCACTCTGTCTCTTGCTTTAATGGTGCAGATAGTCATAGGCTGACTTGCCATCTTTTGATGTTACTCGTCCATGTTAGTCTTGGTCTGCCTCTGCCTCCTTTACCTTGTATTTTCCCTTCCAATATTACTTTTATTGGGCTGTTGTGTCTTTTAACATGACCCAAAAATTTCATTGTCTTGCTCTAATTGTGTTTAGTAGTTCTCTTTCATTTTTAGTTGTTTTAATACTTCCTCATTTGTTTTCTTTTCTTTCCATCCAATTCTACCTATTCTTATATAAATCCACATTTCAAAGGCTTCAATTTTCTGATCTGTTTTCTGGTCTAATGAACTCTAATGTCCATATTTCTGCATCGTACAGGAATATTGAGAAGATGTTACATTTTGCTATTCTTAGTTTTAGCCCTGGTGTTATTTGTTTGATGTTAGTATATTTTTCATGGCATTAAAATTGCTTTTTGCCATACCTATTCTTTTATTTATTTCAGTTGTACATTTTCCATCACTGGTTATAGTATGTCCCAGGTAGTTGTAGTTCTGAACTGTCTCTAGATGTATTCCCTCCACTTTGATATTTAATTGTAGGTCTTGAGAATTTTCTTTGTTTATGGTCATAGTTTTAGTCTTTTTGATATTCATGTCTAGTCCATATTTTTTGCTTGTCATGTTTATTCATTAAGTAATTGTTATAGATCTTTAGTATTTTCTGCTAGTAACACAGTATCTTCAGCATATCTTAGGTTATTGATTATCGTTCCATTAATGTTTAGGCCTGTCATCTCTGTGATGTTTTAAGATTTGCTCAGTGTGGTAGATTGAACATGCTGGTGATAGGATACATTCCTGTCTTACTCCTGTTTTTATAGCAATGGGTGTAGAGCTCTCATTGTTATAACGTTAATAAAAATGGTATAAGATAAAAACCCTGCTAGCCCGTTACATTGAGCCAAAAGTTTAATGCCATCATTCAGAGTGGTCAGATTAAGGAGGAGTGGCTACACAGCTACTTGCTACCGCTACCGAAGCCAAACACGGACCATTCTCAGATCAGTGCCTACAGAAACCATCACGGTGCAGGACACTGCGAGCAAGCTACTGGAGAAAATAGTTGCCCGTGTACTCACCTGTCACCTGGAACAAATACGCGCATTCCCACCCACACTCGGAGGTTATAGCACTCTAGATATAACACAGAAAAATGGCTTAAAACGGCGGTCTTCGCCTATGACATTTTCGAAGGCTTCCACAGACGAGAGGAGAATGTGCTGCTGCTATAGATCTGGAGGATGCATACACGGAAATACCGGTGGTACGAATGGGAGCTAATGAGGTGACCAGGGACAGGTTGATGACATACCTTAGAGTTAATTTTGATCACAGCCTGTGTTTCGGGACCACGTCGACACGTGATAACAAAATCCCGCGAAGAATTAGTCGCCTTGAAGCTCATGGCAGCTGCCAACATCGAGCAGAGGCTACTTACCCTTCTGTTTCAGGGACTAGTCATCGCACCAATTGAGTATCCCTGGCCATTCTTACTGTCAGTAAGACGCAAATTGACAGGCTGGAGAAAATACAGAATGAAGCTATGGGCGTTATCTTGGGGTGTACGAGGGACACTCCCTGTGTCGCAATGATGTATCTTCTTGACATTCCAAACATGGATGACAGGATCAAGATCTGGAGGATACGAGCATACCTGAGGTAAGTGCAGATAAAGAGTCTCCATTCATCTTGAGCTCAACATAGGAAAGGGTGTCAGGCTAAAAAGAGGCAAATCATGGGTGGGCGAGCAGAAGATGTCTTTAAAACAGGTATGTGGGGCTTACCGATATCAACGCTGGCAAAAAGGTGCCTACGTCATTCAGGGGCACATTATCGTGTATTGTCACACTCAAACAGGAAATGTAGGGAACAGAACTCAGTCGTGGTCAATGCGGAGGTCAACGGTCTCATCTGGGATAACACCGATGAGAAAGATGCAGTTAATCTATACAGGGATCCGTGATACGACACCAAAGGAGTGAATGGACATTTACAGCCCGCTGGCAGGCAGAATAGTCAAAGAAGACAGTGGAGCATACGTTATGACCACGAGTAGTATGACGATGTATGTGATGGCAGTGACCAATTCATCTAGTTAGAGTCACAAGACTACACCCACGCCTGCATACTAAGTGATTCGATGAGCATAATAAGAAAAGTAGAGGCTGGCTCTGTACGCAGGCGATGATCAGAGTAATTGCAGAAGTAAAAAATGCGTATGGTCACCTTTGTCTACGTCCCTGGACATTTTGGAGTACGGGGAAATGAAAGAGCGGACAGGTTGACTAGCTGCGTTGTCGTTTGAAGACGATCAACCAATGGATCGGGCGGACATCATCAAGCCCTGAGAGATGTGGGAGGGCTCAGGAATTCGACAACCATGAGTCCATGTCACTCCTTAGATGAAAGAGATGGGAGTTAAGATGGGCACAGCCAGAAATCAGAAACTTAGTGGGCGTGTAAGAAGACTAATCAACCAACACAGAACTTGAGTCGTCAGTCGCTGGACACTGCGGGACTTGCTAGTAGGGGATTTGAGCACATTTGGACATGTTCGGAGTGCGATGATGATGACCCGCAAATAACTCAATAAGATGAACTGAAACCAAAGTCTAGGGCTGGATTTAGACTTGGTGAGGTCTTAAGCTAAATAGAACTTTGAGGCCTCCGATTCTCCCAGAAGTTAAGAAAAAAAAGGAGGCCCGACTCAGTTGAAAAAAAAAAAGTATAGCAGCAAGAACAAATGCCGAACATTTGTTGAGGGCTCTCGGACTGTGTGGCCCTAGGCTGTAGCTTCTTTAGCTTACGTCAACATTTGGTACAGTCGGACCAGACCCTTTTACGAGAATGGATCACGACAAGGTCTCTCCGCCTATCCCTAAAGCTAGGACACTTCTAAAAGATTCATTCCAGTCAGAGCCAAAATCTGCCAGGCCAAGTGTTATTTGAGTGAACATTTTACCAATATGATTAGGATCAGCTTTCCAAACGCGTTCTTTAGCCTGCAACGGACTTCAGTGAGTAATTATAGTGGGAGCAGACATAACAACGCTAAGCTAAGTGGGGTGCACTAAAGCTGGGTAAGGAAAATAACAATTAATGTTACTTATTCTTACAGTTAGATGGAGCCGTGTTCAATTCTCGTAGGTTCAAAAACATTTTCTTGTATTAAAAAAAACCAAACAAATAAACAAAAATAAACAATCTTTATGGCATGTTACCATTTCTTGTGTCGGCGGAAAGGGAGGGGGGGGGGGAAGAAGTGTTACTGTGGATGAAATAAAAGCTCTGAAATGTGTACACCACACTGTAAGTGCGTGCGACCTTCAACCTCCAGCAACATAAGATGAAGAGTAGACCACCCTTGATCTAATAAAGTCGTTATTGTATTCAGCACAACTGTGTATTGGATCCATTGCATTGAGATGAAGCAGTTAATAGCTGACATTGACATAATATACAGTGGTGGGTGTGTGCTGACAGTTAAGAAGACGTGATGGACTTTCTTAGCTATCATCACCATCATCAAGTACCGGGCCTGTGGCGTAGGTGATCATGTCTCTCCACAACTTTCGATCTCGGCAGCTATTTATCATTTCTGTTGTTGACCTTCTGCCAAGCCATTCTCTTAAGCTGTCTGTTATTTTTTCTCTTTGCTTCCCTCTATCTCTTCGTCCCTCAATTTTTCCAGTTCTTACATATATTCCAATTGGTCTTTTCTCATTACATGGCCAAAAAATATGACTGTTTCTTCCTAATATTGGAAATTAGCTATCTTCTTTGCTTTGACCTCTCTCAGAACATCTTTATTACTCTTCTTAGCTGCCCATGGTACTTTCAACATTCTTCGGTAAAACCACATTTCTACAGACTCCAGTGATTTTCTTGTCTGTTGTCCTATTGTCCATGATTCGCATCCATATGTTAAGACTGGCTCTACGTAACATTTCATAATTCTTTTTCTTGTTTCTATTGTCAAAAATGGATTGCATAGTATCTTCCTCATTTTTTGAAAGCTGCTTTTGCCTGAGCCATTCTTCATCTCACCTCTTTTGTACATCTTCGGTCTGAGGTTAACAAAGTTTCCAAATATTTAAATTCATTTGCCTGTTTTAATATTGTTCCACTTGTCTTTATTTTGCACTGAGGTGATGTCTTTTTTCTTGTTGTTACCATTACCTCTGTCTTTTTGCTTGAAAGGCTGAGTCCTTTGTTTTTGCTTTCTTTCACTATAATGTCCAACATTTCTTGTAACTCATTTTCACCCTTAGCGATTAAGACTGTATCATCAGTATACCTTAGATTATTTATATTATGACCTCCAATTTTGTGGCGATTCATGATTGTACAAATAAGTTACGACGGTGGTTTTTCTGTTGCCTTCCGCCGGTTTGTCTACGGTTGGCTCCGCTAGCCTTTGACTAAAAAGTCTCACCCACAGGCAGTGGGTTTTTTTTTATTTCGGGTACCCTCCCTTAGCCTTTTACTCTTCAGAGCTTACCTGCAAGGCAGCAGGGAGCTGTGATCGCAACCTTATGCTATAGTCATGGGAAAGCCTTCGCGCGAAAGGACATTGCCTACGAAGCTAATTTTTTAGTTAGCTGAATGGCAGTGTTCCCTAGCGTTTGGCTTTTCGTGGCAAGGCGCTGTGCCACTGAGTACGGGTTCGATCCTGCCTTGGTCCTATTTTTTTCTGTTGTTGATTATTTGTCATTTTTTCCGAGCGCTGTAAACATACCTCTTCCTCTCAATTGATTCAGCCACAGGTTGTACTGTTTGAAGTGTTTGCTGTATACAGTAGCAGTAAAATTACCTGACCTGACCACATCTTAGCTATAGTCGGTATAATTGTAGAGAAGTGCTGAGCTTATTTTGCAACAATCGCTAGTATGGGAAAGAAGACTGAACTACTGTTTAAGTGGCTAAGGATTTCAATGACACAAGCGATTCAGTTAGTGTGATAAATTTCCAGTCATCACTTTGAAAAGTTTAGAAGCGATGCCTCGATTGGGGGAGGAAAGGGGGCGGGGAAGGGGTGGGGCATAATCGAGTTCTAAAACTTCGAAGTAACTCACATGACCGTGGATTCAAGTCAAGGTTTAAAAACGGATTTTCCTGACAATTAAAGAGCAAATAAGCTGGCCCCAGGAGTGCCCGTGGTAATGACGATGGCTATAACGGTGACGTCATGAAGGATCCTACTATCTATGTGTGATATCAGCACGGACTTTTAATGAGGCTGCGGTCTTGAGACTGTCACATCCTACAGCAAAACATGTAGGAATCACAGTCTACAAGAGCGAGAGAAATGTGCGCGTGCAACCAATGAGTGACTGGAAACCTCTATGTGCACACAATTTGTGCCATCTACAGAGTGAAAGCGACTGAACAAACTATCAGTTATCAGAACCTATGAGTTCGCCTGAAGTGTGTGATGTAAAAACATTGAAACGATGGACAAGAAGTTATCATGGACAAACACTAGCTAGCTACAAAGACACGTCTACAGTCATCGTCTCATGTGTCTATTGGAACCAGACACTTGTCACAGCAGACTGGCCGAAGCGAGTGAAGCAATTCATTCGGAGACACCAATAACCAATACTATTATCCACTCGCTGCCAGGTACATAATTTTCGGTGTTATTAAAAATGCGAATGAGCCAATAAGTTTTAGACACGAGATGAATCTATTTATAGACAGTTGACCCAAATCTGACGTAAACAGTAGGAACCACCATTTTGTTGCACGTCACCTTGAAAGTTTTGCTGGAGTTAGAGCTGGACAATAAACTTGCAAACTGGAGGGCAAAATGAGATCCTTCGTCCTTATGGGGCTGAGCTTTGTGCTGACTACGGCCGTTATTGGCAATGCATATTATCAGAAGCAGCAGTTTTATCCGTCAGTTGTGTACATTACAAAGTCGAATCCTTCTATGGCCGTGCGTAATTTTCATGTTCATGTTCAATTTACTATACTTTACTAAGAATGTTTATAATGAAGTGAATGATATAAGAATAAGAACAGAATGTCTGTTCTATGTACTATGTTAACAAATCCCGGCTTCTAGTTTCCGGGATTTTATTTTGTGTGCAGTAGGTGTCGATATTAGAGTAATACTTTTTAATTATTATTATAAAGTGATCATAGTGATGTTGTATTGTATTTTTTAAATTGTAATTTCAGTAGTATGTTTTGATACCGATTTTGTATGACAGTAATGATCATTAATGTAGATTGATTTAATTATTATTTAATTGTCTTTGGTACAATCAAATCAATCTCAAATTCTCAGTAATTTTGAGTAATAAAAGTGATAAACATTCACTGAATTAGTGAATTGCAATCACGACATAACAGAACAGCTAACAGCACATTCTCATTATTATAATTATCACCACAGTTTAATCATATGCCGTATCGTAAAAACCCTAAGTTAGATTTTTATTTAACTTAACTGCTACTCACTAGCTCAGCTTGTCACGGCTTGTGAGTCTACTCAGATAATCAGGATAGGCTGAGTGAAACTAACAAGTGGAACTCAAAAAATTAAAAAAGAAACACTAGCAACACAATTTGTTTGATTTGTGATGATCACACATGATAATACAATTCATAGGATCATTAAATTTGGGCCATGTAGATCAAATTTAACTGCTCTTGTAGCAGGGCAGATGATGATATGAACAAGCAATCAAAGGAGTCTCAGTCAAAGAAAGTTGATCCTTCCTCCAGCTACCAAGTTGGCTGGGTTTGGCAATTTTTTGTTAAACCAACATAACTTTATTTAAGTTTCATTCCAAATAGATTATTTGACATCAACTGGCAAAAAGCCAGGTCATGGAAGTCAGGCTACATTAGATCTTCTAAAGATGGCAGCATAATTACCAGTATGTATGCTGTACAATACATCATGCCATAAGGAAGACTTCGTAAGTCAAGTGACAACAGAAATTAACCATTACGATATAAGCTTGTGGGCACTAGCAGATATAGCATGAAACAGGATACACCACTCAAACTACATGAAAATACACATTTTTCAGTGCTTGCAGACAAAAACCATGCAAACAAACAGGGCATTGTCTTTAAGATTTCAGAAGAAGCTATGAAGGTACATATCTCCATTACTATGCTCCAACAAATAATGCTGACAGTTGCACAAGCTGCATGTTAGAACCACATGTGAAAGCCTTTACTACAAATACCAACAGTATTTGAGATAATCAGTTTTATTTTCTAAAGAGTATTAATTCTGATACAGTTTATTTTTCTATTGATGCTCAGTCATATGTAGGACAGAAAGGTAATCTTTGCAACAGGAAACATTTATTGAAATGATGAAATATATACAGTTTTGGGCTCTTTAACAAATGTTTTTATTGAATTTACACAAATGAGAAATCAGTTTTAAATAATGAATTTTTTAAAATCCTTTTATAAATCAGAATTTGATGAATAAGAATGAAGCTTGTATGGAAATAATGACTGTTCTATGACATCTTTCTGTTTGAAATTTAAACATGCTAGTGACTGAAGTATAGATGGTTAGTAGCATGTGTGATCCCCACAGGCATTGGTGTAAATCAGATATATTTGCCTCAAGATTTTATAACATCCTCCTAATTATGTTATTATAAAAAGTGCACTTTTACTGCAGGTTTTGACAAATTTGAATTAGGTCACCAGTGGATGGATGTTTGCCTCTTTCAGATCATCTTAAAATAAACCAGAGATGATGCTCCCTGGTTAAGGTGGGAATGCTGGTCAGTACATCCTGGTGACTTGTTGTTGCTGAAGGAAGTTACTAATAACACAGATACATTGTCATTTTTGTGTTGCTGCATAGCATGAAGTGCTGGGAGTGCAAGAGGCATTGACAGGTTCCTTTTGACATGCTAAAACACCCCATACTTGCGTTACTTTTGTAGTAATCATGCTGCCTAACTGTAGTATTTTAAATGCAACTTCTGGGCTCTTCACATATGAATTCTATTCAATGACTTTGTGAACCTTGACTCATCTGCAATGAGTATCATAAACCATCTCTGGTAAATCTATGCCATGCGATGTTGAGATGAGGCAAGATGAGCAATGTGGCAGACTTGTGTAAGGCAGTAGAGTTTTCCAGGATTTAAGAGTGAAGATTTGCCTAATGAAGCATGTTGCAAATCATTTGATTGTAGACAGTAAATTGCTTATTGCTCATAGTTGTGTCCTGACTATATGGGTAGAAGCTATTTTGTATCTCAGATCTATTAGAGTGATATATATGTACCTTGTTAGCACCAACTTGTTATTCTTTTATGCGCTGACTTATTGGCTTCCTCAACAGTTCTAGTATTGATAAAGTAATCTTGTTGTCATTGAATAATCAAATGAATAGCTTTAAGTCGTCAAGCAAACAATTTTGTAATCATACAAGGTCAGGGTACTGGGTGGTCTGGAGGTAAGATGCCAGCCTCTGGGCAGGAAGGTCCTAGGTTTGAATACCACCACAGAAGGTTGATGTTTGTCACTTTGAATCAGTGGTTTTCTTTTGGCTTTACCCTCTCCTGGCTTCTTGGTAGTGAGAATCAATGTCTAGTCCTCTGTGAGAATGGCAAAAAACAGGAGGCCTCCTGTGCACTTACACATGTTAAAGACACATCTACTTCCACTTAAGAGGTGAACATTAAGAAGAAGAGAATATGATACATGAAGCATGTCAATATTATTACATTTGTTCATATCAATTCTGTGTGTGTTGTTTCACTAAGAACTTTCTCAATGTTTTTGCTAAGTCTTTCTTAACTCTTTACATTTTTTAGTATTTATATTATTTGTTAAATCATGAGGAGTAAGACAAGGATGCATCCTATCACCAAGCTTGTTCAATTTATACACTGAGCAAATCTTTAAAAACATCACAGAGATGCCAGGCCTAAACATTAATGGGAAGATAATCAATAACCTAAGATATGCTGATGATACTGTACTACTAGCAGAAAATCCTAAAGACCTACAACAATTACTTAATGTAATAAACATGACAAGCAAAATATATGGACTAGATATGAATATCAAAAAGACTAAAACTATGACCATAAACAAAGAAAATTCTCAAGACCTACAATTAAATATCAAAGTGGGGGAAATACATCTAGAGACAGTTCAGAACTACAACTACCTGGGACATACTATTTTCTATAACCAGTGATGGAAAATGTACAACTGAAATAAATAAAAGAATAGGTATGGCAAAAAGTAATTTTAATGTCATGAAAAATATTCTAACATCAAAACAAATAACAACAGGACTAAAACTAAGAATAGTAAAATCTTCTCAATATTCCTGTATGGTGCAGAAACATGGACATCAGAGTTCATTAGACCAGAAAACAGAACAGAAAATTGAAGCCTTTGAAATGTGGATTTATAGAATAGGTAGAATTGGATGGAAAGAAAAGAAAACAAATGAGGAAGTATTAAAACAACTAAAAATGAAAAGAGAACTACCAAACACAATTAGAGCAAGACAAATGAAATTTTTGGGTCATGTAAAAGACACAACAGCCTAATAAAAGTAATATTGGAAGGGAAAATACAAGGTAAAAGAGGCAGACCAAGACCAACATGGACGAGTAACATCAAAAGATGGGCAAGTCAGCCTATGATAATCTGCACCATCAAAGCAAGAGACAGAGTGGAATGGCGCTCCATGGTAGCCAACCTTCGATGCGGAGATGGCACTCAATGATGATGATGTTAAATCATGAACACAAAAGTTTTTTTGATAATAGAATCAACAGATAATGACTTTATGCTGAGATTAATTGTTCATTTTTAGAAATAAATGTTTTATGTTTATTGATTTGCTTAATCAGTTGCTGCATAAATCACTTGATGAGGATGAAATCTGTTTTTCTAAAAGCCATTAGCAATAATTTTTGTATGTGAAATCAATTAATTCCTAGAACATCAGAAGATATCAGGTCTATTTATTTTTCTAATTGAAAAAAAAACACTATTGGAAAACTACATAAAAAGAAAGATTTTGTGATATTGATCAAACATTAATAGCTGTTTAGCATCTTTGCATACAAGTGCTGAAGACATGGGGCTCAAATTGTAAAGCTCATATCATGGTCATGTTCTAGGAGCTCATTCATAAAAAAGCAGAGAAGAAAGTCCAGCTAGAATTACTTGCAGGAGGAGCATGACAATCTAGTTGTAGTCCTGACAGACATTGCACTAAAGAGGGGAACAACTTGACACAAACATGAGTAGGAATGTCTTATCAGTCTGGTAAAACTGCTTTTCTAGACAGACAGCTCTGAGTACAAGCAAATTCTGTCTTACAAAGACGTAAGGATAATTGAAAGCTAGAGGGGAGCGTGTAGCTATACATTTGACTTATGTTCCTTGATAAGCTAGTTGGCAATTACAAATAAAGCATGATAAAGAAGAAAACGCTGAACCACAAGGTGAAAATATAATATAGCACAGCTGCGAGGAAAGATGAACATAATAATGTTTAAAGAGAAGACATATTTACTGATGTGTTTACCACCACCCAAGGGGCATTGCAGTAAAGTATTTCATAATTGAATCAGTTAGAAGTTATTAATATGAGCATGCAAGTGTACCATTTGTTTCCCTCTCTACAATTCAGGTGATGTACATACAGGCACTTGTCTTTGTTGTCTTAATGGGTAAAATGCTGCGAGCATTATTCTTTGGTCAGCTGAGGGCTGCTGAAATGGAGGTTCGTTTATGGTTCTTTTTGTTTTTATTGTGTTGGCTTTGATGTTTAAAATAAAAAGCAGTATGTAAAGTAGTCCAGTTGCTTTGGCAAAGTGGCCAGTGCTTTTATCTACAGGCTATGTAGACTAGGTACAGCTCCAGACTGAGGTGAGTTTTTAAAAACTTATAATCAGTACTGCTTCAGATAAAATCAAATAGCTTGACCACAAATCTCGGTTGTCTAGTCCAGGAAAGACCAGTCCGCTAGGAACTGTGAAAAAGATGAGAAGGAGAGGTAGGTTTAGAAAGAGGTGGGAAAATAACATTGAAGAATAGACAGACCCCGACTTGCCATGTCCCACTAATGACTGAAGATAGAGAGACATGAAGATGGATGGCAAAGTCTGACAGTGGTGCCCTAAGGGCATGGGTTGTGAGATGAAGAAAACTGCTTCAGAGGTCACTCAGACTACTAAAGTTGCTACCAGAGATTTTCTTTGGGAAAGCAGGTCATTGTGACTATGCTGATTCTTCTTCTACCTTTCAGCTTCCTGTGGAGCATAGGTCTTCAACAAACACTTTCCAAGCCGTTCTGTTTCTTGCCATTCTTGTTGATTACATCACCAATAATTGTGTTTATGGTCACAGAAAAAAACATGGGCACTAATACCAGATTCCTCAAAGTGACACAAGGTGGGCATTTTTTACTTAATGGGGACAAAGGGAGTGGGGAGGTCACGGTAGTGTTGATGTAATGTGCTTACCAAACAGCCAGGAGGTATCCATTTGCAAACCATATTAGGAATGATCAGGTGTTTTTTAAAGTTATCTCCGATCACAAAGTAGGTGACTTAACCCTGTTGGAAACAGACAACCAAAATGAGTTCAATCTAAACAGAACCTTTTGCACATGAAAATCAAAAAGATTCAGTTCTAAGCTACTGCTCAGACCTGATGATAGACCAGTTTCTGTTGTTACATGTAAACAATAAGTATTATTAATATTTAGAAGTAGCATACTCATTCAGTTTTTCTGTTAAAAAACTGATAATTTAAAATGTTGATTAAGTTATTTGACATATTTTGCATGCATACACAAACACATGAAGGAAGGGAGTCTGTTCGAAGGAGAACATAACTTTTTTTTAACTTTGCCATTTGAATGTTTCCCACAAATATATAAATCATAACTACCAAAGATGTGCATATCCACTGTGTGTGTTCCTGTCTCAGGTTTCTTGTACATGTAATTTAAGATGTTTGATGTATGAATCCTTTGTCACATGGTAGATTTCAAAGGAATAGTCATATTTTTCCAAGACTTGTGTCAACATGTTCTTCAGTAACTTCAGCAATTACATTGGTGTTTGTGTAATGATTATTCACTTGCTATCATCCTTACACATGGACAATGACACTTTTGGAGTTTATGTTATTGAACATGCAAATTGGATGTACATATTTTCAATAGTTTTGTTTGGTTCGATAAGACATTGAAAATGTTTATTTAATTTATGGTAATGATTGTGAGTGACAATGTGTGTGTGTCTATCTTCTTCTTTCCTTCTTCATCTGTCTTTCAGTGTCGAGGGGAGATATAATGTGCGGTCTTTTGCTCTTCTGTTCACCTCTGCTGCTGTTATGTTTCCTAGTGCTTCTAATATTCCATCGATCCATCTTTTTCATGGTAGATCCTTGGGTCTGGTGTTCTTACAACGTTTGTTGTGTTGTGTTGTGTTTTGATCTTTCTGCCTTGTCACGTGGCCAAACCATTTTATTTGTTGTTTCCTTATATATTCTATGGCTGGGGCTATTCCTAGCTTTTTTCTCAGTTCTTCATTTCTGATCTTATCTCTCAAGACTGTTTCCAGTCATTCGTCTAACACATTTCATCTCTGTAGAGGTTATTTTTCTTATAGTTCTTGCATCTAGGATCCAGGTCTGGCATTGGTAGCACAACGTTGGTATGAAGATTGTATTGTATAGTGCTCGTTTTGTCTCCAGAGTTATTTCCTTGTTGGACAATAGTGGTGATAACTGTCCAATGATTTGACAAGCTTTGTTGCATCTTGATTCTATCTCTGCTGTTTGAGAATTATCGTTTGTCATTAGACTTTCTAGGTATTTGAATTCCTCTACTTGTTTTAGTTGTCTGCCTTCTATAGTTATGTTGATGTTCTGTTTATTTTTGGCGACATCTGTTTGTTGATGTTGATTTTCATGTTGTATTTTGTGCCTGAGCTGTTGAGTTTGTTTAAGTGTTCTTGTAGGTCTTCTATTGTTTCATGTATTAGTGCCTTATCGTCTGCAAATAAAAGCTCGTTGATCTCCTCTGTCTCTGATGGTTTGGCTGGCTTGCATATGTAGTCCATGTATGTAATAAACAGTAGGGGGGATAGTACGCACCTTTGTCTTACACCTGATCTAACTTCGAAGTGGTCTGTGTAGCCTGTTGCTGTTCTGACCTTGCAGCTGCTGTTGGCGTAGAGACTTTTAATTAGGTTGTTTAGATGTTGGCTTACTCCGTATGTTGTTAGTATCTCCCACAATTGTTCTCTGTTTACTCTGTCGAATGCTGTTTCCTGGTCAATGAAGGCTATGTATAAGTTTTGATTGTGTTCTGTCGTTTTTTTCTGCAAGCTGTTTTAATGTGAATAGTACGTCAGTACATCCTCTGTTTTTTCGGAACCCCATTTGAGAATCGCTTAACTGTAGTTCTATTATTGGTCTCAGCCTTTTTTCCAAGATTTTGGCATATAGCTTTCCTACATGGCTGAGAAGAGATATACCTCTATATTGATTGAAATCTCTTTTGCTACCTTTCTTTTTCCATATTGGTATGATGATTGCCTGTTGTCAGTCTCCTGGGGCTTGTTGTTGGCACCATGCTGCATTAAATATTCTGTGCAGCCATTGCACTCCTGTTTCTCCTGCTGCTGCTATTATTTCTATTGGTATGTTATCTATCCCCGGTGCTTTATTTCTTGGTGCATATTTGATTACTTCTTTGATTTCCTCTTTCATGATGTTGGGTTCAGAATTTGTGAGTTCTAGCGTGGTTTTTGTTGTCTTATTGGTAGTTGATATGTTTAACAGGTCTTCAAAATATTCTTTCCATCTCTGTTGCATACGTTGGTTATTTGATATTGGCTGTCTGTCTTTGTCATTTATCAGCTCAGTAGGATCATGGTTTTCTTTTCTCGCTCTTGTGGCTTTTACTGCTTTGTAGTTGTAGAAATATCTTGTGGCTGTCTTGAAGTCCCTGCTCATGTTTTGTCCGAATTCTGTCCAATTCTTTGCTTAGCTTCTTTGATCAAAATTTTAACTCTTTTTTGAACTAAGGCATATTTTTCTTGGTTCTTGTTCTCCCTCCAATTTTTAAACAGTTTCTTAATTTCTTTAATTGCTTCTCTGATTGTTTCGTTCCACCACGGGGTGCTCTTTTTCCCTTCTCTTGTTCTTAGCTTCGTTCCACAAACTGTTTTAGAGATGTTGGTTATTGTTTCCTTAAATTGTTTCCACTCTTCTTCTACTGTCAATACTTCGTTAGGGAGTTTCTTGAATTCCTCGGTTAGTTTTTCTTCTAGGGTTTTCCTTGATTCTTGATCTTTTAATTGTTTTATTTTTATTGTCTGTTCTTTTTGCTTCTTTTGTTTGTTTTCATATATTCTCTTTATTTTTGGCTGTCTTAGTGTGATCATAACCATCTTGTGATCTGTGTCATCTGTAATATTTGGGATTGCTCAACTGTCGGTTACTCTTTTCTTGTTCTGTTGTCTTGCTAGTATAAAATCTATCTGGCTTCTGCATGTTGTGTCATTCCATTTGTACCATGTGTATACTTGCGACTCTCTGTGTTTGAAGAATGTGTTGGTGATAAATAAATCATTTTGATTGCATAGTTCCAGCAGTCTGCTTCCATTTTCGTTTATTTCAGCTGTTTTATCGTCAAAGGGTCCTAAGATATCTCTGTTCTCACTGTTGTGTTTCCCAAACCTTCCATTAAAATCTCCCATCACTAACATGTCGTTGCTTTCGTCAATCTTGTTAATAATTAATTCAATGTGTCATAGAATTCTTCGCTGTCTCTTTCATTGTTGCATGGTGCATAGATTTGAATGTAATTTGTTTTCTTATTGTCTTCTTGTAGTTTAATTGTGATAATTCTTTCTGAATGGTATTTTATTTTTAGAATTTTCTTTGTGTGTTCTGGGTTGAAGATAAAACCTACTCCATGTGTTGCTCTTTCTGTGTTGTCGACTCCTGAGAATATTTTCGTGTAGTTCATGTGTGTTTTCTTTATCTGTTGTCCTTTTACTCTGATGTCCGCTAATCCTAGTATTTTAATTTTCCTTTTTGTCATTTCTTCTGTAAGTTCGACTTCTTTATTTTTTTTATCCCGCATATATTTATCGTTGCTACTTTAATCTCCATCTTCTTAGTATTTCTCTGAGCATAAAACATTTTTCCCTTACCGACCTGCTGAGTCAGTCGTAAGTTAAGGGCTTAACTTAAGAAAAACACACGTTGGGGGTTTAGCCCGACTGATGTTTCCCCAAACGTGTTTGATCGCTAACGTCTCACATGCGATCGTTTGCGATCTAACTATAAATCTTTAGTTGTTTACATTTAAAAAGTACTTATCGGGTCTTGTCCTCCTCTTTGGTAGAAAACTTTGCACAACTTTTCGAAAATTATAATCCATTGGAAACACTATATTCAATCACTTTAATCACACAAACTACACTCTGAAAATAAAACAATCGCCATCTTGGTCACCATCTTTGTTGGAAAAAAATTTTATTTTATGATTCTAAATAAAATAAAACTTACAATTCATAATCCCCTATATGAACATTGTTAATGCTTCGAAGCCAATGATTAAGATGGCTGAGGCAGGAATGGAAGAAAACTGCATTCCTAAGCAAATACTATATGGTGACCTAAAACACAGAAAGAGACAAATCGGCAGATCTAAACTATGACATCAAGATATTTGTAAATCATCTCTGAATGACTTATCATCTGTGAAAATGACTGGAAACATCTGACAAGACATCGCACATCATGGGAGCATGTATAAAAAATGGCATAACATGATTTGAGGCTGTACTATGGCAAAACATGGAAGAGAAAAGACTCATGAAAAAAGACTGAAAACCCTGTGGATCAATGGGCCTGATTTGTTCATTCTGTGGCTGAGTGTGTTTGTCAAACATTAGTAGAATCAGCCATGAGAGAATCTGGTCAACAAAAATAAAACCTCAAAATACACAATAGCCTCCACTAAACCATCTGACAAGACGAAAAGGGCCATATATATATATATATCATCATTGAGTGCTGTCTCCGCAACGAAGGTTGGCTACCATGAAACGCCATTCTGCTCTGTCTCTTGCTTTGATGGTGCAGGTTGTCATAGGCTGATTTGTCCATCTTTTGATGTTACTCGTCCATGTTAGTCTTGGTCTGTCTCTGCCTCTTTTACCGTGCATTTTCCCCTCCAGGATTACTTTTAGTAGGCTGTTGTGTCTTTTAACATGGCCCAAAAATTGCATTTGTCTTGTTTGAATTGTGTTTAGTAGTTCTCTCTTCATTTTTAGTTTTTTAGGACTTCGTCGTTTATTTTCTTTTCCTTCCATCCAATTCTACCTATTCTTCTATATATATCCACATTTCAAGGCTTCAATTCTCTGTTCTGTTTTCTTGTCTAATGTCCATGTTTCTGCACCATATAGGAATATTGAGAAGATGTAACATTTTGCTATTCTTAGTTTTAGCCCTGGTGTTATTTGTTTTGATGTTAGTATGTTCTTCATGGCATTAAAATTACTTTTTGCCATTCCTATTCTTTTGTTACATAAAAGAATATATATATATATATATATACATATATATATATATATATATATATATATATATATATATATATATATATATATATATATATATATTATATATATATATATATATATATATTATATATATATAAATATATATATACATATATATATATATATATATATATATATATATATATATATATATATATATATAAAAAGAAAAAAAATATATATATGCATGAATTATTTACAGCACACTCGGCAGGCAGAATAGTCAAGGAAGACAGTTGTGCATATGTTATGACCACGAGTAGCATGATGATGGAGGTAATGGTAGTGACCAGGGCATTCGTCCGGTTAGAGTCACAAGACTACACCCATGCCTGCCTACCAAGCGATTCGATGAGCATGACAAGTAAAGTGGAGGCGGACTCTGTACACATGCAATGTGTAGAGTCATTGCAGAAGTAAAAAATACGTAGGGTCACCTTTGTCTACGCCCCAGGACATGCAGAAGTATGGGGAGAGAGCGGACAGGTTGGCTAGTTGTGCTATTGTTGAGAACGGTCAACCAATGGATTGGGCGGACATCATCATTGTCCTGCGAGATGTGGGAAGGGCACAGGACTTCGACAACCATGAATTCACATCACTATTTCGGATGTAAAAGATAGGAGTTAAGATAGACACAGCCAGAAATGAGAAACTTAGTGGTCATATAAGAACACTTATCAACCAACACAGAACTGGAGACAGTCGCTGGACACTGTGAGACTTGCTGAGGAGGGAATCTGAGCACCTATGGACATGTTCGGTGTGCAATGATGATGACCCGCAAATAACTCCATGAATTATTGACTCTGAGTTAACATTATTTTAAGAACTTGCACATTATTACTCCAAATATAAACTTAAATTCTAAATTTGATTTAATGTGTAAATAAAACCGCATGTTTATAATATAATCAGGAGGCTCTTTAAGACCTGAGCCTCCGTGCCTTGGAAGCTGGGAATATGCTTGATGTTGTGAAGGCTCGTCAAGACCTGAGCCTTCACTCTATTCAGAGCCCACTGCCCTGCACATTGGCGACTGCTTTCATACGCCCTTGACTCGTCTGGACAGTACACACCGGTTGCCAGCCCACTTGCACTGGACTTGAAGGTGTCTGACTGCCTTGATGAACTGACAAGTCAAGTCGCCCTCTGAAGGCCCTGATCAGAACTGTCGCCGCGATTGATTATCTTCCCTTGGAGGGTGCCTTGGCTGGTTGATCGTTTCATGTCGTACTCCGTGCTGTTGACTGTTACGCCCGTCGGTTAGTTGCAGACCAGCATTCATTTTTCACTAGGGACAGACAATACAGCTAGTACTCAACAAAGTGTTTACCAAACACCAGGGAAAAATCACACATCTGAGGTTTATTTTGCCACAACGACCACCTCCCAGAGCATGTTCACATTTACAATAGCAATAGTCTGTTGGTAGCCTCTCACACTAGATAAGGACACCTTTCTACTCTTCCTAGTGTCATCCACAATACAGCACCTTTGAGTCGCTGCACTTTCTCACCCTACTCTTGCTTCTCCTACCTTCCTCTAACAGTACTTATGTAGGAATGCTGTGACTAGCATCCTCAAGCAGCCCTGCGGCTACTCCTTGCTCCTCACGAAGCTTAAGTAGTGAAATTACCCACAAATTAACAAAGTCACTTTGACTGGTTGTAGCTGATAAATACATCACTACTGTCTACTTATCACAAATTAACAAAGTCACTATGACTGGTTGTAGCTGATAAATACATCACTACTGTCTACTTACGACTCACACGAAGCATAAATTGGTGGGATTATTCACAATTAACAAATCAATGGACTGATCGTAGCTGCTAACTGCATTACTACTGTCTACTCCTTGCCACTCATGAAGCTTAAGTTAGTGAGATTACCCACAAATTAGCAAAGTCACTTTGACTGGTTGTAGCTGATAAATACCTCACTACTGTCTACTTACGACTCATATGAACCCTATGTTGGTGAGATTATTCACAATTTAACAAATCACTACTCTACAGCATTTATCCCTAGCACTTCTCCTGGAATAAGGTCTGACCAACGCAGCGACCACACACCAACTAAGTGGCTAACTCATGTTTTAGACTAACCCTCCTTGTTCCCGGTATCGGTTGTAACACACACACACACAACCGTCTGGATCGAACCATCGCTTCATCTCAAATGCCTTTCCCCACCTATTCTTTGTCTCAGCTTTTTTCTCCCTTCCACCAATCACCGGCCTTTTTACATCCAAGCCTCGTTCCTACATTGCTTACAATTCCCGTGTATCATAATGTGTTAAGACTCTTAACACTTCACGTGGACCCCCTGCTCTATTTTACCCTCAACCTTTATCTCACCTTGACCTCTACTACCTCACTCCCATCCTGTCGTACTCTCTTATATCACTGCTACCTCCCTGCTTCATAAATGCATAAGTAGTTTAAAGTTCTGTAAGTGACTTAAAAACCTAACTATATGAATAAGAAAAATAATGAGGCTAACTAGTAGAATTGCAATGAATTAGGATTTATGAGTTACTGAGCTCATTGATTGGGAGTTACTTCCAGATGACTGACTTGCTAATTGTCTAACTCTGAGTGGCCGTACTTTACCTCATATATGCACACAATTTCAAATTGATGCATAATGTCATATGAAAGGAATGATGTATCAATAATATGATCATATTTTTCAGCATCTTATTGAGAGATCTTGGTATGCAGTCACAGAGACGTGTCTTGCTTTTACAGTTTTCAGAGATGACTTTAGTCCTCGTTTCGTTGCCCTGTTTACTCTCCTCCTCTTTCTAAAGTGCTTCCATTGGTTGGCAGAGGATAGAATTGATTATGTAAGTCATTTATTTTTATTTGATGATGTCATTGTTTAGTTACAAATTATCATTTACATTTTACTGGTGCTTTTTTGAGCTTGTATTGTTATTTTTTAAGTCTCCAAGTTGGTTAATTTTTTATATAACTGTTGGTGCTGTGAAAATGTGTATTAACTTAGAAGTATTGTATCACATTACAGATGGAGAGGAGTCCTGCCATATCTTGGTTGTTTCATATTCGAGCAATATGTAAGTATCAGTAGCAAAGATAATTTTTTTTTTTTTGGGGGGGGGGGGGGAGCAGTGTTTCAGGTGAGAGGGTGAAAGAAAAGTTGGATGTTATATGGGAGGGGTTGGCGGACCAGAGGTAAGATGTTGACCTATGAACAGGAAGACCCCAGGTTCAATCCCCATACAGGTGGTGGCAGTTTGTAAAAACTCATATCCTTGGTGCCCTAGTGGCTTTATCTCCCCTGGTTTCTGGGTACTGAGATCTGATGTCTAGTCCTCTTGGAAAACCTTGAAGGAGGTTCTGTTTGCACTGGCATATATTAAAGAACCCATTAGCAGTTTAAAGTAAAAAATAGTAGGCCATAAATGGGCACTCTTTGGGCAAAAATCTACCCATGCTGAAGATGTGCTGGACTAAAAGGTGCAGATATCATAACTTTGCTGTAAACTAACAACACATCCACTTAAAGGTGCAGATATAACTTTCTATCTATCTATCTATTGACCTTTCGAGCCGTAACCGGCCCATAGGGCGTAGACCAAGATACACCTTCTCCTATATGAATTTTTGTTCGAGCAGTTTTCTTTTAAAGATATTTTATCAAATCTCGCCATCTGTCTCTGTTCTGTGCAAGCAGTTCTATCTCATTGAGGGAGCCGATTCCTGCTGCTCTTGCCTCTCTCATCAATGTTCTTCTCAGTGTCTCCCTGGGTCTTCCTCTTTTTCTTTTACCTGTTGTTTCCCATATGAGGGCTTGCTTTGCTATTCGATTATTATCTCTTCTCATCACATGTCCAACGTATGACCATCGTCTTTTCTTTATTACTGAAGATATTAGTGGTTGATTGGCGATTTCTCTAATTTCCTCGTTTGTTTTGAATTCGTTCAAATTATAAAGATATAACTTTGCTGCAAACTAACAACACATCCACACCCACTTAAAGGTGCAGATATCATAACTTTGCTGCAAACTAACAACACATCCACACCCACTTAAAGGTGGAGATATCATAACTTTGCTGTAAACTAGCAACACTTCCACACCCACATAAAGGTGCAGATATCATGACTTTGCTGTAAACTAGCAACACATCCACACTCACTTAAAGGTGCAGATATCATAACTTTGCTGTAAACTAGCAACACATCCACACCCACTTAAAGGTGCAGATATCATGACTTTGCTGTAAACTAGCAACACATCAATACACTTAATGGGTGTACGCTAAAATAGGATGTTAAATTAATCCAGACTTTCTTTAATTTTAGCAACTTCTTTTCTTGCAAAGTTTTTGTCCATCTGTTTGTAAATGTAAAAGTGTTAAAAAGGTATCTGTTAATGAAGAAAGCTATGCAGTATGAGTTGTATAGTCTTGGTTTTGTCATTTTCTGTTAATCTTAAACTATAGTCTTGGTTTTGTCATGTCTGTTAATCTTAAACTATAGTCTTGGTTTTGTCATGTCTGTTAATCTTAAAACTATAGTTTTGGTTTTGTCATGTCTGTTAATCTTAAAATATGGTTTTGGTTTTGTCATGTCTGTTAATCTTAAACTATAGTTTTGGTTTTGTCATGTCTGTTAATCTTAAACTATAGTTTTGGTTATGTCAAGTCTGTTAATCTTAAACTATAGTCTTGGTTTTGTCATGTCTGTTAATCTTAAACTATAGTCTAGGTTTTGTCATGTCTGTTAATCTTAAACTTTAGTTTTGGTTTTGTCATGTCTGTTAATCGTAAACTATAGTTTTGGTTTTGTCATGTATGTTAATCGTAAACTATAGTTTTGGTTTTGTCATGTATGTTAATCTTAAACTATAGTTTTGGTTTTGTCATGTATGTTAATCTTAAAACTGATACTTTATATTTGTTTTGAATGTTATGTACTTCCAGAGTCAAATATGGCACATAGCACTTAAACAGTTGTCCTTCATCTTAAAACTGCTAGTGCCTGTAGACCTCACTTATTTGTTAAACTCTTCAGTCAAAGATTTTCAGGCTCCCTTTATGGAGCATAGACCACAGACAAGGTCTCTCCATCCAACCTTTTTCTTGGACATTTTCTCTATTTCCCTCCGGTCTAGACCAGTAATAATTAGTATTGACTTCTTCACAATTTCTGTTTCCAGAGCCCCCTCCTTTTTTCCAAGAATGAGTTAGTTCATTTTCTTGTCAGTGTGGGTTGTAATGTATTCATTGTTCCTTCATGTATCATTTTATTTGCAGTCTTTCTGTTTGGTATTCTTCTTCTTCTTCTTCTTTTCTCTTTCACTGATACCTAAAAGGTGTCGTGGTTTATATCATTTGTCGTTCTTGAGCTGCTCGAATTGTCTGAATTAGTGATTTTCCTTTGTTGTTACATGTCTCTGTCACTGCATCTATCCATCTTCTTCTGGGTCTTCCTCTTGGTCTTTTTCCATGCATTCTCGAGAAGAACGCCCTTGATGGTGATTGGTGAGGATTCATTCTGACCAGGTGGCCAAACCATTTAAGTTGTTGTTGTTCTATATATTCTTGGCAGGGTTTTGTTCCTACCATTTTTCTTATGGTTTCATTTGGTATTCTATCTCTTCTTGTGTTGTTTGTTACTTTTCTCAAGCATCGCATCTCACATGTATTGATCTTTCTTAAATGTGATTTAGAAAGGGTCCATGTTTGACTTTCATAGCACAAGGTTGGTATGAAGATGCTATTTATCATTTGTTGTTTAGCTGGCATAGAAATGTTTGGATGTCTTAACAATGGTGAAAGCTGGTATGTGACAGCATTTGCTTTTTGTATTCTCATGTCAATTTCTCTGTCTAGTTTTCCATCTTCTGTGAACATTGTGCTAAATACTTGAATTCCTCTACTTGTTTTATTTCTTTGTCTTTGATCTTGATGTTTAATGGGTGTCTTAATTTGCTTATTCTTATAGCCTCTGTTTTTGCTGTGTTAATTTCATACTGTAGTTTGTGCAGCTTTTATCTAGAGCTGTTAAATGCTGTTGTAGCTGTAGTTTGGTATTCAATGATCTAAATAAGCTGTTCTTTGCTGAATGTTGCACTTATCACAGTCCACCTGGAAGAATCTCTGTCTCTAGCTAGATCTCCCACAGAACATTACTCTCATCACAGCTGATCTGAAAGAATCTCTATCCCCGGCTGGATTACCTACTTCTTCTGTTGTCATGTTTAAAGTCTCTTTGATGATGTTGAAACCACTTTTTAGCTTTCTGTCCATATGGTACGTTGTGTGCATAACAGCGGAGAATTACACCACCATATGTCATCCAACAAGCTTTGTGGTTATGTGCACAAAGTGGCGCACCAGTATCATGGTCATGTGCATTCTATTGTCGTTGTTGCTGTATATGGCCACTGCTGTTGCTGCTGAGGTGACGCCAAACGAGATAGGTCCGCTGATCACCATTACTGTCATGCTCTTCACGATCGTTCTGTCCATCATATACAAGTCCCGGTGGAAGAAGCTCAGTGGCCTGCCGATGCTGGAAGTTTCTGAGTTGAAACCGATCAACGATCCTAGGTGGAGCTCAGTGCGAGCTAGCGCCCAGGTTTGTGTGGCTAGGATGCTCTTTGCCTTGTCTCTATCTTACATCATCATGAACGCACCCAGCCATGTGGCCAGACTGTACTATCTGATGTGGACTCAAAACTCAGGGGACATGAAATTGACATTCTCTGAATGTCTTATCCTGCTGATTTTCCAGCACGGCAGCCACGCCCACTATGCCTGCAAGTTTTGGATCTTCGTGGTCATCAGTAGAAACTTTACCAAGAACCTCAGACAAACTTTGGTGGACGTTATCTATCTATCGTCCTTTCGAGCCGAAGACGGCACATAGGGCAGAACCACAATCTCAAAAACAGAAACCTTGTGTGCCAAAGTGGCACATATTGCATAGATCACTGCTCTAAAATATATGGCGCTGTTTCCATAACAACACTTTTTACAATGACAGCTTGTCAAGCCATCGATCAACCTCCTTAGTCGCCTCTTACGACATGCCTGGAAGGTCACAGTGTCACTATTCTTTTCTTCCCTCATAATGAGGCCCCGGTAACACACAGGAGGATCTTGGTGGACGTTACCAAGTGTATAAATATGTTAGTTGTAGCTTATATCTTGGTGGTTGTCTGTGACAACCATGGCTCAGTTCTCGGTCTATATCCATGCTAGTCGTAGCTCATATCTTAGTGGAAGTTGGTGATAGCCATGGCTGATATCTTGGTGTGTGTCTGGGCTGGCCATGATTCATATCTTAGTTGGTGTCTGTGCTGGCCAAGGTTCATATCTTGGTGTGTGTCTGTACTGGCCATGGTTCATATCTTGGTGTATTTCTGTGCTAGCCACGGCTTATATCTTAATGTATTTCAGTGCTAGTCATGGTTCATATCTTGGTGTGTTTTCGTGAAGCCATGGCTTATATCTTGTATTTCTGTGCTAGCCATGGCTCATATCTTAGCTGTGTGTGTGTGTGCTGGCCATGCTCATATCTTGGTGTGTGTCATGTTAGTCATATCTCATATCTTGGTGTGTGTCCATGTTAATCATGTCTCATATCTTTGTGTGTGTCTGTGTTTAGTCATATCTCATAACTGAGTGTGTATTTGTGTTAGTCATGTGTCATATTTTTGTCTGTGTTAGTCATATCTCATCTTTGTGTGCATGTCTATGTTAGTCACATCTCATATATTTGTGTGTATGTCCATGCTAGTCACATCTCATATCTTAATGTGTGTCTATATTAGTCATGTCTCATATCTTGGTGTGTTAGTGTTTAGTCATATTTCATATCTTGGTGAGTGCATGTTTATGTTAGTCATATCTCATATCTTAATGTGTGTATCTGTGTTAGTCATATCTCATATTTTAGAGTGTGTCTGTGTTAGTCATGCCTCATATCATAGTGTGCATGTCAGTTTTAATCACATCTCATATCTTTGTGTGTGCGTGTCTGTGTTAGTCACCTCTAGTGACTCGGGCAGATGGCGCTCGTAAGCCTGGGTGGGCCGATCATCTAAGGGCAGAATCCCCCTACAGAAAAGACAAAGCTGCTGCCTTGCAGGAAGATTGAGGACAATCAAAGGCTATGGAAAGCAAACCTGAATAAAATGCTGGCTAAAATCGGATGCACTGGGCCACTGGCGCAGAACACAGTGCAATGTTTTAACAGGTATTCAATCAGAGTGGATCTGGCAGACTCTAATTGTGATGTTCTGTCTGTGGGGTCGATCAATTCACTTAAACAGACAGCTGTCTTCATGTGAGAGTCTGGAATCCTACTCTGATTGAGTCTTGATCGCAGAGAGAGAGAGAAACCACTTTCTTCTTGGTCTGTCCCCATCTTGTCTTCCTGGAATCATGCTTTGAATTATAATTCTTTCCAAAATACTGTGTCTGTTTATGTGGTTGTAGTATTTTAAATTTCCACTAAGCCATTTCAACATTAACATTTGTTTTATAAAGTGGTGAGTTTTTATTCTAATCTGTTTCAGGTTGTTTAAACTGATTTTTCTTGAGATAATCTGATTTATTTCATGTTGGTACCACATCCTATATATTGACATCTTAGTTCTTGCTTGTATCTTTTATTCTCTTTAGACTACTTTTAAATAAAGTCTGATAATATCATTGATAAGCCAAGGTAATTCATTCAAATGCTGGGTATTACATTTTAATCCCCTTTCTACATCAAATGTATCTTCTTGCCTTTTATTATGCTGTAAATTGTTGCTGTTGTGATTGCAAAAAATGTGCTAGTTTCAAAATTGTTCTGCTCAGTCATTCATTTCACTACTCGGTAAATAATAGGGAGAATTACCATTTAGTTGTACCCTGTGCCACCTCATTTATGTCCCCTTTCATGGGTGGTATAATGTAACTGCTGTGTAACAGGCATGTTGTTTGACTCCATATTTAACAACATGCCTGTTATGTTAATTCTCCTTCCATATAAAGACTCCTTGAAAGTAAGATGTATAAGATTTAACTGCAAGCAAGTGTTGATAATGTTATGGCAGCCACATTTATAGTTGTCTGTTTATCACAGCCAGAGTCTGGTCGCAGGATCGGCGATAGGTGCCGTGAACATTTACATGACATTACCCGAGAAGCTGGCACCCCTGTAGCAGCCCACTTTAACTCGAGGGGCCATCGGGGGAAGTCGGATGTCCTGGTCACTGGCCTTATATCTTGCTCTTCTGATCACCACAGTCGTCTCACCTTGAGAACCGGTTGATCACTCGGTGGGGTTGCCTCACCCCCCGGGGAATGAATGTATCCCTATCCCTCTGAGGACCCACTTCCTCTGATCCCTTCTCCCTCCCTCTTACTCTTCTTCGCATCCCACCTCTATGTTAGTCTGCTCCTTTCCTATTCTTTTCCCCCCTCCCCTTCTTCTTGGAGTCTACCCCCTACCCCTTTTCTCTCTTCCTTTCTCTCGTCCTCCTACTCCACCTCTTTTTATTCACCTAATCTCTCTGGTTCCCTACCTCTCTACCTCTCAGGACACTACTTCCTGCTCACGTTCCCTCTATTACTCCACTTCTCCCCCTCTATCTATTCACTCTGAACATACCACCTCTCCTCTTGTCACTTTACTATTACCTTTCTTAGTCTTCCTGTCCATGTCTTTTTCCTGGTTATTATTTCCTCCCTCCTCCTTCCTCTCCATTTCATTTCCTAGCTTTTATTTCCTCCCTCCCCCTTCCTCTCCTTGTCTTTTTCCTGGTTATTATCTCCTCGCTTCTCTTTCCTCTCCATGTCTTTTTCCTGATTATTACTTCCTCCCTCCTCCTTCCTCTCCATGTCTTTTTCTTGTTATTATTTCCTCCCTCCTCCTTCCTCTCCATCTCTTTTCCCAGGTTATTATTTCCTCCCTCTCCCTTTCTTTCCCCGGTTATTATTTCCTCCTTCCTCTCCATTTCTTTCCCCGGTTACTATTTACTCCCTCCTTCTTTCTTTCCCTGTTTATTTTTTCCTCCCTCCTCCTTCCTCTCTATTTCTTTCCCAGTTTTTCTTTCCTTCCTCTCCATTTCTTTCCCCAGCTATTATTTCCTCCCTCCTCCTTCCTCTCTATTTCTTTCCCCAGTTTTTTCTTTCCTTCCTCTCCATTTCTTTCCCCAGCTATTATTTCCTCCCTCCTCCTTCCTCTCTATTTCTTTCCCCAGTTTTTCTTTCCTTCCTCTCCATTTCTTTCCCCAGCTATTATTTCCTCCCTCCTCCTTCCTCCTAAATTCTTTTCCCCAGTTATTATTTCCTCCCCCCTCTCCATTTATTTCCCGGTTGTTATCTCCTTCCTCTCCTGTTCTTTTCTTTCCTTGATGTTTATTTCCTTTCTCTCCACCCTGTCCTTTTTTAGCCCACCTATGACTACCTGTGTTGCTCTTTCCCCGTTCTCACCTTTGTCTCTTGCTTCTACGATTCCTTTGTTGGGATTGTTCCCCTCTGTGTTAGGCCCCATTAACTTTTATGGGGCCTATTATCTTCTCCCGCATCTGCCTTGTGTCTGGCTACTGACACTTTTCTTTCCCAGACCACTGTTTAGACTCCTTTATATCTATTTCCACCTTTGTTTTCATTATTTGTTTGGCTTTGTTCCCCTCTCCTCCCCCTCCACCCGTATCTGTTGTAGGCCTCGTGTCCACTGCTCATTTCCTCGATTGCTCTACGACGGACAGTCAAGTTTCGCCAGCTAAGTTGACTTTTCTTATACGTTTTATATATTATCTTCGTTGTACTTCTGATTTTCTATCTCTTCCTCAATTTCCCTATCTCTCTTTTCTACACATCTTGATTCTCATCCTACCTCCCCTCATGTAGCCTCCTTTCTTATTTCATAATCCTACTTTCTTCTCTTCTTTTCTGTCCACCTCTCCATTCTCCTGATCATCTAACATGTAGATATTGATAATTGTGCTTCATTGTTTGTGGTTGTTGTCCTTGTTTTCTGAAGAAGGCTACTAGCCGAAACGTCAGTATTGTATTGTGTTCCCTATTTGTAAAGCTGTCACCATACCTTGGAGTGTCTAACACTCCCCATCACTGGCTCCTTAAACACATACAGCCAATTCTCATATTTGTCTATAATATTTACTGTTTGTTTTTTAAATTTCACAGTTCTGATGCTTGTTCTTGCTTGCTAGACATCTTGTTTGTGAAACACGCCTTTGAATCAACAATGACAAAAGGGCCATCTGTTCAGCTTGTTTTCGGGTTTGAGGTAAATTTTATAACATGAAATTACAAGTATTTTTCAATGAAAAAAAATGGAATGTGTAGCACTCAATCAAATGCATGATACCCACCCATCTAACAGTTTTGACTGGCCTGCCAATAAATTTTGACTGGCTCTCCTATCAGTTTTGACCGGCCTGCCAATCAATTTTGACTGGCTCTCTTAGCAGTTTTGACTGGCCTGCCAATCAATTTTGACTGACTCTCCTAGCAGTTTTGACCGGCCTACCAATCAATTTAGACTGGTTCTCCTAGCAGTTTTGACCGGCCTGCCAATCAATTTTGACTGGCTCTCCTAGAAGTTTTGACCGGCCTGCCAATAAATTTAGACTGGCCTGCAGTGCTGATTGAAAATTGCTACATATTCCAGTCCCTGGGTTGAAAAAAAATGAGAATTAAAAGTAACACACATAAGCTCAATAACTTGTTAGAAAAAATAATTGTTAAATGTTTTGTGGTGTCACCTAAAGGGGTAGTGTTTGTACACAAATACAAAGATTAGTATCTCTAATAGTAAGACACTTAGATCACAGCAGTCTTTCATGCTTTTGACAATTCTGTGAGATGAAAAGGGTGAGTGTTGAGATGAGTAAGGGATCATTTTAATGGATGTGGATGGTGTGTACATTTTAATGAAGAGATCTTGATCAAGAGACTCTTAGGCAACATCAGTTTTTTTGTACTTTTGACAATTCTGTGAGATGAAAAGGTTGATGTAACTTTGGTTTCAGTATCACTTTGAGTAAAAGTATGGGTATCGTGAGGTAGATGGTGTGTCAGTGTAAATAAAGAAGGCATTGAAAGTTAGTAATTGATTGTGTCATGACTTAGTTACATAATGGTACCATCAAGTAAAGAAAGACAGATAAAGAATTGTGTGCTCTCCAGGAAGGATTAAAGATGGACTTTGAAAAATGTCTTTATTCTGTATTCCAATAACCTGTGTGCTTAATCTGTAGTGAAAGCACCACCCTCCCATTTAACTGGTAGTGCCTTCATTTAATATAGCACCACCCTCCCATTTAACTGGTAAAGTCTTCATTTAATATTTCTAATTTATTGTTCAGTTTTTCTCATTCCCCCCCCCTTTAAAAAAAAAAAAGAAGAAATTCAATGATTTTGAAACAGAAAAAATGCCCCATCTGAATTCATTCATATTGTTATTGCACTGTGACCTGACTTGTTATTCAGTGTAGTACCACACTGTTTTGATTATTGTTATACACAGACATATAAAACTAGTAGCCATCTTATTGCTCAATCTATATCTGACATCACCACATACTAAAAAATAACCTAATAATCTATTTTTTTTTTTCCACATAACAGTACGAGATCCTGTTCACAGTTGTGCTCATGACATTTATTAAGTATGTTTTACATACAATAGATCAGCGCAGCCAGAACCCATGGGACAATAAAGCTGTTTATTTGCTGTACTCTGAACTTGTAATGGGTGTGTATGTTAAATCTTTTAGGCTTTGTGAAGGGTGGTCTATGTGGTTAATGTGGATGTTTATAGCTGTCAATGAGACTGTAACACTGGATGAATGTAGGATATAAAGAAGCAAAACTGTTACATTTAATAAGTTCATTTAATTCATGGTCCATGCTGAAAAGCTTTAAGTATCCACATGTGAACGCTTGCTCTCTAAAACATCTACCTTAGTTTCATGCAGTTAAATACAGAATTCCAACCTGCAAAGTCTGACTTGAACGTTTGCCTAGGTTGCCACTTATGGAAAAATTACACCTGGTCTTTATAATTAGCATTGCGATCCACTTAATTCACCACATTTATTTTCTGGGTATAAGACCACCTTTATTTTGTAGTCAACACTATCTCAGACTACTTTCTTTTGTAGTCAACACTATCTCAGACTACTTTTCTTTTGTAGTCAACACTATCTCAGACTACTTTTCTTTTGTAGTCAACACTATCTCAGACTGCTTTTCTTTTGTAGCCAACACTATCTCAGACTGCTTTTCTTTTGTAGCCACACTATCTCAGACTGCTTTTCTTTTGTAGCCAACACTATCTCAGACCGCTTTTCTTTTGTAGCCAACACAATCTCAGACCGCGTTTCTTCTTTCTTTTGTAGCCAACACAATCTCAGACTGCTTTTCTTTTGTAGCCAACACAATCTCAGACCGCGTTTCTTCTTTCTTTTGTAGCCAACACAATCTCAGACTGCCTTTCTTCTTTCTTTTGTAGCCAACACAATCTCAGACTGCTTTTCTTTTGTAGCCAACACAATCTCAGACTGCTTTTCTTTTGTAGCCAACAATATCTCAGACTGCCTTTCTTCTTTCTTTGTAGCCAACACTATCTCAGACTGCCTTTCTTCTTTCTTTTGTAGCCAACACAATCTCAGACTGCTTTTCTTTTGTAGCCAACACAATCTCAGACCGCGTTTCTTCTTTCTTTTGTAGCCAACACAATCTCAGACTGCTTTTCTTTTGTAGCCAACACAATCTCAGACTGCTTTTCTTTTGTAGCCAACAATATCTCAGACTGCCTTTCTTCTTTCTTTTGTAGCCAACACAATCTCAGACCGCGTTTCTTCTTTCTTTTGTAGCCTACTCTGTCTCAGACTTTTTCCCAATCTTTCTTTCTGAGAATAAAACTCAGGTACTCATTTTAAGGTTGGATAAACATAGAAGCTGGTTTAGTGAGGGATTGAACCTGACTGCTTTACCTTAGTAGATCAGTTTACTAACTGCTGCGGTTGACATGAAAAATAAGACTTAGTTGAGTTTACTTATACCTTATTGTAATGTGTGATACTATTAAAGCAATTACTCTCTTTCACTGGGCAGGTTTGGTCCGGGTGATGCTTTACGTGGCCTTTGTGTTCATCATGATCAAAGTTCATACATTCCCATTATTTGCCATTCGGCCAATGTACCTAACACTCAGGTAAGTTTGTCTTTTTTTATCTTTATGGCATTTTCCCCACTACTGGAGTGTACATAGGACCAAATAATAAAGGCTGCTTGTTCAGCGCAGTCATGACAAAGTTTTCGGGTCTGAGTTTCAAATGTCACCCTGACTTAAAAATCTTTTGACCCTGGTTTCTTTGTTGGTTTGGAGCACAGCAAGTTTCGATTTCACCACCCACTCTTTGTTTTTGTTGTAACAAATACATTGCTTGGGCTGTGTGAATATGAATAAACTACTTGGGTTGTGTGAATTATAGTGTGCAGCTATTCTTTAAAATATTGAATCATGATACATTTCATATGTGAAAATATAGTTTAACATCTTCATGTATGAATAAATATATAGTTTAACATTTCATATTAGTAACAATAGAATGCAATCCCCTTTAGTTGAAACACACATGTTGTTGAAGTGCTGTCAAACTTAACTTTATTTATAATGTACATGGACAACTAGATGGAAGTATGATGTTAGATATCGTAATTGTCTGAGCAAGCTTTCCTAATTTTTAGCAAAGCATTGATGATACTTGCATGTCTGCATGAAAAAGGGTGTCCCATAACATGGGTAAGTGAAATATTAAATGTCACAGTACAAGGCCATAGAAGCACATTGCCCTTCCTCTGTGTTATTTACCATTCCCATCTCATTGAGTCAGGTTGGTGTTAGTATACATGTGTAGAGGGGGATTATTATGCCACCTTTTGAATTGATTGAAATCGTAATCGCTGATCGCCTTGCTGTGTCGTCTTGATGTAACCCCGTGATCTCTGTTGTTCTTTCGTACTTCACGCTGTATCTTGTGGTTACCGCTCTGACCCCGTCAGTTCGTTCGTCGCCAGTCAAGGATACAGCTGGACTGATTCGATAGTCTCAACAACAACTGTTTGATAACATAAATGTTCAGCCTTTATTTCATTCACAGTACATGCCCTCGAGTTTTGAGGGAACACATTGACATTGACTTCCACAAATCGAAATTCGTGGGCTTATCATACACCATACACTGCAAACACTTTCGTTCACGTTCCAGACAAATAACAAAGTTCAGCTGACCACAGGACAACTGCCGGAATTGAGTGGCGCGTTCCCCGTGCCACACATCAATGGACAATTTTAACAGTTCAATTAATCACACACCCGTGGCTGACTTGCATAGTGAACTCAATGTATAATTAGATCAAATAAACGCTCTTGCTCTCACCTTCCTTGTAGTTTACAAAGTTCAGTACATAACACACATTTGGTTAACTTGAGTGGTGAGCTCAATGTGTAATTATATCAAGAAACGATGTTGCTCTCACCTTCCTTGTAGTTTACAAAGTTCAGCCAATAATAACACATTTAGCAGACGTGATTAGTGATCCCACTGTCTAGCATCACTGAATGCTCTGAAGCTAGTACTTCTCGTACTTGCAAAAGCTCAGCCAATAAGAACACATTTGGCTAACTTGAGTGGTGAGCTCAATGTATAATTATATCAAGAAACGATGTTGCTCTCACCTTCCTTGTAGTTTACAAAGCTCAGCCAATAATAACACATTTAGCAGACGTGATTAGTGATCCCACTGTCTAGCATCACTGAAACGCTCTGGATCTAGCATTTCTTGTACTTGTAAAACTCAGCTAATAAGAACACATGTAGCTGACGTGAGTATTGATCTCACTGTCTAACATCACTGAAACGCTCTGGACATAGCAATTCTTGTACTTGTAAAAGCTCCGCTAATAAGAACACATGTAGCTGACGTGAGTATTGATCTCACTGTCTAACATCACTGAAACGCTCTGGACATAGCATTTCTTGTACTTGTGAAGCTCAGATTATTTTTCTTGCACTTCTGGTAGCCATTTCACTGGGCTGTCTACCCTAAGAATTACTGTTTCGTTACCCTTACTTAGGCTACACACTACTTGTACTATCACACAAATTTTATGACTAGTTCCTATGAAGACCAGCAGGCTCACTGTCTACCTACCGTCTCGACCAACTCTCTCAGACTACTCTTGTCTTGTGCACACCTGACAACTCACTAGCCACATGCGCATTCCCTTAATTTCACGAGATTTTCTCATCTCTCTCTGACTGACTCATGTTCACTATTTTCTCGAGCACTTGAACACCTCTCAGCCCTCCTTCCTAATTATCCCCCCTTTGTTTACATCTTGCCCTTCACTCACTAATTTCATATCGCTGCTATCTCCTGTTTCAAACTTACTATTGCTATAGTCTGTTTCAACCATACCCCCTCTATACATTGTTTCACATGTACTTTTAATTGATTTACATTTTAAAAAAATTGTTTGTTATTGATACTGCAATTTTGTTTCCCTCAGGGCATTCCAAAAAGCAGCTCAGGATGTTGTACTCTCCAGGAGAGCTATTAGAAACATGAACACCTTGTGAGTGTTGGCTTGTAGATTTTGTAGAGATGATATTTGGGGCAGTTATTTGATCTTTTTTGTATTTAACACAATTACTACTTTTGTAGTTAAAATGTAAAGCTTAAGGTATTCACATCACATGTTTTATCCACCATTACTGATGTGTGTGATAGCTGGGAAACAACTAAAGAAGTGAGAAATAAATTAAATGTATTCAGATACAGATGTCAGAAATACTTTGTATACAATGGAATGAATTCAAGGTTAGCACAGTGCAGAAAATAAGTGGATTAACCATGCCACCACCAACAAGTTCATCTATAACATGAAAAGATGGATTGTCAACAATGTAATAAAAAGATTAACAAGAGAATTGCAAAGCAAACCTCAAAAGGGAAACAGCTGGCAAAAAAGAGGCTGATCCAGAGAAATGTATAGAGTGCTGATAAAAGAGACAGTGCACAAATGTTTCTAACATGTCACAATTTGCCTTCACTCACCTCCTTACAGCATGTTAGCAATAACATTATTGGTTATTTGTATTAGATAAGTCTGTGGTGTCTGTCAAGTATAGAGCAACATACACAGGTTAGGTTATGTGAATTCTACGTGTTTAAAATGAGCTAGCCATGTTATTTTATTAAATTTACAAGTGGGACATAGACAACAGTGACAGTAATGCGCCATTAGATCCGAGTTATAACATAAAGGAGGAATTTTTCTCAAATTACCCTAGCGTCAGAAACAATAAATGTTTTGTTTGTGACATAAGTAACGAATATAAATCAAAACCCTGTGAAAACTAATTATTGAAAACACACATTCCTATCCTAGATGGCAATTGTAACAATAGGTCAGAGTATCATGTCCTCCAATTACTGCAGGATTTTGTGACCTAGATCATTCCATCTAAAGAGTGTTCCACACACAAACAGTCATGATTTATGAATAAGAGCTTTTGTACTTGTTGACACTTTCAGATGAAATGTTTGTAATCTGCTGCTAAATTAATTTGATGTTAGAAATTGTTATGTAGTAGGATTGTAAAATCATAGTTTTTGTGTCTATCAAGAGTCTCTTATATTTGTTGTATAATTTGCTCTTTAATTCCTTCTCATATAATATGGGTTTGCAAAGAGTTTGCTTTCTGTATTTGCTTTCACTTGTATTGATGTATTTGAGTTTAATGTTGAATATCCTGCAACCATTTTGTCTCAGCATTTAATCTAGGTTCTCCTTCATTGTTGTTACTTCCAGATACCCAGATGCAACACCAGAAGAGCTGAGTTCTGGAGACAATGTTTGTATTATTTGCCGTGAGGAAATGACAAGTGGTTGCAAAAAATTGCCATGTAACCATATATTTCATACCAGCTGTTTGCGTTCCTGGTTCCAGCGACAACAGTCATGCCCAACTTGTAGACTGGAGGTGTTGCGAATGCCCAGACCAACAGTTGCAGCTGCAGGTCAGCAGCAACAACAACAACCTCAGCCACCGCAGCCTCCCCCAGAACAAATTCAAAATCCTTTCCAGAACCGTAAGTGGAGAATGTCAGCATTGAATAGTTTGCTTGTGTGGTTGTCAATGATGTCAGTAGGTTATGAAATACAATGTCATCATTAGATTAACTTAGTCATTCTCTTCCGTATCAGATACAGTAACAGTGTCTTTAATCTTTATGCAGTCATGGTTGGTCACCTTTTGGAATGTGTCAGTGCTAGTTTGTTGTAAAGTAAGTAAAGTAAAGAACCCCAATCACGCCAAGTGGCGTATAGGGAAATATGGTGTTAGTGACCCTATATTTTACAGACCTTCAGCACATGATTTTTGAGGTAATGTGGTCAGTATTACGCCCGTGCTGCTTTACTTTCCCAGAAAAAAAATCCGGTACCCATTTAAGGCTGGGTGAACCCAGAAGCCGTCGGTTAGGATCGAACCCTACCCCTTGTCCGTGGTAGTCCAGTTCACTAACCACTGAGCTATCGCGGCTCCCTTACTAGTTTGTTGTGGCACCATCCAAATTTATAATTGTGACAATGCTCTAGAGGATTCCTTACCTCCATTTATGAGAAACCTGGTGGTCTTTCTTGATGGCTGTCTTTTCAAATGTGTAACCCTGCTAATCGTTGGAGTGAAACAATTGTACCACACACAGAGGCACATTTCAAATGTTCTCACCCTGCAGATATTTTGCTATAAATGTTTTCACCTTCCAAATATCCTACAACATTGTTTATTTTCACCATTCAAATCTTCTATTTCATTGTTTGTTTTCACCTTTAAAATTTTCTACTACATTTTTTATTCTCACAGTTTCATTTACATTTTCACACATTTCTCACATTCTTCTTCTTCCTTGGCAATTAAATAAACTGGGATATCTGATTTTCTAATAAATTCTCCTCTATTGTTAGGGATTTTTTCTACATTGGCATGAGAAAAACACTATCTAATCTTGACAAAACAATATCTAATCTTGACAAAACAATATCTAATCTTGACAAAAACAGTATAAGCTAACCATGACTCAAACTCTTGAAATGTAACTTCTTTTGAACTCATCCCTACTACCTGTAAAATAATGGCCTACAAACTGGAGAAATAGATTCTCCAATTAAAATTCCATCATAGATAAGCATAAGTTAAATGGTTTTTAAGTTGCATAAAGCATCAGTTACATGGTTCTCACTTAACAAGCATATCGTTAACATGGAAACACCTGTGTTATGAATGGGAGCTGATGAGGTGACCAGTGACAGGTTGATGACATACCTTAGAGTTAAGTTTGATCACAGCCTGTGTTTTTGGAGCCACGTCGACCATGTGATAACAAAATCCCACGAAGGATTAGTCACCTTGAAGGTCATGGCAGTTGCCAACATCGAGCAGAGGCTACTTACCCTTCTATTCCAGGAACTAGTCCTCGCACCAATTGAGTATGTCCTGGTAATTCTTACTGTCAGTATGACGCTAATTGACAAGCTGGAGAAAGTACAGAATGAAGTTATGCGTATTATCTTGGGGTGTACGAGGGACACTCCCTGTGTAGTAATGAGATATATTCTTGACTTTCCAACCATGGATGACAGGATCAAGATCTGGAGGGCACGAGCATACCTTGAAGATAAGTGCAGGTAAAGAGCATCCTTTGCATCATGAGCTCAACACAGGGAAGGGTGTCAGGCTAAAAAGAGGCAAATCATGGGTGGGCTGAGCAGAAGATGTCATCATATATGTCTGTGGGTGTACCAATATCAATGCTGGCGAGGAGTGGATAACAGTGTCTATGTCATTCAGGGAGCATTCTCGTGTATTGTCACACTCTACAGGAAATGTAGGAACAGAACTCAGTTGTGATCAATGCGGAGGTCAACGGTCTCATCTGGGATAACACCGATCAGAAAGATGCAGTCATCTATACAGACAGATCTGTAATACAACACCAAAGGAGTGCATAGGCATTTACAGCACGCTCGGCAGGCAGAATAGTCAAGGAAGACAGTGGTGCAACCGTTATGACCACGAGTAGCATGATGATGGAGGTGATGACAGTGACCAGGGCATTCATCTGGTTAGAGTCACAAGACTATACCCATGCCTGTATGACACCTTTGGACATGTTCGGAGTGCAATGATGATGACCCGCAAATAACTCAATGACTCAGTATCAAACTCACAATCAAGAATAATCTCCTGTAATCAACAACTATTTTTCCTATTAACTTTGTTTGCTGGTCTAATCTTTCTAAAATCTCCACAAGCTTATCACGGCTTACATACATTGTGAGTCCAGCCTAGGTTTACTGACATTTTGGCTATTTGCCATTGGTTAGTTCCTTTAATCCTGGTATCTGCCTGACTGAACGTGTGCTAACGTTTTTATACATGTTGGCTCATTTCTAATCAATAACCAAGGTGAATTATGTGAATATCACATGGTTGCTACATTTTGTCATGTCTCACGTTGGTAGAACAATAGTGTCATTTCCCCAATATTGGTCATTGTATCAGATGAACAGACACTATTACAATTAAAAGTGTGTGTGCTCTCAATTCTTTCAGTTCAAGGCATGTTTGGTGGCTTTCCTTTCCAGTGGCCACCCAATGTAGGTGGCCAGGCTGCACCTCCTTTTATGTGGCAGCCACAGCAACAGCAACCAGAACAGCAGGCTGCGGCAGCAGGACAGACTCCAACAACATCAACACAAACACAAAATCAGCCAGGTATTCTGTAATCTTACTGATATCAATTAGTTTTTTGTTGTTGTCTTCATGAACTGCTCTATTATGTTCACTGAGTGAGACAACATATCATCATCAATAGATTTTAGTTTTGCAATTATCAGTTATGGTACTAAATGTATTATTAATAAAAATTCAAGTTTCCTTACTCAAGTAGAAGCCAAAAATGACATCTTTGATGAATGTATTTGTTCTTGTATATAGAACTATTGTTGTTGTACTTGCACAGGGCCTATTAGTACTCATCTCTTTTCTGATCATACAGTGCACAATTGCTCAAACTCTATAACACCAGTGAATGTCTCTTGTTGATGAAGGACGATGTTATATTCCCAATTATATTTTTTTAAAGTTCAGTTAGTGATCATTCATTTCTCTTAATGTTATATGCATGTTTTTATTATACTGTCCATTTTTTTTTTTCTTTGAGTGATATGACACATAAATTAAATATTGATTATTTTATGACTAGAATTTTTGTTTTTTTAATATTTTAGGTTAGTGTCTTTTCTTTCTCTCTCATAAAAATTCTACTTTGATAATTTCTTATGTCTTTATTGTCTACCTTCCCCCTCAAGATTTTTACTTTGTTATTTATGTCATGCATGAAATATTCACAGTGACATCAACAGCAACAACTATACCATCTGCAGCAACAACCACCACCACCACTGGAGGACCAACATCTCCACCATTTGTAAATCCTATGTTCCCTCCTATGCCTCCATTCATGCCAGGAATGCCTCCTATGTTTATGCCATTTGGTAAGTTCTTTATTTGTCTTTGTGGGGAAGTATAGGTTCAAGTTTTGGTCATTGACATGTTTAGTTGCAGTTCTACAGATCTTCCTTTTTTTTAATTGCTAACTTGTTTTTGCTATTATGTTCACTTGAATTATTCTTTGTTGTCCACTATTTTCATGAGTTTTAGCAATTTGTGTGTGTGTGTGTGTGCTTATTTTATTTCATGGTTTCCTTTAAAATGCCATTTAATGACAGCAAATAATAATCATTGTATGGTCTGTTGGATCAAGAAATCAATAGAAGCAGTATCAATTAATTTGATATTTACTTAGAAAACAAATGTGTTCTATTGACCATGTGATGAGAAGAAATAACAAGAGAACAATAAAGCAGCCCACAAATAGGAAACAATGGGGCAAAAAGAGGCTGACATTGAGTGACAGAAAGAAGAGGATTGATAAAAGAAGACTGGAGGCATTGATTGGTTCTCTTACAAAGATTGAGAATCTTCCCCAAAACAGAAATTGATGGTGAGGTACTTATGCGAGCCCTGGCACTGCAATTATATATATCTCTGTATGTGTGTGTATGGGTGCGGTTCTCTCTTTCTCTCTCTCTCTGTCTGTCATCTTGACAGAAATTTGGTAGCAAGAAATAATGATAAGTTAGTAGTTTGTACTGTGGTAAAATATTAGTGTCCTATGCTGATTTGCTGAACAGCTTCTCTCGTGGCTGAATCTGCCAATATTTGATAGACAGATTCAACCACAGTTTGAACAAGATGTATTTGTGGGGCCTGGCCTCATCTCCTTTCACCTGTGCCTTTTGTCTTCTGAATTTGATATCAATGTTGCCTCGAATGTTGCTGTGCTGTTTTTTAATTTTTGTTCTCCATGTGCTACGATTTGATGCCAGATCCTCCCAGTTTCTTTCACAGATAGAGAATTCCCTCAAGGAAGCCCTGCAAATATCCTTATATCTCAGTACTGGTCTGCCCTCTGGATCCTGGAATTAGTAAATCACAGAACACATCTCTAGATGTCTAAACTCTAATCCTGTTGTGGACTGACTACATCTGCTATTTTTTAACTTTACATTTATTAGTAATCATAGTATTACTAATTTCTCTCTGCTAATTGTTACTTGTTATCACTAATCTGTACTTATCTTTACCTTTCTCTGCCAAACTCTAAGGTTTATGTCTTTGCTCATTGTTGCTCTCTGCTCCTCTTTTAATGGGATCTTAGTGAGTATTTTTATATACTGGACACTCCTTTTTACCTGCCTACATATCTATCCGCCACGTGTCTGATAATAAATATTTCTTTAAATATTTCTTTACACATACATCTTAATGTTGACCCTATGTCTGGTAATATATTTTAAAAATATTTTTAAAAATGGAGATGTTATATACTCAACCTTAATGACAGCTGATGTTCTAGTTTGAGATGAGAATCTTTACGGTATAACTTAACGTTCTTCTAATGCACGATACTGGAGAGGAAAAGAGACTCCCTGTCACTTTTATTTGTTGGAAATATTTTGTATATCAGGGTCTTTACAAGTCCATTTTTGAAACCTCAATCATGGGTTTATGATGATTATTTTTTAAGGATTTCCTCCTCCACCAATACCCACAACTGGTCTCAGTGAGGAGGAGCTACGGTTGGCTGAAGGAGTTGAGAGATCAAATGTTGAAGCAAGAATCCAGTGGCTGAGAGATATCCAAGCCCTGCTGGATGGAGCTATGGTACTGATTAATCAGTACAACTCTGTAGCTAGTCATATAGGGTATGTTGACTTCTTAAATTTCTTTTTAGTAAGTAGTGTTTTAAGACTATATGTTACTTTGCTATTGTTTTGATAAGTTAGGTAGCCCTTGATGAAAGTAATCTAAAAATATCTTATTCATGTCTGGACATCAATTATTAAAAAAAAAAATTATGATTTTTTTATTATGATTGTGTCAAATCAGCTGTAAAAGCATATTTCACATAATGATAATAGGATTATTAGGGTCATGTACAGGTCATACCCCCAGCCATTTGGGGACAAGATAGCTGTGACATAAGCTAATTAATGGCGAATACTAATGACAAGGTTATTTTACTGCCAGCAGCAAAAAATTGGGAGCATTGATCACTTTGAAATTTAATATCACTTAATGTTATTCTTTTCTTTTTTTGCTTTGATAATTAGTGTTTTAGACTTCACGTTGCTCTTTTTTGCTTTGATGAGTTATATTTTGTTTGTTACAAATGGAGAAGATCAGAGCAGAATCAGGTAACACAGCGGTCTCTCTTAAGTCCTGACCACAATGAAGAAATAGTTTTAAAAAAGTATGGCATATATCAAATGTCATTAGACCTTTCAAAAATTATCATGCAAGTAACAAGGAATTGGGGATGAAAACAAAACAAGAAAAGATGTCTGGACAACATCAGAGATTGGGCATGCCTTGACTTTGACAAATCTCTCACAACAAACAGCCGCAAGCAAAGAAATGGAGGAAGCTGGCTTTAGTCATCAATGTTGCCTCAATAACTCATTAGATGAAAGTTTACCTGATGGGCAACATTTCAGAGATGAATTTGAGAGGATGTTTTCTAATGTTTCATAGACTTTTGTTTTGGTGAATAACAAAATTAGTGCTAGAGCATACATTAATACACGGGGGAGAGTTGATTGGTGAACTCCCTCTAGTCATTACTCTACTTATAAATTCAGTTCTGGGTATTTAGTTCATTATCTATGACTACAGTACAACCTCCAATTTTACCTTGCAGCCATGCTTAGCGAGATAGCAAGAAGCTAAGTAAACTCTAACATAAAACAATTCTACTGCTTGGTGGAGCTTTTTAGTCAAAGGCTAGTGGAGATAACATAAGTCAATGTAAGGAATCAAAACCCACCTTCCTAGTGGAGATAACAACTCAATGTCAGGAATCAAAACCCACCTTCCTAGTGGAGATAACATAAGTCAATGTAAGGAATCAAAACCCACCTTCCTAGTGGAGATAACATAAGTCAATGTAAGGAATCAAAACCCACCTTCCTAGTGGTGATAACAACTCAATGTAAGGAATCAAAACCCACCTTCCTAGTGGAGATAACAACTCAATGTAAGGAATCAAAACCCACCTTCCTAGTGGTGATAACAACTCAATGTAAGGAATCAAAACCCACCTTCCTAGTGGAGATAACAACTCAATGTAAGGAATCAAAACCCACCTTCCTAGTGGAGATAACAACTCAATGTAAGGAATCAAAACCCACCTTCCTAGTGGAGATAACAACTCAATGTAAGGAATCAAAACCCACCTTCCTAGTGGAGATAACATAAGTCAATGTAAGGAATCAAAACCCACCTTCCTAGTGGAGATAACTCAATGTAAGGAATCAAAACCCACCTTCCTAGTGGAGATAACATAAGTCAATGTAAGGAATCAAAACCCACCTTCCTAGTGGAGATAACATAAGTCAATGTAAGGAATCAAAACCCACCTTCCTAGTGGAGATAACATAAGTCAATGTAAGGAATCAAAACCCACCTTCACTAGTGGAGATAACATAAGTCAATATAAGGAATCAAAACCCACCTTCCTAGTGGAGATAACTCAATGTAAGGAATCAAAACCCACCTTCCTAGTGGAGATAACTCAATGTAAGGAATCAAAACCCACCTTCCTAGTGGAGATAACAACTCAATGTAAGGAATCAAAACCCACCTTCCTAGTGGAGATAACTCAATGTAAGGAATCAAAACCACCTTCCTAGTGGAGATAACAACTCAATGTAAGGAATCAAAACCCACCTTCCTAGTGGAGATAACATAACTCAATGTAAGGAATCAAACCCACCTTCCTAGTGGAGATAACATAACTCAATGTAAAGAATCAAAACCCACCTTCCTAGTGGAGATAACATAACTCAATGTAAGGAATCAAAACCCACCTTTACTAGTGGAGATAACATAACTCAATGTAAGGAATCAAAACCCACCTTCACTAGTGGAGATAACATAACTTAATGTAAGGAATCAGGACCCACCTTCACTAGTGGAGATAACATAACTTAATGTAAGGAATCAGGACCCACCTTCACTAGTGGAGATAACATAACTTAATGTAAGGAATCAGGACCCACCTTCTCTAGTGGAGATAACATAACTCAATGTAAGGAATCAGGACCCACCTTCACTAATGGAGATAACATAACTCAATGTAAGGAATCAGGACCCACCTTCACTAATGGAGATAACATAACTCAATGTAAGGAATCAGGACCCACCTTCTCTAGTGGAGATAACATAACTCAATGTAAGGAATCAGGACCCACCTTCACTAATGGAGATAACATAACTCAATGTAAGGAATCAGGACCCACCTTCACTAATGGAGATAACAACTCAATGTAAGGAATCAAAACCCACCTTCCTAGTGGAGATAACAACTCAATGTAAGGAATCAAAACCCACCTTCCTAGTGGAGATAACAACTCAATGTAAGGAATCAAAACCCACCTTCCTAGTGGAGATAACAACTCAATGTAAGGAATCAAACCCACCTTCCTAGTGGAGATAACAACTCAATGTAAGGAATCAAAACCCACCTTCCTAGTGGAGATAACAACTCAATGTCAGGAATCAAAACCCACCTTCCTAGTGGAGATAACTCAATGTAAGGAATCAAAACCCACCTTCCTAGTGGAGATAACTCAATGTAAGGAATCAAAACCCACCTTCCTAGTGGAGATAACAACTCAATGTAAGGAATCAAAACCCACCTTCCTAGTGGAGATAACAACTCAATGTAAGGAATCAAAACCCACCTTCCTAGTGGAGATAACTCAATGTAAGGAATCAAAACCCACCTTCCTAGTGGAGATAACATAACTCAATGTAAGGAATCAAAACCCACCTTCCTAGTGGAGATAACATAACTCAATGTAAAGAATCAAAACCCACCTTCCTAGTGGAGATAACATAACTCAATGTAAGGAATCAAAACCCACCTTCCTAGTGGAGATAACATAACTCAATGTAAGGAATCAAAACCCACCTTCCTAGTGGAGATAACATAACTCAATGTAAGGAATCAAAACCCACCTTCCTAGTGGAGATAACATAACTCAATGTAAGGAATCAAAACCCACCTTCCTAGTGGAGATAACATAACTCAATGTAAGGAATCAAAACCCACCTTTACTAGTGGAGATAACATAACTCAATGTAAAGAATCAAAACCCACCTTCCTAGTGGAGATAACATAACTCAATGTAAGGAATCAAAACCCACCTTTACTAGTGGAGATAACATAACTCAATGTAAGGAATCAAAACCCACCTTCACTAGTGGAGATAACATAACTTAATGTAAGGAATCAGGACCCACCTTCACTAGTGGAGATAACATAACTTAATGTAAGGAATCAGGACCCACCTTCTCTAGTGGAGATAACATAACTCAATGTAAGGAATCAGGACCCACCTTCATTAATGGAGATAACATAACTCAATGTAAGGAATCAGGACCCACCTTCACTAATGGAGATAACATAACTCAATGTAAGGAATCAGGACCCACCTTCTCTAGTGGAGATAACATAACTCAATGTAAGGAATCAGGACCCACCTTATTCTTTCACCTTGTAAAATCATGATGAATCTGAATACAAAGTAAAGTAAAGTACCACCGTCATGCCAAGTGGCGTATAGGGAATATGGTGTTAGTGACCATAAATTTTACAGACCTTCGGTGCATGATTTATGGGGTAATGTGGTCGGTATTATGCCCGTGCCGCTTCACTTTCCCAGAAAAAAATCCGGTACCCATTAAAGGCTGGGTGAACCCGGAAGCCTTCGGTTGGGATCGAACCATACCCCTTGTCCTTTGTAGTCCAGTTCACTAACCACTGAGCTATCACGGCTCCCACAGTTGAGATGAACACACATTAAATGTGGAAATTCCACAATACAGCTCTAATGACCTCAGCAGGATTGAGTGCTGGACTGAAGGAAACAGACAGAAGAGCATTGATATCTGAGAGTACATGGAAATACATTCACATACATGTGCATCTGTTTACTTGGAGATACATTCACATACATGTGCATCTGTTTACATGGAGATACATTCACATACATGTGCATCTGTTTACACAGAGATACATTCAAATACATGTGTATCTGTTTACATGGAGATACATTCACATACATGTGCATCTGTTTACATGGAGATACATTCACATACATGTGCATCTGTTTACATGGAGATACATTCAAATACATGTGCATCTGTTTACACAGAGATACATTCACATACATGTGTATCTGTTTACACAGAGATACATTTACCTACAGGTGCATCTGTTCACACAGAAATACATTCACATACATGTGCATCTGTTTACATGAAGATACATTCATCTACATGTGCATCTGTGTACATGGTGATACATTCACCTACATGTACATCTGTGTACATGGAGATACAATCACCTACATGTACATCTGTGTACATGAAGATACAATCACCTACATGTACATCTGTGTGCATAGAGATACAATCACCTACATGTACATCTGTGTCTACATGGAGATACAGTCACCTACATGTACATCTGTGTCTACATGGAGATACAGTCACCTACATGTACATCTGTGTCTACATGGAGATACAGTCACCTACATGTACATCTGTGTCTACATGGAGATACAATCACCTACATGTACATCTGTGTCTACATGGAGATACAGTCACCTACATGTACATCTGTGTCTACATGGAGATACAATCACCTACATGCACATCTGTGTCTACATGGAGATACAGTCACCTACATGTACATCTGTGTCTACATGGAGATACAATCACCTACATGTACATCTGTGTCTATACAGAGATAAATCACCTACATGTACATCTGTGTCTACATGGAGATACAATCACCTACATGTACATCTGTGTCTATACAGAGATAAATCACCTACATGTACATCTGTGTCTACATGGAGATACAATCACCTACATGTACATCTGTGTCTATATGGAGATACAATCACCTACATGTACATCTGTGTCTACATGGAGATAAATCACCTACATGTACATCTGTGTCTACATGGAGATAAATCACCTACATGTACATCTGTGTCTATATGGAGATAAATCACCTACATGCACATCTGTGTCTACATGGAGATAAATCACCTACATGTACATCTGTGTCTACATGGAGATAAATCACCTACATGTACATCTGTGTCTATATGGAGATAAATCACCTACATGTGCATCTGTGTCTATATGGAAATAAATCACCTACATGTACATCTGTGTCTATATGGAGATAAATCACCTACATGTACATCTGTGTCTACATGGAGATAAATCACCTACATGTACATCTGTATCTATATGGAGATAAATCACCTACATGTACATCTGTGTCTACATGGAGATAAATCACCTACATGTACATCTGTGTCTATATGAAGATATATTCAAGAGAAGTGAGAAGCAAAGATAGCCATGATAGTGTGTAGGCAGAACCTGGAAAAGACCCGGCTAAAGTAACAAATACAAAAAAACTAGATAACAAAGTAAAAAGCCTGGCCAGAAGAAACAAAGAACCTGTATGGATAACCTGGCAATAAAGGTGGAGAGAGCAGCAATGACAGGAGACAGTTTGATGTTTTATCTCCCTTGTTATTTGGCTTTGCCATCGGCCTCATATGCAGAAATGCTGTACAGGTGACAAAGATATTGAATGCGTATTTGGGTCTTAATTAGAGGATTGATTTTGCAAACAACAAAATTCTTATTTGTAATATGTGAAAACGATGCAAGAAAATACAAATGCCTTGTCATCAATGTCTAGCAGAAAAGTAACAAGAATATGTGAAAATAATGAAAAATCAAATGCAGCCAGAAGAAAAGATATGCCTGGATGGAAAAGCATTGGAAGAAGTAGATTACTTTGTATATCCTGGAGGCTGTGTAGATCAAGGAGAGACAAAGAAAACAAATTAGAATCAGAATAACAAATGCAACAAAGATTTTCAGAAACCTTGATAAAATATGAAAGTCAAAATTATTAAATACAAAAAACAAAGCTCAGGATTTTCAAAATCAATCCACACTTACTAGTACACATGTGAGAGATGGAAAACAACTAAAGGAACAGAAAATAAATTAGGTGCATTTGAAAAACAAATGTTCCTGATAAAAATGTTGTATACCATGGAATGAATTCAAGACTAGTGCAGAAATGAGAGCAATGGCAATGCATCTAACAATATCTGCAATCAATAAAAGAATGTGAACTTATGATAAATAGCAACAACTAAAGAACCTCAAAACAAAGACTTCAAATGGGAAACATGGCAAAAGAAAAAGCGGCCTCCCTGGCTGGAACTAAAAAGAACACTGAAGTGAGAGGCAACAGCAGTGAGCATCAGCTCCCTTTCAGAGATTAAAAGATTTTCCTTAAGTAGGAAAATATGATGAGTAGCAATGTGGGTTCTATGCAATGTCTGATATTTATTAGCAAAGAATGTTGGTCTAGACATTTCTGCCCATGTGCCATCTTTGGCTAGAACGGACAATAAATAGATATTTAAGTGCTATACGCCTCTAGCAACAATTTGATATTCAGTTCTTATTCTCCTTGCATCAGTTTTGTCATTCATTCACAGACAATTGACTTTGATCTTGAAATAGTTGATTCTTATATCATTTTATTATATTTTAACCAAAGTGTATTTCTATAACAGATTATCAAGTATTAATACATTAAGAGTCCAGCCTACATACTCACCTCCAGCTTCACAGCAAGCTCCAGGATCAGCAAGTGCAGCAGCCGAGCAAGTGGAAGAGACACGTGCCAACTGGTGGCCTGAGGGCTCAGGAGCACGCCCAAAGTACACCTCTACCTTGTCTAAAACTGAGACCACAGACTCTCCGAAGGAAAGAAAAAGTAGTTTTAGTACATCATCAGATTCAGAAATAGGTAATCTTTAGACATCTCTTTTATTTAGTGGTTTCAACACTTTGTCTTTAGTATGCATTGTCATGAAAATCAGTTTGTCTTAGCTATTGGAAAATAGTGACATATTTTTTAAATTTATTTTGGGGTTTGAATTAGTGATGTTAATAAATACTACATTTGTTTAGTTAAAATAATTAGGTTACCATGTCATGAATGGCTTTCTGTTTTTGATTTGTCATTCTTGTTTGATCACAAGCAAACGTAGGGCTTTGTCTGTAAATCTCATATGAGATTCAGGTCTGATTCTTTCATTAGCTCCATGTAGTGAAATTAATTTTATTTTATCTTCTCTCTACTTCATTATACTGGTGTTACTGAATGTTTGTAATTGAGCAGGAATACCTGTAATACTTCAGTATACTGACACTGCTGAATGTTTGTAATTGAGCAGGAATACCTGTAATACTTCAGTATACTGACACTGCTGAATGTTTGTAATTGTTCGAATCTTGCCAATAAGTCTCAAATAATATATATTTAAACTGTCATATTTCCACATTATCTATCCTCCAGCATGTAGCACATCTCTTTCTTGTTTCATCATTTCATCTCTTGTCCCTCTGTTTACTTCACCTTGACTTACCTGTCCCGATCATCCTAAATGTAGTAGAATTTATCTGTATTTCAACGTTTGTTGTTGTTCTTGTTTTCTGAAGAAGGCCACAAGTAGGCTGAAATGTCAGTATTTTGTTGTGTTCTTTTTTTGTAAAGCTGTCACCATACCTTGTAGGAGTGTACATTACACACCACTACTGGCTCCCTTCTAACTTTAAACCTTTTTTTTTCTTTTTTGTCATAGGAAAATCAGTAGAGGGTGCCACAGGAGTGACAGTTCCTAAAGAGGAATCTATTCCTGAGTGGAGCAGTTCTAGAGAGGAAGAATATGAAGATGAAATGCATGAAGTTCGCAAACGTCGTCTTCAGCGCTTTTCACAGAACAGTGCCAGCACCCTGCCAACAAGTGCATTGAATAATAGTGATAGCGATGATAGAAGTAACAACATGGATGATAGTTTAAATAATAAAGGGAAGAAGCATTAGTGAACCAAGTGTGAAATTATTTTTGTTTTGTATCATTGAGAGTATTAGTTATTGAGAGTCATGCTTTTGAAAGGGTTTCTGAAGCCATGAATCAAGCAATAATTTTGTGGTTGAGTGCTCATGTTTTTAGGTTTGCATCTGCAATATTTTGTGCTTAGTGTGGAATATTTGGAATTATTCATAAATTGTGTGGACAGATTGTGTAATATACATTCAGGAATAATGAAGGATTTTTTTTTAAACAGTGAAATAATTGATGATTATTTTTACAGAGTGTGTGGGCTGGAATAATTGAGGATTATTTGTGCATCTTGTGGTATGTTCTTCAGTTCTACACAGGTCTCAGTGAGTGCATTCACTCACATCCAATAACCATCTTGCCAGCAATAAATCTGCTTCAGCTGTTGTGTGTATCGAGCATCACTTCATTCTGATAAAAAAGTGTTTATCAAATTGATACTGTGATAATATCCTGCTAGATCACTTATGGAAGTACATAGCAATGGAGTAGGTGCTGTGAGATTTTCTTGTCTGTCTGGTGGTTGGTTGTTATAAGCTAGAATTTCTAATTTTAAAAAAAAAACATGCAGGTGTTTAGATGAATCATAATCATGCATTAATTTTTAAAAAAAATGTTACTTGTCATCATGTTCTGTTGGTGTTAATGATAATGCCCATATTTGTCATTAATATATTTATGAGTGATGTGGTTTTAGCATCAGACCACCTATTTCCCTGAGAAAATCAGTGATACCGGATGAACCTCTAAACTGTCAGTCTGAAAAAAATTGGTCACATTTGGTGAATTGCACCAGACCCATCAGAATATTAGATCAGTGCACTGACCACACATCCATGGCTTCATAATCATGAAATAATCCTTTATTGTAGAGTTTGTGCAAAAACAAAAGTTGCCCTGTGATATTTATAGTGTATTATGGGAGTGAAGTTTTGTATTTCATACATTAGGTGACAGGTGGGGGCAGTGCTCTCTTCTTTCCTGTCAGCTCAATGAGCCAGGTGCAGATCTCTTTGAAAGCTGAATCAGTTAAAGAGCATCATGCTTGAATCTAGCCCACATCCACTTTATTGTCATGTCAGTATTTTAGCTTATGATGCTTGGTGTATAATACTTCACTCTTGTTTTTATGTGTTCATTCACTATAATCATACAAAATCTAATGTTATTTCTGAGTGTTCCATTTTTAACTTTAAGGTAGATGTGTAGGGCAGCCCAGTGATACATGGGTACTTTAGAAATAAACTGGGTGCTGATTTGTGATAGTGGACAACATTAGAAGTAAACTGGGCGCAGCAGCTCTGTAATAGTGGACACCATTATAAGTAAACTGGGTGCAGCATTAATGATAGTGGACAACATTAGAAGTAAACTGGGTGCAGCATTAATGATAGTGGACAACATTAGAAGTAAACTGGGTGCAGCACTGTGATAGTGGACAACATTAGAAGTAAACTGGGTGCAGCACTGTGATAGTGGACAACATTAGAAATAAACTGGGTGCAGCATCTCTGTAATAGTGGACAACATTAGAAATAAACTGGGTGCAGCATTAATAATAGTGGACAACATTAGAAGTAAACTGGGTGCAGCATTAATAATAGTGGACAACATTAGAAGTAAACTGGGTGCAGCATTAATAATAGTGGACAACAGAAGTAAACTGGGTGCAGCACTGTGATAGTGGACAACATTAGAAGTAAACTGGGTGCAGCACTGTGATAGTGGACAACATTAGAAGTAAACTGGGTGCAGCACTGTGATAGTGGACAACATTAGAAGTAAACTGGGTGCAGCATCTCTGTAATAGTGAACAACATTAGAAGTAAACTGGGTGCAGCAGCACTGGTGACAATGGGCAATTTTGTAGGTAGGTATTGAAAATGGCTGTGTGAGTCTTTGTAGCAGATCTTGGTACAAATGTTTAAGTTTTGATATGTTTGATCATTAGTGAAAAGTGACTCTCATCGGTCCCACGAATATTAATTTCATTAGCTTTGAGTCTGCTACATTTCATCAATGAATATGGTATACGAATGGGACAAAATACAAATGTTTTGATCAAACATAGATAACAGCCAAAGGTAAATTCTGATGTGCCAACTCTTGTCATAAAATACTAAATGATTAAAAGCTGTCATTGTAAGAGAAAAGCCATAACAAAGTAACATTGACATACTAAATGGTTATGAGATATACAGAAACCTACCAAAATTGAGTTATGTTTGATGTTTGTTTAATTTGTTCTGTATGAAACTAAATAGTGTGTTTTGAATGCTGAATAAATATTTCTTTTTCCACCCTGAAGAGGCATGTACAAATTAATCTAATTTGTGCAATTTTAAATTGCCTATTGTTATGTTATTTTGCAAATAATGAAATACACTATTACAACAATATGGAAGAGTTGTATGTCAGAAGCAGGCTGCTGTATTTTTTGTTGTGATTCCATTAGAAACTGTAAAGATTGTTTTTCTTTATGACAGCACTCATTTACTGTTTCCAACACAGTTCTGATTTATTGACATTAGTATGATCATTTATGTTGTACATTTCATTGATATGTTGTGTTTGTTATACTCATCAGGTAATAATTCTAACTGTAGTTTAAGATTCTTATATGTTTGTATTATTAATAAATTATAGTGTATTATGATGATGCTAAACATCATAATTAGTCATTTAACATCAGGCCTCCTTTTTCTAAATTGTACACAAATTATTCTAATTTACATGTTCTTGTCTGTTTAAATATAAACCTGGCAAGGTCTGAATTATGTGAACTTCATAAGGAAAAGATTGTATCATTTATAGTTACATCAGTATGCAGTGGAATGTGTTGCAAAAATATAATAAGTATAAAACTACAAATATAGATCAAAATTAATTGAGGGCTTGAAGTCATTTACTGCACATTCTTTCCCTGGCGCTCATATAGTATCATATACAGATTTGACTGACATTTTTCATAACTTGTTGCAGATAATATAAATTCAAATGGCTGTTCCATCTATGTAATAAATTATAATGTTACTAAGTAATATTCATTGGAGATCTTAAAGGCACCTATATCCTTACTTAAATATTTCTTCTTCTGTGCATACACTTTGAAGTGTCAATCTTAATAGGTAGAGAGAGAGCATTGGTCAGGCAGAGTTGGTGACACCTTGCCTTTGTTTAGTGAATGTGTTGGCCTCAAGAATGTTTTCTCTGTTATCATATATTAGACAATCCAGTCACAGATGTTCAAGAGTCATTTGACCTGTGCTGCAGTCACCTTCATCCTTTCTATCCTGGGAGTGTTTAAAAGATCTATCTATCTGTTATGGTCTATTCACAGTCTGTTCCTAATTATATCACCTGCTATTTAGTATTCAGATTTATTTCCCTTATTTAGAAATGTGTTGGGATAAAGGAAAGCTAAGAAAACTGGCATTTACTTTGTTCCATGGCTTTAATAGTATATGAGTGAATTGATAGGAATCACAGTGATGGTCTTGAATTTGTTATTATGCTCAAGATATCTGATGGACTTCTTGCTTTTGAGTATAAATAAACGGAACTAAGTAATGAGGAGTCATGAAGCATACAAGACTTCTGAATTGCTCATTTTGTATTGTTTGTATAAATGAATTGATTAAAGAAAAATAGACGTTGATATGTTAATGTTCTTGACTATATCCAAATTTCTCAGTCTGTGCTGGTGGTGTAAATAAGTGAAACCGTATGATAAAAGTTGTGAAAGCTCTTGCATGTTTTGTGTGTGTGTTTGGTATGATGAGTAAATGCACTTTATTGTTCTTGTTGAGAAAGTGTGTAGCACTGCAATGTTGTTAGCTTTAGTACACCAGAATGTCATGAGTCAGTTTTATAAAATCAGAATGTCAAGAGTCAGCTTTAAAAAATCTGAATGTCATGAGTCAACATTACAAAACCAGATAAGTGAGTCAGCTTTAGTACACCAGAATGTCATGAGTCAACTTTAGAAAACCAGAATGTCATCAGTCAATTTTAGAAAAACAGAATGTCATCAGTCAACTTAAGAAAAACAGAATGTCATCAGTCAACTTTAGAAAAACAGAATGTCATCAGTCAACTTTAGAAAACAGAATGGTCATCAGTCAACTTTAGAAAAACAGAATGTCATCAGTCAACTCAAGAAAAACAGAATGTCATGAGTCAATTTTAGAAAAACAGAATGTCATCAGTCAACTTTAGAAAAACAATGTCATGAGTCAATTTTAGAAAAAACAGAATGTCATGAGTCAACTTTAGAAAACCAGAATGTCATCAGTCAACTTTAGAAAAACAGAATGTCATGAGTCAATTTTAGAAAACAGAATGTCATCAGTCAACTTTAGAAAAACAGAATGTCATGAGTCAATTTTAGAAAAACAGAATGTCATGAGTCAACTTTAGAAAAACAATGTCATGAGTCAATTTTAGAAAAAAACAGAATGTCATGAGTCAACTTTAGAAAACCAGAATGTCATGAGTCAATTTTAGAAAAACAGAATGTCATCAGTCAACTCTAGAAAAACAGAATGTCATCAGTCAACTTTAGAAAAACATAATGTCATGAGTCAATTTTAGAAAAACAGAATGTCATCAGTCAATTTTAGAAAAACAGAATGTCATCAGTCAACTCTAGAAAACAGAATGTCATCAGTCAACTTTAGAAAAACATAATGTCATGAGTCAATTTTAGAAAAACAGAATGTCATCAGTCAACTTTAGAAAAACAGAATGTCATGAGTCAACTTTAGAAAAACAGAATGTCATGAGTCAACTGTAGAAAAACAGAATGTCATGAGTCAATTTTAGAAAAACAGAATGTCATGAGTCAACTTTAGAAAACCAGAATGTCATCAGCCAATATCAGAAAACCGTAATGTCATGAGTAAGTTTTAGAAAACCAGAATGTCATGAGTCAATTTTATAAAAAAAAAGAATAGTGTGAGTCAGCTTTAGTACACCAGAATGTCATGAGTCAACTTTAGAAAACCAGAATGTCATAAGTCCCAAATGTCATGAGTCAGTTTTAATACACCAGAATGGTTGATATTTTTATTTGTGATTTCTCTCTGCGGCAACGACCCCTGGTCTCAGCAGCGAAGCCCGACTTGAAACGTCAATTGCTCATGGACGGAAAAAATATGAGAACTCCAAAGACGGAGTTATCTGCCTGTGCGGTGAGGGATTCCTCTGCACACAGCTGCTAGGAAAAAATGGTTGTTCACGCAAAATTCACTTCCTAGTAGTCTCTAGGGACTTCATCAGAGGTAAAAGCTGGCGAACGAAAAAAAAAAATACACCAGAATGTCATGCGGCAGCTTTATTATACCAGAAAACTAGAATATATTAGATGTTTGCTAAATACAGTGACCACATGTCATTGACATTGATCGTACATGAGATTTGTTTTCACTCATAGATTTCTACATGTTTCTTTGCTGTCCACATCCCTAATTGTCAAGTCAAGCAATGGTAGCCTTCAAACTGTTATTTCACTAGTGAAAAATGAACTTATTTTTGGTGTTTATCACATTTATATCAAGTTGGAGCTAGGTATGTGTATAGCTAATGGAACAATTAGCACATTTGTATCAAGTTGGAGCTAGGTATGTGTATAGCTAATAGAACAATTAGCACATTTATATCAAGTTGGAGCTAGGTATGTGTATAACCAATGGAACAATTAGCACATTTATATCAAGTTGGAGCTAGGTATGTGTATAGCTAATGGAACAATTAGCACATTTATATCAAGTTGGAGCTAGATGTGTGTATAACCAATGGAACAATTAGCACATTTATATCAAGTTGGAGCTAGGTATGTGTATAACTAATAGAACAATTAGCACATTTATATCAAGTTGGAGCTAGGTATGTGTATAACTAATAGAACAATTAGCACATTTATATCAAGTTGGAGCTAGGTATGTGTATAACTAATAGAACAATTAGCACATTTATATCAAGTTGGAGCTAGGTATGTGTATAACTAATAGAACAATTAGCACATTTATATCAAGTTGGAGCTAGGTGTGTGTATAACTAATAGAACAATCAGTACATTTATATCAAGTTGGAGCTAGGTATGTGTATAGCTAATAGAACAATTAGCACATTTATATCAAGTTGGAGCTAGATGTGTGTATAACCAATGGAACAATTAGCACATTTATATCAAGTTGGAGCTAGGTATGTGTATAGCTAATGGAACAATTATCACATTTCTATCAAGTTGGAGCTAGGTATGTGTATAACTAATAGAACAATTAGCACATTTATATCAAGTTGGAGCTAGGTATGTGTATAACTAATAGAACAATTAGCACATTTATATCAAGTTGGAGATAGATGTGTGTATAACCAATGGAACAATTAGCACATTTATATCAAGTTGGAGCTAGGTATGTGTATAACTAATAGAACAATTAGCACATTTATATCAAGTTGGAGCTAGGTATGTGTATAACTAATAGAACAATTAGCACATTTATATCAAGTTGGAGCTAGATGTGTGTATAACCAGTGGAACAATTAGTACATTTGTATCAAGTTGGAGCTAGGTGTGTGTATAACTAATAGAACAATTAGCACATTTATATCAAGTTGGAGCTAGATGTGTGTATAACCAGTGGAACAATTAGCACATTTATATCAAGTTGGAGGTAGATGTGTGTATAACCAGTGGAACAATTAGCACATTTATATCAAGTTGGAGCTAGATGTGTGTATAACCAGTGGAACAATTAGCACATTTGTATCAAGTTGGAGCTAGATGTGTGTATAACCAGTGGAACAATTAGCACATTTATATTAAGTTGGAGCTAGGTATGTGTATAACTAATAGAACAATTAGCACATTTATATCAAGTTGGAGGTAGATGTGTGTATAACCAGTGGAACAATTAGCACATTTATATCAAGTTGGAGCTAGATGTGTGTATAACTAATAGAACAATTAGCACATTTATATCAAGTTGGAGCTAGGTGTGTGTATAACTAATAGAACAATTAGCACATTTATATCAAGTTGGAGCTAGGTATGTGTATAGCTAATGGAACAATTATCACATTTATATCAAGTTGGAGCTAGATGTGTGTATAGCTAATGGAACAATTATCACATTTATATCAAGTTGAAGCTAGGTATGTGTATAGCTAATGGAACAATTATCACATTTATATCAAGTTGGAGCTAGGTATGTGTATAGCTAATGGAACAATTAGCACATTTATATCAAGTTGAAGCTAGGTATGTGTATAGCTAATGGAACAATTATCACATTTATATCAAGTTGGAGCTAGGTATGTGTATAGCTAATGGAACAATTAGCACATTTATATCAAGTTGGAGCTAGATGTGTGTATAACTAATAGAACAATTAGCACATTTATATCAAGTTGGAGCTAGGTATGTGTATAGCTAATGGAACAATTAGCACATTTATATCAAGTTGGAGCTAGATGTGTGTATAACTAATAGAACAATTAGCACATTTATATCAAGTTGGAGCTAGGTATGTGTATAACTAATAGAACAATTAGCACATTTATATCAAGTTGGAGCTAGGTATGTGTATAACTAATAGAACAATTAGCACATTTATATCAAGTTGGAGCTAGGTATGTGTATAACTAATAGAACAATTAGCACATTTATATCAAGTTGGAGCTAGGTGTGTGTATAACTAATAGAACAATCAGTACATTTATATCAAGTTGGAGCTAGGTGTGTGTATAACTAATAGAACAATTAGCACATTTATATCAAGTTGGAGGTAGGTGTGTGTATAACCAATGGAACAATTAGCACATTTATATCAAGTTGGAGCTAGGTATGTGTATAACTAATAGAACAATTAGCACATTTATATCAAGTTGGAGCTAGGTGTGTGTATAACTAATAGAACAATTAGCACATTTATATCAAGTTGGAGCTAGGTATGTGTATAACTAATGGAACAATTAACACATTTATATCAAGTTGGAGCTAGATGTGTGTATAACTAATAGAACAATTAGCACATTTATATCAAGTTGGAGCTAGGTGTGTGTATAACTAATGGAACAATTATCACATTTATATCAAGTTGAAACAATTATCATATTTATATCAAGTTGGAGCAAGGTGTGTGCATATAATTTGTTATTTGCTGGAATCATCTGCCTATATGTTTATCAAGACATAAATGTTTGTCAATGATTATCATCAAGTGCCAAGCCTGCTGGTGTAGGTGATCATGTCTCTCCACAACTTTCGATCATGACAGTTATTTATCATTTGTATTGTTGACCTGCTGCCACGCCATTCTCTTAAGCTGTCTGGTATCTTTTCTCTTTGCTTCTCTCTATCTCTTCGTTCTCAATTTTCCCAGTTGTTACAATATATTCCAGCTGTTCTCTTCTCATTAAATGGCCAAAAATTATGATTGTTTCTGTAGAAATGTGGTTTTACAGAAGAATATTGAGAATACCATGGACAGCTAAGAAGAGTAATGGAAACTTTCTGAAAGAGGCCAAAACAAAAAGAGGATAATTTCAAATATTAGGAATAATTGCAATATTCCTAATATATTTTAACAATTGGAAATGTCAAATATTAGGAATAATTGCAATATTCCTAATATATTTTAACAATTGGAAATGTCAAATATTAGGAATAATTGCAATATTCCTAATATATTTTAACAATTGGAAATGTCCATGTTTAAAACAGAACATTGCACCATGAAAACTCTCAGATTTGCCAATCACTGATCTTCTAGCTGCAAGCATTAACTACTAAAATAACATTCATACATAAATATTGACTTCAGCTACAAATATGACGTGTGGTGTCACAAAGTGAGACCACTTCCATCACATCTGAAGGCTTGCTCTTTAAAACTTCTATCTTAGTTTTATGCAGATGTAACATCAAGTACAGAATTCCCTCCCGCAAAGTCTGACCTTAATGTTTGTCCCACTGCCGGAAAAATCATACCATGATATTTATATTACGATCCACTGAATTCACATTTAATCTATCATATTAATGATGAACAACTATATTTGTTTATACAGCAGTACAATTTTATAAATTCTGTGAGTAAAAGTGAGTCATAAATTTTATGAGCACTTAAATTTTGTGAAATTTACATTTGGAGAAGATCTGTGTTTTTGTGCTCACCGCAACAGTGACCATAGTGATTTAATAATATTTTATGATACGCTTAATTCACTAAATTTAGTCTGTCATATTAATTTTGAACAGCTATATTTGTTTATGCAATAGTTATAATTTTATAATTTTTGTTTAGTAAAAGTGAAAGTCATAATTTTTTTTAACGTTTCTTTTTTGTGAAGTTTGTATTGGAAGTTAATCTAGCTGTCCCACTGGATGCTGAGAACTTTCTAGAGGAAGACTGAGTCTGTACCTGCCGTGATGGGTGTATTAGCTTCATTGTCATTGAGGCTTTTTCAGTTGCAGTATATTGAACAAATTTATGTACAACATAATGTTAAAATCAGGTTGCAAAGGAGAAGCACACTGGACAGTTGTAACTGCCAATGAGATGAAAATATTTGTTCACTTTTAGATTGTGATGTGATTCATGTTTTACTTGAATATGCTGGCCATCTCTGGGTGCCACACATATCATTGTTCATTAAGATCATGATTTCTAAGGGAGTTGTTTAGGTTTTTGTTGTCATGCAAGCAAAGATGCATTCTAATTTTGGTATTATCAGTTTCGTCCAAGTTTGACACTGGGTTTGAACTTTTTTATCATTTATTTTAGCGTTTTTTTATATTTTGTTCACTTTTATTTTAACTGGCAAGTTTTTTTTGTCCAAACCATCTTTTACTTTTACAATTCACCATCATCATCATCGAGTGTCTCCGCAACGAAAGTTGGCTACCATGGAACGCCATTCTGCCCTGTCTCTTGCTTTGATGATGCAGGTTGTCATAAGCTGATTTGTCCATCTTTTGATGTTACTCGTACATGTTAATCTTGGTCTGCCTCTGCCTCTTTTACCTTATATTTTCCCCTCCAGGATTACTTTTAGTAGGCTGTTGTGTCTTTTAACATACCCCAAAAATTTCATTTGTCTTGCTCTAATTGTGTTTAGTAGTTCTCTTTTCAATTTTAGTTGTTTTAAGACTTCATCGTTTGTTTTCTTTTCCTTCCATCCAATTCTACCTATTCTTCTATATATCCACATTTCAAAGGCTTCAATTCTCTGTTCTGTTTTCTTGTCTAATGTCCATGTTTCTGCACCATATAGGCATATTGAGAAGATGTAACATTTTGTTATTCTTAGTTTTAGCCCTGGTGTTATTTGTTTTGATGTTAGTATGTTCTTCATGACATTAAAATTACTTTTTGCCATTCCTATTCTTTTGTTTATTTCAGTTGTACATTTTCCATCACTGGTTAATAGTATGTCCAAGGTAGTTGTAGTTCTGAACTGTCTCCAGGTCTATTCCATCAATTTTGATATCCACTTGTGGGTTTTGAGTATCTTCTTTGTTTATGATCATAGTTTTAGTCTTTTTGATATTCGTATCTAGTCCATATTTTTTGCTTGTCATGTTTATTTCATTAAGTAATTGTTGTAGATCTTTAGGATTTTCTGCTAGTAGAACAGTATCATCAGCATATCTTATGTTATTGATTATCTAATATATTTTATATATATATATATATATTACAATTAGTTTTTGTTAACCCTAAATTACAATAGAGTAGTAGAAATTACCAGATACAAATACAAATTCTTCAAAATTTGACAGTTTGCCATGGTCAAAAATTCTTCCCCCCCCCCATCTCCCCATGTACTTTCCTAATTACTACTTTTGGTAACCCCTTGAGAGTTGGATTTGTTTCCATTGATGTTTGATTTTTGTCTTCATTGCGTGAGATAAGATCTTGTACAATGTTATAACAAATTCACCAATTTTCAAGAAATTTGTAGTTCTTGTTTTTGTGACCAGGGAAATGAACTTGGCCGTCGGCTGACATTAAACAACCATTTGTAACTCAGGAAACGCAGCAAATAAAGCTGTGAGGTAGCCGAACATACTGACGGATTTATGACAGCCATATAAATAGACAATATAACATGTCCGGTTCTTTCAGTAACATTTCATGTCATCAACCTGAGCCAGGAAATCTGAGTTCTCATGTCCTACTATTTTTAGAGCACCTAATGTTACATTTAAGAGATAGTAATTTTTATTATGGTATCTTATAAGGGAGAGTCTACATATGTGTATCATAATCAAGAGTAAAATAGATGGTGTTTAAATAGATGATGGTCTAATATAACTGTGCTAACTGGATTGTAACATAGCGATTATATCATAAAGACGTAAACAAAAAAAATCTAGTGTCATAAAATTCTAGACAAATTTAAAACACCATTAAGTTTTGGAACACCAGAATATCATGAATCAGTTTTGGAATATCAGAATATTATGAATCCGTTTAAGAAAATTAGAATGTCATGAATCTTAATACAGATCTACAGGTTTATAATATCATGATTCAGCTTAAGAAAACTAGAATGTCTTGAACCAGTTTAAAAAACTAAATTGTCTTGAACCAGAAACTAGAATGTCTTGAACGATTTTAAGAAAACTAGAATGTCTTGAACCAGTTTAAAAAACTAAATTGTCTTGAACCAGAAACTAGAATGTCTTGAACGATTTTAAGAAACCAGAATGTCTTGAACCAGTTTAAAAAACTAAATTGTCTTGAACCAGAAACTAGAATGTCTTGAACGATTTTAAGAAAACTAGAATGTCTTGAACCAGTATAAGAAAACTAGAATGTCTTGAACCAGAAACTAGAATATTTTGAACCAGTATAAGAAAACTAGAATGTCTTGAACCAATATAAGAAAACTAGAATGTCTTGAACCAGTATAAGAAAACCAGAATGTCTTGAACCAGTATAAGAAAACTGAATGTCTTGAACCAGCATAAGAAAACTAGAATGTCTTGAACCAGAAACTAGAATGTCTTGAACCAGTATAAGAAAACTAGAATGTCTTGAGCCAGAAACTAGAATGTCTTGAACCAGTTTAAGAAAACTAGAATGTCTTGAATCAGTTTTGGAAGGCCAGAATATCTTAACCCTTACTAGACGGGGTGAAAGCCCACATTCTGACAAGCTCATTTTCCAACACGAACTTTGATATGATGACAGTTACACAAATTTAATTATAGATTTATTATTATTCATTGCTTCGGTCATGTATTGTATGTCAGTATGTTCAAGAGTGAATTTTTTTGTATTTACAATTGTAGAAGATGACTGTATAAAGAAATTAATATGGATAATTTGAAAGTGTGCTGGAATGAGGCAAGAAAAAAAAATTTTTTTTACCAGTCGGAGATGACAGTCAAACCATAAAAGGATTTGTTGTTAGTCATCAAAGTATCCTTATAACATTCAAACAATTTTCCATAAGTGCCCAGATCTTCTCCCAACAAATCCCACAATGTAAAATGTTTAACTTGTTTACAAGTCCTGCTCCTTGTAGCTTTCCTGAATGTAAGCATTATCTCTCTTGAGGCATTATCTCTTGAGGCATTATCTCTCTTGAGGCATTATCTCTCTTGAGGCATTATCTCTCTTGAGGCATTATCTCTCTTGAGGCATTATCTCTCTTGAGGCATTATCTCTCTTGAAGCATTATCTCTCTTGAGGCATTATCTCTCTTGAAGCATTATCTCTCTTGAGGCATTATCTCTCTTGAAGCATTATCTCTCTTGAGGCATTATCTCTCTCTTCTCTCTCTTGAGGCATTATCTCTCTTGAGGCATTATCTTTCTTGAGGCAGTATCTCTCTTGAAGCATCTCTCTTGAGGCATTATCTCTCTTGAAGCATTATCTCTCTCGAGGCATTATCTTTCTTGAGGCATTATCTCTTTTGAAGCATCTCTCTTGAGGCATTATCTCTCTTGAAGCATTATCTCTCTTGAAGCATTATCTCTCTTGAGGCATTATCTCTCTTGAGGCATTATCTCTCTTAAAGCATTATCTCTCTTGAGGCATTTTCTCTCTCGAGGCATTATCTCTCTCGAGGCATTATCACTCTTGAGGCATTATCTCTCTTGAGGCATTATCTCTCTTGAAGCATTATCTCTCTTGAAGCATTATCTCTCTTGAGGCATTATCTCTCTTAAAGCATTATCTCTCTTGAGGCATTTTCTCTCTTGAGGCATTATCTCTCTTGAGGCATTATCACTCTTGAGGCATTATCTCTCTTGAGGCATTTTCTCTCTTGAGGCATTATCTCTCTTGAGGCATTATCACTCTTGAGGCATTATCTCTCTTGAAGCATTATCTCTCTTGAAGCATTATCTCTCTTGAGGCATTATCTCTCTTGAAGCATTATCTCTCTTGAGGCATTATCTCTCTTGAGGCATTATCTCTCTTGAGGCATTATCTCTCTTGAAGCATTATCTCTCTTGAGGCATTATCACTCTTGAGGCATTATCTCTCTTGAGGCATTATCTCTCTTGAAGCATTATCTCTCTTGAGGCATTATCTCTCTTGAAGCATTATCACTCTTGAGGCATTATCACTCTTGAAGCATTATCTCTCTTGAGGCATTATCTCTCTTGAAGCATAATCTCTCTTGAGGCATTATCTCTCTTGAAGCATTATCTCTCTTGAAGCATTATCTCTCTTGAGGCATTATCTCTCTTGAAGCATTATCACTCTTGAGGCATTATCTCTCTTGAAGCATTATCTCTCTTGAGGCATTATCTCTCTTTCTCTCTTGAGGCATCTCTCTTGAGGCATTATCTCTCTTGCGGCATTTTCTCTCTTGAGGCATTATCTCTCTTGAAGCATTATCTCTCTTGAGGCATTATCTCTCTTGAGGCATTATCTCTCTTGAGGCATTATCTCTCTTGAAGCATTATCTCTCTTGAGGCATTATCTCTCTTGAAGCATTATCTCTCTTGAGGCATTATCTCTCTTGAAGCATTATCTCTCTTGAAGCATTATCTCTCTTGACTAGCATGAAGATCTGGAGGTCGCACCAGTGCTGCAGATTCATGAACAGCATCAAAGTCTTTATCCTCTTGCCCTTCTTTTGTCCAACAAACTTCTTTTTGTATTTACAGTCCAACAAACTTCTTTTTGTATTTACAGTCCAACAAACTTCTTTTTGTATTTACAGTCCAACAAACTTCTTTTTGTATTTACAGTCCAACAAACTTCTATTTGTATGTACAGTCCAACAAACTTCTTTTTGTATTTACAGTCCAGCAAACTTCTATTTGTATGTACAGTCCAACAAACTTCTTTTTGTATTTACAGTCCAACAAACTTCTTTTGTATTTACAGCCCAACAAACTTCGATTTGTATGTACAGCCCAACAAACTTCTTTTTGTATTTACAGTCCAACAAACTTCTATTTGTATTTACAGTCCAACAAACTTCTATTTGTATTTACAGTCCAACAAACTTCTATTTGTATGTACAGTCCAACAAACTTCTTTTTGTATGTACAGTCCAACAAACTTCTTTTTGTATTTACAGGGTAGGATTTAGACAAACATTGGTAAACAGAGGCTGGAATCATTCTTACAGAGGTTGTCATTAATGACAAGACAATATATATATACTGGTTGTGTATAATCATTGTTGGTGAGGAGGGAGTTAAAGGAACTAGGAACATTGAGAGAAGAGACTAGTACCTTCAGTAGCAATGAGTACATGTACATCTGCAGTGAGAGAAGGTGTATCTTACATAAGAAACTTTTGACCACATGTAATGGGAGTTAAAGGACATATTGGTTGTAGCTGTGTGATAACCTTGACATTCACTAATATTTTAAAATATAAAGTTTTACCGGTCACTCAGCAGCTGTAACACGTGAGTAAACAATAAGAGGGTTATATTGTGTCACCAACTAATTGAGTTTAGATTTGGTTTTATTTGATGGAAGCCTCAGTTCATTAACAAAAATACTTGTCAAGCCTCACAAGTTCACACTACCTGACTCATATTATTGCTTTTTTAAAAATATTTTTATTTTAAATCGAATTTTCAGCTTTTTTACTGGATAATGACTAAATCATATTTGCTTCATTTTTATTTTGTCGTTTTTAAAAATTGTGATTACTCACCACCATTGTAAAATGTATGACTAACCTCTCATTATTTACTCAGATTAGATGATGTTATCATTGCTTTGTTTGAGTTAGTTTGGAAGGCTGTTTTGGTTGGATGTGAGATGAACAAATATTAATGACATATTAAATGAATTACGCTGTTTCATGACTTCTGTTATTTGTTGAATTAAAACATAAGAGATTAATTGTTTATTCTTGCCATCAATGTAGAACCTTGTGAGGTTAATACTGTGCTCGCTTCATCAGCTTCCTTCTTTTGCTTACACTTTTAGTTGGAGGTCAGTTTTTATCCATTAAAAAATGCATTATTGTGACATCCCCAGGCATCTTATCCAGGTTTGTTACTGGTGATGACCTCAAAGGTCTTCCACAACACAGAGGAAAGTGACCACCAATAGCACTGATTTCAAAGCAGGGGTCTGGGGCACGTGCATTATAGAACCGCCCCATCTTTTAGATTGTGACCTCACCATAGTGAGAGTAACATAGCACTGCTATGTTGGGCATGTAGACATCTACACTCGACCTCATGTTTGTGTCTCTACTTATCTGGTCCCAGCCCTCTGAGCTGTCTGACATGTGTGATCCCTCATTAGCATTGCTGTCATAGCAAAACTCTAAGGACAAGGACAATGGGGCACTAAAGAAACTCTACCACTTCAAGTTGGACACAGGAGCTCATTTGTAGAGATGCACTAGTGATAAGATTGTAATACATAGAACCTCACTTTATAGTCAACCATCTAGTAAGTTATAATGTAGCACAATGGTCTGATGGGTCACAAGGGAGTTAGATATCAGATCTAGCTCATGATAATATTTTATTATTGACGCCAGCCTCACCAATGCATAACATTGTTTATCTATCCATTGTCCTCTCTGCACATTCTTGACTCTCCATGTCCAACAATCTTTGCTATTAAATGTCAGACTTTGCACAGAACCTGCATTGCATCTCACAACATGTCCCTGTCTGTGTGAGCCTCTCAACATTGGCAAAGATGCTGGTGTGGTTACTTCTTGCCTCAGTGTTATCTGTGGTTTATAACATAACTAGTTTATACTGTGCTATTGAATTGAGGTTGTTTCATTGTAATTGTGTTCTGGTAAAATCTCATAGGAAGCACTGGTTACTCTGGTGAGGGAGCAGTGGTTAGCAAACTGTGTGCTGATAGAGTGGTGGTTAGTGAACTGTCTGCTGATAGAGTGGTGGTTAGTGAACTGTGTGCTGATAGAGTGGTGGTTAGTGAACTGTCTGCTGATAGAGTGGTGGTTAGTGAACTGTCTGCTGATAGAGTGGTGGTTAGTGAACTGTGTGCTGATAGAGTGGTGGATAGTGAACTGTCTGCTGATAGAGTGGTGGTTAGTGAACTGTGTGCTGATAGAGTGGTGGTTAGTGAACTGTCTGCTGATAGAGTGGTGGTTAGTGAACTGTCTGCTGATAGAATGGTGGTTAGTGAACTGTGTGCTGATAGAGTGGTGGATAGTGAACTGTCTGCTGATAGAGTGGTGGTTAGTGAACTGTCTGCTGATAGAGTGGTGGTTAGTGAACGGTCTGCTGATAGAGTGGTGGTTAGTGAACTGTCTGCTGATAGAGTGGTGGATAGTGAACTGTCTGCTGATAGAGTGGTGGTTAGTGAACTGTCTGCTGATAGAGTGGTGGTTAGTGAACTGTCTGCTGATAGAGTGGTGGATAGTGAACTGTCTGCTGATAGAGTGGTGGTTAGCGAACTGTGTGCTGATAGAGTGGTGGTTAGTGAACTGTCTGCTGATAGAGTGGTGGTTAGTGAACTGTCTTTTGAGGGTGCAGTGGTTAGTGAACTGTCTGCTGATAGAGTGGTGGGTAGTGAACTGTCTGTTGATAGAGTGGTAGTTAGTGAACTGTCTGTTGAGGGAGAGGTGGTTAGTGAACTGTCTGTTGAGGGAGAGGTGGTTAGTGAACTGTCTGCTGAGGGAGAGGTGGTTAGTGAACTGTCTGCTGAGGGAGTAGTGGTCAATGAACTGTCTGCTGAGGGAGTAGTGGTTAATGAACTGTCTGCTGAGGGAGTAGTGGTCAATGAACTGTCTGCTGAGGGAGTAGTGGTTAATGAACTGTCTGCTGAGGGAGTAGTGGTTAGTGAACTGTCTGCTGAGGGAGTAGTGGTTAGTGAACTGTCTGCTGAGGGAGTAGTGGTTAATGAACTGTCTGCTGAGGGAGTAGTGGTTAGTGAACTGTCTGCTGAGGGAGTAGTGGTTAGTGAACTGTCTGCTGAGGGAGTAGTGGTTAATGAACTGTCTGCTGAGGGAGTAGTGGTTAGTGAACTGTCTGCTGAGGGAGTAGTGGTTAATGAACTGTCTGCTGAGGGAGTAGTGGTTAGTGAACTGTCTGGTGAGGGAGTAGTGGTCAATGAACTGTCTGGTGAGGGAGTAGTGGTTAGTGAACTGTCTGGTGAGGGAGTAGTGGTTAATGAACTGTCTGCTGAGGGAGTAGTGGTTAATGAACTGTCTGCTGAGGGAGTAGTGGTTAGTGAACTGTCTGGTGAGGGAGTAGTGGTCAATGAACTGTCTGGTGAGGGAGTAGTGGTCAATGAACTGTCTGCTGAGGGAGTAGCGGTTAGTGAACTGTCTGCTGAGGGAGTAGCGGTTAGTGAACTGTCTGCTGAGGGAGTAGCGGTTAGTGAACTGTCTGCTGAGGGAGTAGTGGTTAATGAACTGTCTGCTGAGGGAGTAGTGGTCAATGAATTGTCTGCTGAGGGAGTAGTTGTTAGTGAACTGTCTGCTGAGGGAGTAGTGGTTAGTGAACTGTCTGCTGAGGGAGTAGTGGTTAATGAACTGTCTGCTGAGGGAGTAGTGGTTAATGAACTGTCTGCTGAGGGAGTAGTGGTTAGTGAACTGTCTGCTGAGGGAGTAGTTGTTAGTGAACTGTAACCTGAGTTCAATAGTTAGATTTGTAATCCAGGGTGGAACTTCTTGGTCACGAGGCAAGACGCCAGTGTCGAGTCAGTGAGGCTGTGAGTTCAAACCCTGGCTGTAGCGGTTGTGATATTTATTTGTGTTTTCTCTCAACCTCCCCTGTTCTCAGCGAAGCCTGACTTGAAACGTTAATTTACTCATTGACGGAAATAATGTGAGCACCACCGTGTCTGTCTGTATGACGAGGGGCCTTGCACACACGGCTGCCAGGGAACAATGGATTAACATGCAAATTCATTTCCTAATCTCTAGGGACTTTGCCTGAGGTGAAAGCTGGTGAACACACGCACACACACGCACGCACACACGCACGCACACACACACACACACACACACGCACGCACACACACACACAATACTTTTCATGTCCAAATCTTTCAAGTTCATCACATTTTAAATATGCACCAGAGATTTTTGTTATGGGAAATACAGCACTGATATTTTATTGTAATATTGCTGACTACTGTCCCAAATGTAAAATAATGTGGACACAACTACCATATTTCCCTAAAAGCTACACTAAAGCGCAGGAAAGTCCTTTATTTTCCTTTTTTATATGTTTATGAGCTTTTATTATTATGAAGATACAATTGTAGTAATAGCCATCGTAGCCGTGGTGGTAGTGTTTGTTTATATGTATGTATGACTGCACACATCCACTGCTCCAGGTTGAATCTGTCACAGCTGCCTGAAACACTTCCTGCCTTGTCATATGATTTCCTTGTGAACTTACAAGCTTTCGTATTAATCTAGACACCGGTCTTTGGCTATATTCTTTGCCTAGCACTACATTTTTGTTAATCTTGAATCATCTCTTCATCAGAGAGGCAAGAGCAGCAGGAATCGGCTCCCTCAATGAGATAGAGTTGCTTGTACAGAACAGACACAGATGTCGAGATTTGATAAAATATCTTTAGATGAATTGAAAACTGCTAGAATAAAAATTTAGATAAGAGAAAGAGTATCTGGGTCTATGCCGTATGGGCCGGCTACGGCTCGAAAGGTCAATAGATAGATAGATAGATAGAGTCATTTCTTCCCAACAATAGATAGTGCATCTGTCAACTTTCTAGTTCTAATTCGATCCTAATCTATCTGATCTGTCATTTTGTGGACCTAAAAGTCGATTCAAACACTAACTTTCTAGTTCTAATTCGATCCTAATCTATCTGATCTGTCATTTTGTGGACCTAAAGTCGACTCAAACACCAACTTTCTAGTCTACACTGTCTAGACTACATTGAAGCATTTGTACTGCTGACTCTCAACTCTACGACCCAAACTGTAACTATTTTCAAAATGTGGTTCATGCAATCCGCCCAATAGAAACCCTTGTGCCTTGTCTATGTTCTCATGACTGGCCATCGCTCGTTACGTTGTGACAAACCATCATTTCTTTGTCTACACATTATCCTTAATGTCGCCATGTTGTTCAATTCTTATTTAAAGTCTATATACCCTCTTCACATCAACTTATAGCTGAAACATTGGCATATGAACTTGTTACTTCAACTTTGTAGTCCCCCACACCCTTTCCCAACCAAAACTGATGTATTTTATTGCTGCTATTGGTTCATGTTTATCATTTATTCTGTATTTGTTTCAGTTTGTCTAGTCACTGGAACTGTCCTCTGTCTTCTCTAGAGGCGCCAACATCTTGACCATTTGTTGGATCTGCTTGCTTTTCTTCAGTATAGCCTGGGTGTCTGCTCTCCTTGAATGCACTTCAGCTTGGAAACCTGCCACCTGGGGAGTAAGTAACCATCAGGGTTATTGTTCTAGCTCTTGCATCACCTACATAATTACATTTGTATCTTAACTGTCAGGTTTTCTTGTGATATTTTCTTGTCTTGCCATTTTTCCTCACTTTAAAATCGGTGGATAATCACTTTTACTTTTGAATGCACAAGTATAACTGGGTACCACCTCTCAGTGAATGATGTTGTAACTATTTCTAGCACAAGTATAACTGAGTAAACCCTCTCAGTGAATCATGTTCTAACTATTTCTATCACAAGTATAACTGAGTAACCCTCTCAGTGAATTATGTTCTAACTATTTCTATCACAAGTATAACTGGGTAAACCCTCTCAGTGAATTATGTTCTAACTATTTCTATCACAAGTATAACTGAGTAAACAATCTCAGTGAATGATGTTCTAACTATTTCTATCACAAGTATAACTGGGTAAACCCTCTCAGTGAATGATGTTCTAACTATTTCTAGCACAAGTATAATTGGGTAGACCCTCTCAGTGAATTATGTTCTGACTATTTCTATCACAAGTATAACTGAGTAAACAATCTCAGTGAATGATGTTCTAACTATTTCTATCACAAGTATAACTGGGTAAACCCTCTCAGTGAATGATGTTCTAACTATTTCTAGCACAAGTATAACTGGGTAAACCCTCTCAGTGAATGATGTTCTAACTATTTCTAGCACAAGTATAACTGGGTAAACCCTCTCAGTGAATGATGTTCTAACTATTTCTAGCACAAGTATAACTGGGTAGACCCTCTCTGTGAATGATGTTCTAACTATTTCTAGCACAAGTATAACTGGTAGACCCTCTCAGTGAATGATGTGTTTTCTCCACAGTGGGTGTTTTTATATATTATTGAATGGTTTAGCTGTTGTCATAGAATTAATTGGATCTGCTTACTGCATAGTTTTTGTTGATTCTACACAGTTTTTTTTTTTGGTCACTTTAGTCTACCTTTCCTAAAACCTTTTATTCTCTGGTGCATGGGATAATTAGTCAGTCTTATGAATTGTTCACATTCTTGTTGAGTCCTGTTGTTTCTTCAGTTTTCCATCATCATCATCAGGTCGTATGTCCATTGTAGAACGTTGCATTCACTGTAGCAGTGGGTGTGAGGTTTAGAAGGAGAGTAGGGGATAGTTGGAGAGAGTGAGGAAACATAGCACGGGAACAGTCACGAGAAATTGGAGTAGAATTGTGTTAGAGGTAAAGCAGGAAACCCGTGACTGGTAAAAGTGTAAACATAGAGGTGAGTGAATGACGTAGATCAATTCTATTGGTAGGGAGACGGAGAAAATGATTTTTAATTGGATAGGGACGAAGTATACAAGCCCCTGCACGGAGCTAGAAGGGAGACTCTCCAGAGAACGTTGATACGTAGGTGGGAAGTTAGAGCGGCCTGGTAGATCAGGCGTTAGCCCATAGGCTCATCGAGCACAGATCATTCTCGCTATTGGGGCTAGTTAGACCCGATGTTAGTCACCTCTAGTGACTCGGGCAGATGGTGCTCGTAAACCTGGGAAGGCAGACCATCTAAGGGCAGAATCCCCCTACAGAAAAGACAATCTGCTGCCTTGCAGGAAGATTGGATACAATCAAAGGCTAAGGAAAGCAAACCTGAATAAAATGTTGGCTGAAATCGGATGCACTGGGCCACTGGCGCAGAACACAGTGCAACGTTTTAACGGGTGTTCAGTCAGAGTGGATCTGGCAGACTCTAAATGTGTTGTTCTGTCTGTGCGGGCGATCACACACTTAACCTGACAGCTGACTTCATGTGGGAGTCTGGAATCCTACTCTGATTGAGTCCTGATCGCAGAGAGAGAGAGAGAGAGAGAGAGAGAGAGAGAGAGAGAGAGAGAGAGAGAGAGAGACCCGATGTAGAAGAGAGCCTCTCGTGTATTGAAGAGGCAGTGAACTTATGTTAGCAATAGCAGCCAGGGCATTAGCAAGTTAGTATAGCATAAATGAGATTAATCAGGCTGTGTGCGATATAAGACCTGAAGTGAGTGTCCAGTGGAGAATGTGCATTTCCTTGTATCGATGTGTGAAAGCAGGAGGCATGGGACGAGCAGGATGTATAGGTCGCTGGCCGTTGTACATGTTTTGTGAATAGTTTGACATTGTTAGGGTTGCTGAATAAAGTTATGTAACATTTCCAACACAAGTCTTCAGTGTGCAGCCATTTCTTATTCTAGCAGTCGTTACATACGCCACAGCGCTGAGCTGAAGGGAAGTTGTCGTGGGCACATATAAGTCGAAGAATCAAGAAGCCAGTCAGTACGGTCCAGCTTACAAGCGAAGTACGATCAGGGTACAGTGTGTACCTGACAGTAACCCCGGTCACAGACACAGTGACCGTCGAGATTGACAGCCGAGAAGGTGTACGAGCGCGGGCTACCATAGCACGGTTCGTGTAACGTCATTATCATCATTGTGTAGCTGTTACGAGAGGCTGAGTTACCAGAAGACGATACCCTGGTTTCCAGACCAACAACAGCAGCTACAACAACATCGATTTACAATACAATGGTGTTGTGTGTACGATGACCCTGTAATGTCCTAAAGAGTTATAATTCGGATATTACACCGAAGGGTGTTACATCACCACTGTTTTTTTTTTCCAGTTCTATAATGGGTATTGATCTCATACTGCCAGTTATAAATCTCATTACTTGGTTTTGGAGTCTGCTGATCTTCACAAAATGTGACTTTGTTTGCTGTTGGCCCATGCTGCAATGTCATACAGACAGGTCTCCCTCGTCCCATGTAAAGCTTCTTTATGACACTCCTATCTGCTCCCCAGGTTGTACCAGATAATTTGTTTCATGATTACCATCCTTGTCCCGCTCTTTGTCTAGTTCTTTCTGAGTTTTCCATGTCAAACAACAGTCAAGTGTTATGCCTAGATATTTTGAGTTTTCATCCAGTTGAAGATTTTTACCATTTAGTTTTAGTTTGGGGCGCTGAGGTTTGTGTGAGAGGAGAATACTGTGTATCTAACCAGTAACTAGCCAGTATCTAACCAGTAACTAGCCAGTCAAAGTGACCACTTTTCCAATGAGGCCAGGGTCTGCTGCATTCTGGTACCTGCTGTGGCAATATGTTCTTCAGAGGCTCACGGAGCTAAGTCGTCGGCATGGAGTTATGAACTCTGGGATGACCTCTGTAACGTCATGTACAAAAGAAATAATGTTGGTGACAAAACTGTACCTTGAAGAACGCCCTGCTCGAAAGTTCTTTACTTCCTGGTCTTTCCATTTACTCTTACTCTGGCTGTTCTGTTTTCAAAGTAGTGACAAATCCATTTGTACCTTCTCCCACAAATATTATTTCTGCGCATCGTGACTTCAATCTCTCTTTCCAAACTGTATCAAATGTTTTTTCTAAGTCTACCCTAATTGCTAGAGTGTTTTTTTTTTCTATTTGATTATCTTTTATTTCCTGGACAATGTGGTTGATTTGGCCTTCAGTAGACCTATGTTGTTGGAAGCCATCTTGCTGTGGTATTAGGTTATCTTTCTTCCAGGCGCCACATCAGCCTGGTATTAATCATGTGTTTCATCAGTTTTATTACACAGCTGAGCAGACTGATAGTTATGTAGGCATTTTGGTCCGATAGATCTTTCCCCTTCTTTTCTATTGGGATTAATATTGTCTCTTTCTTGGCACACTTCATTTTTTCCAGCTTTAGTTCAGAGCAGACTCCTTTGCTTCTTTGCCACGCCCTATTTCATTTGTAACCAATGATCTCATTACCTCGATTTCCTGCACGCTTTGTCATCATGTGTTCCTCTGCTACAGAGTTATTGTTGTCATAGATTGTGTGCGCGTCAGTTTTGGAATTGTTCCCATCTGCTAGTGTATCGATGTGACCTTGAGTAGGCAAGTTCTAACAGTACGCTTGCAGCTCTCTTCCCTGAATGCGTGTTGCTCTGATGTTTTATTGTGATTTGTTTGTTGCAGTTACCTTCATTTTATTTAAGGATCTAACCGGCCATAATTTTCCTCTCTGTCTGTCTAGGTTTATATTGTTTGTCTTTCCTTCCTCCCGTGTTTTCTTATTCATTTTGTATTTTGCAACTTTAAGTGAAACGTTTGCTTCAGGATTTGTTTTCTCTCCCCTAGATCCCTAGATCTCTGGCTACACGCATTTTGTTCTCAAGTTTTTTTGTATTTCCGTTGTCCAGTACGGTTTGTAGTTTTTTCTTGCACAACCTAGGAATCGACTCAATGACTGTCGGCAATATTGCTTTGTTGAGGCTTTCAATTATTGTTTAATTTTCTTGCTGCACACGTTGATGGTTTCGCTGTATTGGTCAGAGAGCATTGCAAATTTGTCCGAGTTAGCTTTATTGTTCAATGTTGTTGTTGTTGTTCAATGTGACAATGGCTTTATTTCCTTGGGGACATGTTCCATACTTATCATCAACTTCATCGACTTATGGCCACTATCAGCTAGTTGGTCAAGTACGTTTCTGCTAATTTTCTGTTGTAGATCTCCTGTTGTAAAGGCAATATCTGAAGTTGAGGAAGTAAACCACCTTCTGGGGTAGAAACTCGGTTTGTCATCTGACCTAATTATCAGTTAGAGATTTGCATCTATCTTCCAGTCTTCTACGCCAGGGATGGCCAATTAGGTGCCCGCGGGCCACAAGGTGGCCCGCGACGTCCTTTTTGTGGCCCGCGGCGAATAAAAATTAAATCAGGTTGCATTGAGCAAAATGTCCTGGGTAAAATTGATTTAAAATTTGTTACATTAACTTTTACCGTGGAGAAAGCTTACTCAAATATTCCATAGTAGACCTATGTTTAAAACTCGGAACACTCTAGTAGTTAGTTTATCGTCGACTTCCCGTCATTCCCGGCCCATCTTTTTTTTTCCTTTTGACCAGACTTTCAGAGCACAGGCTGGATATGGCACAAATCTGATGAGAGCAAATGGAAGGCCCTGCTTGCCCGCTACATTGAGCAGACGGACCAAAGAAATGAGGCTGTAATGAGGATACGGAGATCGCTGTCAAAATTGTGTAAGGATGTAGAAGAAGATCTCACAATCACAATCGATTCCGTTCGCACGACACTTAAAAGGTCACATAAAACTGCTCCTGGTCCAGATGGTGTTCGGTACGATGACATAGGCGATTTAGCTGACGACGACTTGACAAAACTGGACAATGAATTTAATGCCAGTATTCGGAGCGGCCAGATTAAGGAGGAATGGCTACACAGCTACTTACTACCGCTACCGAAGCCAAACAAGGACCATTCTCAGATCAGTGCCTACAGAATCATTACAATGCAGAACACTGCGGGCAAGCTGCTGGAGAAATAGTTGACCGTGTCCTCACCTGTCACCTTGAACAGAAACGCATATTCCCACCCACACTCGGGGGTTATAGATATAACAAAGAGACATGACTCAATGCGGCAGTCATTGCCTATGACGTCTTCGAAGGCTTCCACATTCCAGAGGAGACATGTGCTGCTGCTATAGATCTGGAGGATGCATACAACAGGGTACCATTTGAATATCTCATGCATATGCTCCTCAAACTGACGGTGCACCCCTTCCTCATTAGATGGATCGCCGCGGCACTGTTTCAGAGGAAGGTGATACTCAGATGTAGAAGTTGGTCTTCTGAGCCAACATCCATTTGTCCAGTGCTGCCACAAGGCTCACCATTGTCACCAGTTCTATTCAACGTGTACACAATAACGATCACGGAAGAACAGCTGGATAGAAAGGGAAGAACTATGACTTTTGCTGATGATATTCTGGTATATCGACAAGGAACATGGCGATCCGAGTTTCTGTTAACCAGCCTGTTTTGAAGCAAAGTATTATCTGAGAGAACCAACGAAGAGGTAGAACTGCAAGGTCCCTGGCAGTTGATAGAACGCCGACACTGGTATTGTGACGGCAGGTCGGAGGCGCTTAACCAATTATTTTACGAAGCCCAGTTAGTTTCCATAGTCTGGCTGTCTAGTAGTAACTTGTTATTTTTCATTGGTCGGTGACTGATTAATTTTTTTTTTTTAACATATCTAGAGAAGTCTAGAGGGACTCTTTTTTAGACAGGTAACCGTGTACTCAGATGTTCCCACCATACAGGTAGTCATATACAAAGATGTCCCTCGACATACAGGCATCCATATACTCAGATGTCCCCCGCCATACAGGCAGCCATATACTCAGATGTCGTGCGCCATATAGGCAGCCATATACTCAGATGTCCCCCCGCAATACAGGTAGACATATACTCAGATGTCCCCCGCCATACAGGCAGCCATATACTCAGATGTCCCCCGCCATACAGGCAGCCATATACTCAGATGTCCCCCGCCATACAGGCAGCCATATACTCAGATGTCCCCCGCCATACAGGCAGCCATATACTCAGATGTCCCCACCATACAGGTAGTCATATACAAAGATGTCCCTCGACATACAGGCAGCCATATACTCAGATATCCCCCGCCATACAGGCAGCCATATGTTCTTCCACCATACAAGTATAAAATACTCAGGTGTCCCCCACCATGCAGGCAGATATTCTTTTTTTCACAAGTACTCTCTTTTTTGTTATCATCGAAAATATTAATGTTTCTTTTGGCAGATATTTTTAATCTATTTATTTTCCTTATACAGTAACCATTTTCAGCCTAATCTTTTGTGTTGGTTCTTTAACGTGCGCATCAGGCACGCGAGACCTCCGTTTTACGCCGTTATGCAAGAGGGCCAGACATCGGATCTCAATCTCCAGAGACCAGGGAAGAAAACAAAGCTGTAAAGCCACGAAGAAATCAGATTCGATTTTTTTTTTAGACTTTCAATAAATGTTACTACTGACTGGTGGGAATCGAACCAGTGACCTTCTTGTCCAGAGGTCGATATCATGCCTCTAGACCACCCGCGGGGGACATCTGAGTATATGGCTTCGAACTCGGCTATAAACACCATTCTACAGAGGAAACGAAAATGCTATGGCCACGTCAAAGACACAGCGGGTTGGGAAGAACAATTGAGTTATTGAGTTATTTGCGGGTTATCATCATTGTACTCCGAACATGTCCAAAGGTGCTCAGATCCCCTCCTCAGCAAGTCCCGCAGTGTCCAGCGACTGACGACTCCAGTTCTATGTTGGTTGATAAGTCTTCTTACACGGCCACTAAGTTTCTCATTTCTGGCTGTGCCCATCTTAACTCCCATTTCCATCGTCCGAAGAAGTGACGTGGATCTGTGTTTGCCGAAGTCTTGTGCTCTTCCCACATCTCGGAGGGCATTGATGATGTTCGCCCGATCCATTGGTTGACCGTCCTCAACGACAGCGCAGCTAGCCAACCTGTCCGCTCTTTCATTTCCCCGTACTCCCGCATGTCCAGGGACATAGACAAAGGTGACCTTAAGAATTTTGGATTTCTGCAACGACTCTACCCATTGCATGCGTACAGAGCCCGCCTCCACTTTTTTATCATGCTCATCGAATCACTCAGTATACATGCGTGGGTGTAGTCTTGTGACTCTAACCATTTGAATGCCTTGGTCACTGCCATCGCCTCCATTGTCATGCTACTCGTGGTCATGACGTATGCACCACTGTCTTCCTTGACTATTCTGCCTGCCGAGCGTGCTGTAAATGCCCATGCACCTCTTTGATGTCGTCTTACAGATCAGTATGTATGGATGACTGCATCTTTCTCATCGGTGTTATCACAGATGAGACCGTTGACCTCAGCATTAACCACGACCGGGTTATGTTCCCTACTATTCCTGTCGAGTGTGACAATACACGAGAAAGTCCCCTTGAAAGCTGTTGGCCCCAGTATCCACTCCTCACCAACGCTGAGATTGGTAAGCCCACAGACCTGTTTTGATGACATCTTCTGCTTGGCCCACCATGATTTGCATCTTTTTACCCTGGCACATTTCCTTGTGTTGAGCACGTGGTGCAATGCATGCTCTGTATCTGTACTAATCTTCAGGTATGCTCGTGCTCTCCAGATCTTGATTCTGTCATCATGGTTGGAAAGTCAAGAAGATACCTCATTGCTACACAGGGAGAGTCCCTCGTACATCCCAGGATAATACGCATGGCTTCATTTTGTATTTTCTCCAGCCTATCAATGTGAGTCGTACTGACAGTAAGAATTGCCAGGGCATACTCGGTTAGTGCGAGGACTAATCCCTGGAACAGAAGGGTAAGTAGCCTCTGCTCGATGTTGGCAGCTGCCATGACCTTCAAGGCGGCTATCCTTTGTGGAATTTTGTTATTACATGGTCGACGTGGTCCCGAAAACACAGGCTGCGATCAACCTAACTCCGAGGTATAGCATCAACTTGTCCCTGGTCACCTCATCAGCTCCCGTTCGCACTACCGAGGTGGTCGTATTAACGATATGATTGTTAAGGGAGAACCATGAAACTTATGCTTTATTAGGATTAACCACGGCACCTGATACTCCGCACCAGGAAGAAATGCGATCGAGTTCGTCTTGCATTGTGAAGGCGATTTCCTGTCTATCTCTTCCCTGTCGATATAATACCAGAATATCATCAGCAAAAGTCACAGTTCTTCCCCTCCCATCCAGCTGTTGTTCCGTGATCGTTATTGTGTACATGTTAATAGAACTGGTGACAATGGTGAGCAGTACCTCTAGGCTGGTATTGCAGTACCTCTAGGCCGAATTAGTAGTTTCCCAACATAGTCTTAAACCAGACTAACTCTGAGCAAAAGTGTACACTGTCCTCGTGTCATTAAGTCAACAACAACGTGAAAACGTTCCTATAAAATTTTGGTATTGGAAGCATTCTAGGAGGTCCGCGCTGTACATTTGATACCATTGTCTCGAAGTATCAGCGGTATCATATAATAAATATATCATTATATTTATTAGCTTCGCTACGGCGGTGACTGAGGCCTGCCCTGTGGACTTAGCTCTGCAGCCAACCAGTCTTTAGGACACCAATGTAAGGAGTTGATACTGGACAAAGAGACAGGTCCTAACCATCCCTCCCCTATACTCTACCCTACCATACCCACAAACCCTCCCTTCCCCTACCCTACCTTACCCCGTAACCCTCCCTTCCACCTACCCTAATCTACCTCCTAACCTTACTTGCTGTCTACTCTACTTTACCCCTTAACCCACCCTCCCACTCCCCCTACCTTACCAACCAAACCTTCCACCCCCTACTCTACTCTACCTTACCCCTTAAACCTCCTCACCCTACTTACCTTTACTCCCTAAATTTCCATTACCATAACCCTCCCTTCCCAATAGTGTACCTTACTTTGACCCCTAATCCTCACTCCTCTACACTACCTTACCCCAACCCTCCCACCCACTTACTCTACCGAACCTTACCCCCTAAACGCTCCCTCCGACCTGCTCTACCTAACACTCCCTCCTCCAACTCTACCTACTTTACCCCTCAACACCACTTCCCCATACTCTACCCTACCTTACCCCCTCAACCCCACTTCCCCATACTCTACCCTACCTTACCCCCTCAACCCCACTTCCCCATACTCTACCCTACTTTACCACCTAACCAACGATCTCCCTACTGTACCTACCTTACCAAACAAACCTCCCTCCCTCTACTCAACCTTACCCCATAAAAACTCCTCCTTCCCCTTAATCTACCTAACCCCTACCCCCCCCCCTCTTACGCCTACTCTACCCTGCATTACCCCTAATCCAACCTCTCACCTACTCTACAGTACCTTATCTCACAATCCTCCCCTCCCCCTACTCTACCCTACTTTTCTCCCATTATGCTATCTCCGTCCTGCTCTTCCTTACCCCCTATCACTTCCTCCCCCTAATCTACCCTACCTTATCCACAAACCCCTCCCCCGCTACCTTACTTTACCCACAACACTCCTTTCCCACTACTCTACCTTACCCCACAACACTCCTTTCCCACTACTCTACCTTACCCCACAACACTCCTTTCCCACTACTCTACTTACCCCTAACACTCCTTTCCCACTACTCTACCTTACCCATAACTCTCCTTTCCCACTACTCTACCTACCCCATAACTCTCCTTTCCAGTATTCTACCTTACCCCATAACTCTCCTTTCCCACTACTCTACCTTACCCACAACACTCCTTTCCCACTACTCTACCTTACCCCACAACACTCCTTTCCCACTACTCTACCTTACCCCACAACACTCCTTTCACACTACTCTACCTTACCCCACAACACTCCTTTCCACTACTCTACCTTACCCCACAACACTCCTTTCCCACTACTCTACCTTACCCCACAACACTCCTTTCACACTACTCTACCTTACCCCATAACTCTCCTTTCCCACTACTCTACCTTACCCCACAACACTCCTTTCACACTACTCTACCTTACCCCATAACTCTCCTTCCCACTACTCTACTTACCCCACAACACTCCTTTCCCACTACTCTACCTTACCCCACAACACTCCTTTCCCTCTACTCAACCTTACCCCATAAAACTCCTTCCCCTTAATCTACCTAACCCCTAACCACCCCCCCCCCTTACGCCTATTCTATCCTGCATTACCCCCAATCCAACCTCCCACCTACTCTACAGTACCTTATCTCACAATTCTCCCCTCCCCCTACTCTACCCTACTTTTCTCTCATTATGCTATCTCCGTCCTGCTCTTCCTTACCGCCTATCACTTCCTCCCCCTAATCTACCTACCTTATCCACAAACCCCTCCCCCGCTACCTTACCTTACCCATAACGCTCCTTTCCCACTACTCTACCTTACCCCATAACTCTCCTTTCACACTACTCTACCTTACCCCATAACACTCCTTTCCCACTACTCTACCTTACCCAATAACTCTCCTTTCACACTACTCTACCTTACCTCCTAACTTCTTCCCTCTAATCTACCCTACCGTACCCCCTAACCCTCCATTCCACCTATACTACCTTACCCCTAACCCTTCTTCACCACTACTCTACCTTACCCCCTAACTTCTTTCCTTCTAATCTACCCTACGTACCGTACTCCTTAACCCTCCATTTCACATATACTACCTTACCCACTAACCCTTCATTCCCCCATACTACCTTACCCCCTAACCCTCCATTCCACCTATACTACCTTACCCCTAACCCTTCTTCACCACTACTCTACTTTACCCCCTAACTTCTATCCCTCTAATCTACCTACCGTACCCCTTAACCCTCCATTTCACATATACTACCTTACCCACTAAGCCTCCATTCCCCCCATACTACATTAACCCCTAACCCTCCCTCCCCCTTACTCTACATAACCTTTTTCTTCCAACCCTCCCTTCCACCTACTCTACCCTTCCTTACCCTCTATCCCAACCCCTTTACTACTACTCCACCTTCTTATACTCCCTAATCCTCCATTCCTCCTACTTTACCCTACCTTACCCCAACCCTCCTTCTCCCTTAATCCCCCCACCTCCTACTCTCCCTTCCACCTCCCCTAACCCTCCTTCTCCCCTAATCCCCCCTTCCTTCTACTTTACCCTACCTTGCCTTCTATACCTCCCTCCCCCAACTCTATCCATCTACCTTACCCATCTCCCTCCCCCAACTCTATCCATCTACCTTACCCATCTCCCTCCCCCAACTCTATCCATCTACCTTACCCATCTCCCTCCCCCAACTCTATCCATCTACCTTACCCATCTCCCTCCCCCAACTCTATCCATCTACCTTACCCATCTCCCCTCCCCTACTCTACCACATCTTTCAATATTTCCAGTCACGTCAGTTTATCTTCTCCGTCTTGCTTGTCCTGTCAAGTCCTGCCTATTTGTCCTGTAACAGCTCCTTACATTGATGGCCTAGAGAACACTCTTACTAAAACTAAAAAAAATCGTTTTTACATTGTTGTTGTTCTTGTTGTTGTTCTTGTTGCTGTTGACTTAATGCTAAAAAAGCAACTTGCACTTTTGCTCATTGACGTTGCTGGTCGTAATAGCTTCCTTGACAATCTCTCAATTTTTGCTGGAAAAGTTTGGGTTCGTCTAGTTGCACTCTATGTTGGAAAACTACTAATCCAGTCAAGAAGTACTGCAATACTAGGTCTTCTATATCAGTTAGAGCCACCACAACAAGGTACACGGCTATCCTAGCTTCTGTAAACCAGCCTGTTTTGATGCAAGGTATTATAACAGAAAACCGACGAAGAGATGGAACTGCTATTTTAATATTTTATTAGAATTTTCCCTATTTCTTTTCCTTGGGCAGTAACTATTTTCGGCCTAATCTTTTTATGTTGGTTCTTTAACGTACGCATGAAGCACGCTGGGTCTCCGTTTTACGCCGTTATGCAAGAGGGCTAGACATCGGATTTCAATCTCCAGAGAGCAGACAAGAAAACACAGCTTTATAGCCACGAAGAAATCAAATTCGATTTTTTGTTGACTTTAAATACATTTTACAACTGGTGGTGGGAATCGAACCAGTGACCTTCTTTGTCCAGAAGTCGATATCTTGCCTCTATACCAGGGATGTCCAATTAGATGCCCGCGGGCCACTTGACGTCCTTTTTGTGGCCCGCGGCGGATAAAAAATAAAGTCAGGATGCATTGAGCAAATGTCCTGGGTAAAATTGATTTAAAATTTGTTACATTAACTTTTACCGTGGAGAAAGCTAACTTAAATATTCCATAGTAGACCTATGTTTAAAACTCGGAACACTCTAGTAGTTAGTTTATCGTCGACTTCCCGTCATTCCCGGGCCATCCTTTTTTTCCTTTTGATCATCCTGCGACCGACTTAAACAAAGGAAGAAGCCAAGGAATGGTTCTAGAGCCGACTCTCGTTCGGCGAGTTCAAACACTTTCCGCCAAGAAATACTGTCAGTCACCCACCTCCTCCACCCCAACACATTCACCTCACAATTATTTTACTTTCAGTTTCTTTCTCTCCAAACCTCTTTCATCAGTCAAAATTATATATCCGATCTGATCATTCTGATTTTGTCGAGTTACAGTGAACAGTTCCATTTTAACAGGAAACAGTGTTATTTTTGTAATCTATGTTTTCATTGCCTGTTGCTTCGGTCGTGGTATAATATGTGACAATAACGTCAATTAAATGAAAAGATCAGATTTTTTTATGAGAAATGGGAACATGATTTTTATTTATCAACAATAAGGATAGCAAACCGCAGTGCCTTGTGTGTTTGCAAGTGTTGTTTGTAAATAAAGAGTATAATCTTAAACGGCATTGCACACAGCATCACGCCGCTAAATACAAGGACTACATTGGTACAATACGTTCTACACTTGTGCGCGATTTTAAGAAAAAGTTTAGTGCTCAGAAATATGTTTTTACTACATTAACAACAAAACAAACAAGTTCCTTAATGGCATCGTTTGTTGTAAGCGCAGAGATAGCGAAATAAAAAAATCATTATGTGACGGTGACTTCATAAAGCGTTGTTCTATTAACATGGCGCGAGCATTTGGGGAAGAAAAATATGCCAGTCATTTTGAGAGCGTTCCACTATCAAAACAGACAGTCACTAGAAGGGTTGAGGAAATAAGTTATCAAATATCTAGTAAATTAAAGAGTGCCGTTACAAATTCCGCTTACTTTTCTCTAGCTTTGGATGAATCTACTGACATATCAGACACAGCACAACTTTTAATTTTCATAAGAACTGTTTCAAAAGACTTTATTATCAATGAAGAGCTACTAGCTTTAGATTCATTGCATAATACGACCAAAGGTCAAGACATAACTCAGTTATGAAAGTTAACGGTGACATAAACAGACTTTCAGCAATAGTGACAGATGGCGCTAAGTCAATGTGTGGTACTCAAACAGGTCTAGTTGGATTATTAAGGAAGGCTGGAATCCATTGCCCAGCATTACACTGCATTATACACCAGGAGGCGCTGTGTGGCAAGATTCTAGACGTGGAGGATGTTATGAAAACTGTAATAAAGTGTGTAAATTTAATAAAAGGCGGGAATCGGTCTTTGACACACCGACAGTTTATAAATTTTCTATCAGAAGTTGAGGCGGAATATGGCGATTTGGTATTCTACACACAAGTATGCTGGCTAAGCAGAGGGAATTGTTTGAGGCGGTTTTTTGCTTTGAGAAACGAGATAAAGCAGTTTTTAGAGAAACATGATATCAACAAAGAACTGATCAGAAAAAATGTCTGATCCACATTTTAACAGCGTATTGGCCAACTGATATCACCCAGCACATGAATGAACTCAACGTGAAGTTACAGGGACATTCCCAAACAGTTTCAGATTTGGTAGGACACCTAGATGGATTTATAAGTCAACTAAAAGTTTTTATATTTATCCTGGTCAAAGAAAACTTCATTCATTTTCCTTCGTGCAAAGAATTGATTGAGGAGCGCAGTGACACTGATTTCAAATTTTCTGTATTAATGTTAGACAAACTATTGGATCAATTCAATGAACGATTTTCTGACTCCAGTGGTATACGACCAGAACTGGCATTGTTTAACAACCCTATGAAGTGTGACATTTTCCAACAACATGACACTTTTCAGTTGGAGTTATGTAACCTCCAAAGTGACCCTTTTTCCAATCAAGGATGGAGATAGGAGTTGACTTTTGGAAACTTGTGCCACAGGAAAAATATCCCGCATTGAGTGATTTCATTTTGAAAATTACTTCTATGTTCGGAAGCACATATATATGTGAATGCGCTTTTTAAACAATGAAGGAGATTAAATCGTCACAAAGAAACCGACTCACTGATGGCCACCTTCAGGATTTATTACGATTATCATCATCATCTTTACACATTGACTTTGATGAACTTGTTGCTGCACATGAACGTCCACATTGTTCTCATTAAGGTTTGTTACATGTCAACTTTAAAATGACTTAACTAAAACATGTTTGTTAAACAATGTAAATAGCAAATTTTATTCATTTTTATAAATCAACAAGGCATTTAAAACTCTGTTGCAATAAAATGATTTATGTAAGCAAATAATGCCGATAAATAAAAAAAATATTACCTTAAAACAAATGCCAAGTTTATTTGTATTGATGTTGTTATGTGTGTGGCCCGCCACAAAAAAAAAAATAATAAAAAAGTGGCGTGCCATTTGAAAGAAATTGGCCATCCCTGGTTTAGACCACCCACAGCATCGACGTTCAGCGACAAAATTATCTATGACGACGGTAAGTATTCAGATGCAGCCCACACGACAACCTCGAAGAAGGAAAACACGACAAGACAAGCGGGGTGGCGTTAAACTGTCGAAGTGTGAGAGGCTAGGCCTAAAGTATGTGCGCGTTACATATTGGAATTGTGGGACCATAAATCAACGACGGCCCATTCTTGATAAGCTACTGAGCGGCGCCGATATAATGGTTTTGCAAGAAACTCTTCTTGGTGGCAGGACAGTAAGTACTCCTGATTTTCATTGTTTTACAATAAACGACACCTTGGGCAGGCCATTCTTGTGCATAACAATATGGTGGCAGCTGAGGTTGATATGTCTGCGTGGAACAATGCAGAATTGCAGGTACAAGCGGTAAGCCGCAGACCCCAGTTCATTTCGTGATTGTTAATGTGTATGCCTGTAATGGGAAGGTGAACACACAACAAAGGCAAAATCTCTTCAAGTTCGATGAAGAGAACGTCATTTTCTACGGAGATTTTAATGGAAGAGGAAACCAGTGGGGTAACGTCATAACCAACAAGCAGGGAGAAGACATAGAGAACGCACTGGTATCGTATTGGTCACTCGAACAGGAGACTCTGATAGTGTCATACACCTGGCACTGGTGGCTTACACCTTCGCACCGGTTTGCGGGTGGAGTGCCCTGGGGTTCCACGGAAGTGATCACTATCTATGTGTCCTCCAAACTGAGAAAAGCAGAAATAGAAGCCAGAAAAGAAAGCTCCACACATTCAACTACGAGAAAACAGACCATGACGTCATTAGCAAAATCAGATATAGGAAACAGAGCGCCCTTGTAGGAGGCAGGAGAGATGGAGGCAGCCACCCTGGTGGAACGTGGAAGTCGAGGAAGCTTGGCGGAGCAAGTGACAAACGGTCAAGACATGGCAGAAAGCCAGAAGGAATGGAAGAACACAACTTGAGCTCTTGAAGCGTCTGAAAGTAGAGGTCCACTAAAAAATGATGCACTTTAAACTATGCGCTAAACAGGCTAAGGATGCCAAATGGGATGACTTCTGTAAAAAAAAATGTGCTCAGAAAATCGCTGGCCACATTCTTGCGCCTTCATCAGGGCATGAATGACACACCACGACACATAGGCATACCAGACTTTCAGAGCACAGGCCGGATATGGCACAAATCTGATGAGAGCAAATGGAAGGCCCTGCTTGCCCGCTACATTGAGCAGACGGACCAAGAAATGAGGCTGTAAGAATGAGGATACGGGGATCGCTGTCAAAATTGTGTAAGGATGTAGGGCTGAAAGAAGATCTCACAATCACAATCGATACCATTCGCACGACACTTAAAAGGTCACACAACACTGCTCCTGGTCCAGACGGTGTTCGGTACGATGACATAGGCGATTTAGCTGACGACGACTTGACAAAACTGGCCAATGAATTTAATGCCAGTGTTCGGAGCGGCCAGATTAAGGAGGAATGGCTACACAGCTACTTACTACCGCTACCGAAGCCAAACAAGGTCCATTCTCAGATCAGTGCCTACAGAATCATTACAATGCAGAACACTGCGGGCAAGCTGCTGGAGAAAATAGTTGACCGTGTCCTCACCTGTCACCTTGAACAGAAACTCGTATTCCCACCCACACTCGGGGTTGTAGATATAAAGAGATATATATATAGATATAAAGAGACATGGCTCAATGCGGCAGTATTTGCCTATGATGTCTTCGAAGCTTCCACAGACGAGAGGAGACATTAGCTCCTGCTGTAGATTTGGAAGATGCATACACCAGGGTACCATTTGAATATCTCATGCATATGCTCCTCAAACTGACGGTGCACCCCTTCCTCATTAGATGGATCGCCGCGGCACTGTTTCAGAGGAAGGTGATACTCAGATGTGGAAGTTGGTCTTCTGAGCCAACATCCATTTGTCCAGGGCTGCCACAAGGCTCACCATTGTCACCAGTTCTATTCAACGTGTACAAAATAACGATCACGGAAGAACAGCTGGATGGGAGGGGATGAACTATGACTTTTGCTGATGATATTCTGGTATATCGACAGGGAACATGGCGATCCGAGTTTCTGTTAACCAGCTGTTTTGAAGCAAAGTATTATCTGAGAGAACCAACGAAGAGGTAGAACTGCTAGGTCCATGGCAGTTGATAGAACGCCGACACTGGTATTGTGACGGCAGGTCGGAGGCGCTTAACCAATTATTTTACGAAGCCCAGTTAGTTTCCATAGTCTGGCTGTCTAGTAGTAACTTGTTATTTTTCATTGGTCGGTGACTTTGATTAATTTTTTTTTTTTTACATATCTAGAGAAGTCTAGAGGGACTCTTTTTTAGACAGGTAACCGTGTACTCAGATGTTCCCACCATACAGGTAGTCATATACAAAGATGTCCCTCGACATACAGGCATCCATATACTCAGATGTCCCGCGCCATATAGGCAGCCATATACTCAGATATCCCCCGCCATACAGGCAGCCATATACTCAGATATCCCCCTCCATACAATCAGCCATATACTCAGATATCCCCCGCCATACAGGCAGCCATATACTCAGATATCCCCCGCCATACAGGCAGCCATATACTCAGATATCCCCCGCCATACAATCAGCCATATACTCAGATATCCCTCGCCATACAGGCAGCCATATACTCAGAAATCCGCCGCCATACAGGCAGCCATATACTCAGGTGTCCCCCGCCATACAGGCAGGCGTAAACTCAGGTGTTCACTGTCATACAGTAAGCCATACACTCAGTTGTGCCTCACCATACAGACAGCCACATACTCAGTTGTCTCCCACCATACAAGTATAAAATACTCAGGTGTCCCCCACCATGCAGGCAGATATTCTTTTTTTCACAGTACTACTCTCTTTTTGTTATCATCGAAAATATTAATGTTTCTTTTGGCAGATATTTTTAATCTATTTATTTTCCTTATACAGTAACCATTTTCAGCCTAATCTTTTTGTGTTGGTTCTTTAACGTGCGCATCAGGCACGCGGGGCCTCCGTTTTACGCCGTTATGCAAGAGGGCCAGACATCGGATCTCAATCTCCAGAGAGCAGGGAAGAAACAAAGCTGTAAAGCCACGAAGAAATCAGATTCGATTTTTTTGTTTAGACTTTCAATAAATGTTACTACAGACTGGTGGGAATCGAACCAGTGACCTTCTTGTCCAGAGGTCGATATCATGCCTCTAGACCACCCAGCTGGGGACATCTGAGTATAGGCTTCGAACTCGGCTATAAACACCATTCAACAGAGGAAACGAAAATGATATGGCCACGTCAAAAGACACAGCGGGTTGGGAAGAACAATTGAGTTATTGAGTTATTTGCGGGTCATCATTATTGCACTCCGAACATGTCCATAGGTGCTCAGATCCCCTCCTCAGCAATTCCTCAGTGTCCAGCGACTGACGACTCCAGTTCTATGTTGGTTGATAAGTCTTCTTACACGGCCACTAAGTTTCTCATTTCTGGCTGTGCCCATCTTAACTCCCATTTCCATTGTCCAAAGAAGTGACGTGGATCTATGTTTGCCGAAGTCTTGTGCTCTTCCCACATCTCGGAGGGCATTGATGATGTCCGCCCGATCCATTGGTTGACCGTCCTCAACGACAGCGCAGCTAGCCAACCTGTCCGCTCTTTCGTTTCCCCGTACTTCCGCATGCCCAAGGACATAGACAAAGGTAACCTTACGTATTTTGGATTTCTGCAACAACTCTACCCATTGCATGCGTACAGAGCCCGCCTCCACTTTTTTATCATGCTCATCGAATCACTTAGTATACATGCGTGGGTGTAGTCTTGTGACTCTAACCATTTGAATGTCTTGGTCACTGCCATCGCCTCCATTGTCATGCTAATCGTGGTCATGACGTATGCACCACTGTCTTCCTTGACTATTCTGCCTGCCGAGCGTGCTGTAAATGCCCATACAAATCTTTTGGTGTCGTCTTACAGATCCGTACGTATAGATCCATCCATCCATCCATCCATCCATCCATCCATCCATCCATCCATTTATCCATCCATCTATCCATCTATCCATCTATCTATCTATCTATCTATCTATCTATCTATCTATCTATCTATCTATCTATCTATCTATCTATCTATCTATCTATCTATCTATCTATCTATATCTATCTATCTATCTATCTATCTATCTATCTATCTATCTATCTATCTATCTATCTATCTATCTATCTATCTATCTATCTATCTATCTATCTATCTATCTATCTATCTATCTATCTATCTATCTATCTATCTATCTATCTATCTATCTATCTATCTATCTATCTATCTATCTATCTATCTATCTATCTATCTATCTATCTTTCGTTCCCTCGAAGTATTGTCTATATCAGCAATGTCGTTTCCTTTATGAATATTACTGTCTTTTGTAATTCTTGCAGTGGCCCATATAGTTTTGTCTGTAGTGTTGTATCTATGGGCCAATGGATTTTCCTCAGTCTACTATATTCAGTGCAGTCTTGAAGTATGTGTTCAGCAGTCTGGGGTGCCTGTCCACATGTACAAGTAGTTGATGTGCCGATCTTGAATTGTGTATACATGTGACTATGGAGTCGATTGTGTCCTGTTCTTAGGCGTATAATGATAACTTGTTCATATCTATTCATATTATGAAAGGGAGGCGAAGGCGCCCCCCCCCCCCAGCACCAGAGCTGGAAGTTGTCAGTGACTCACAACTGATGGCTTGCGCCAGGATCGGTGAACCAGAACCATCCAGACCCTGCTACACCTCTTCGTGGTGCCTCTAGAAACAGACTAACCTGTCTAGTCTGGCCAAGCGAGCAGGGATCGAAGTGGGAAGACGAACCCGGTACACAAAAAAGCGTCGGCTGAAATCGGATGTGTTGGGCCGAAAGGCGCAGATATCACAGTGTTACACTGCAAACTTCAACACAACGTAACTACGTCCACTTAACGTCCTTTTAAGGGCGGATGACGAGGAGGAAGTCTACGGTTCGTATCCGTTAGAATACCTCAAATCATCGGACGAACGCATCATCATCATCATCATCATCATATTATGAAAGGCATCCTGATTTGGGGCTTGTGGTCCTCTGATTGAATTGATTTGATTATCTGTTTCTTATGATGGTATGTAACCGGTGTATCTAGTTGTGTGTCTGTTGAACCTTCTTTGCCAACTGATCTGCTTCTCATTTCCTGGTATTCCACAGTGAGACGGATCCACAGCAGGGCAACCCTGTGGTGCTTGCAGAGTTCAGTCAATAAGGTCTGCAGATGTGGTAATTTTCTGGATTGTAGTGCCTGGAGTACTGATCTTGCATCTGTCAAAAACACTACAGGCTGTGGGCTTAGATTACTGTTCAGCAGTTTTTCTATTGCCAATTTTATTGCTTGTATTTCTGCATCATAATTGTGACAATATTTCCCTGTTGCTATTTTATTCATATCCCTAGTGTTATTTGGTTACTGTATAAATGCACCTGCTTCCCCATTCATTACTGCATTCTGTGCTGATCCATCTGTGTACACTGGATCCATAGGTCTCTGTCTGTGGGTATTCTTCATCCAGGAAACAGAGAGTTATTGTTTTTCTCTGTAGACTATTCTGTTCCTCTTTGTCAACTATTCCTTTTACTTCTGTCCGTATTTGAACTGATAATCATGATTCATCTGTCTAGGGAGTCTGTTCTGGTATGGGCAGTAGGGGGTTAACAACTCTTGACATGTCTGGTGTTTGTCTACTAATACGCTTGGCTTGGTGGATAAAACTGCTTCTCTTAAGTCGTCCCAATGCAAGATTTTGGAATCGGTCCTTCATTGCATGTCTCGGCATGCACACACACATTTTTCTGCCTGTATCAGCACCTTTGTGTCTCTCCGTTCTCTCAGTGCTGGTATCCTCCACAATTTCTCCATCTCCAATATTGGTGTTGATTTCATTGCTCCTGTGATGACCTTAAGTGCCTGGTTTTTACTTTATCCAGTTCTTGCAATGTGGTGTTTGATGCTGAGCACCATGCGGATGATCCATATTCTAAATGTGGGCGTATACTCTGTTGGTAAACTTTACTGAGTATTTTCCCACTCGCACCCCATGTGGTTCCACACAACTTTCTTAGAATAGCCAATTTCCTCCTTGCTTTTTGGGTTGCCTTATTTATCTGCTGTTTCAAGATAGTTTGTTATCAAATGTAACTCCGAGATATGTAGCTTGTATGTCTTCCTTCACAGGCTCATTGTTTATGTAGATGGCTCCAGCTTTGTTTTGGGGAGAGTGTGAAAAGTGTAGTACTGCATTTGTCTGTATTGATGCTGATACACCATCTATTTGTCCATGAATTCAGTGCATTCATAGCTCTTGTAGCAATTTGGAGGCCACTGTTGCATACTCCTCTGTGCACCACATTACCAAGTCATCTGCATACATTGCCACTTTGATGCCATGGGTAGTTCAGTAACTAGGTCATTGATGTAGATCAGAAAAAAGTGTTGGAGATAGTACCCCTCCATTGATGGACGCACCAAAATGGCAGCTTATTTATATTCGAGCTATGGACTAAGCAATGTTTACATTGAACAACAACGATATATGTTATTGCTGCGAGTTGGCAGATTTTTGAAAATGTTTTCAAGGGTTTGAACATAAATGTTTGTTCACAGTTCGTTAACCTTCGCTGTAGATAAAGTCGTTAATTCGATGGCTTCGTTTCGGACGTTGGTAGCTAAGGATCTAACTTGTGCAAACGGATGGCATTGGCAAGGATCATTTTGAATCTATGACGTGGGCTCATTTTGTCTTTAACTCAAAAGCATATGTGCTTTTTAACCAAAGACCTTTTTTGGGGGACTCAATGAAGATATCCCCGATGGAAGAATAAATTGTACTATTAGTCCCATAAATGATTCGCTTCCAGAGCTTTATGATGTCAACAAAGCAGTTTTGTCATTGCAAGTGAATAATGTCCACAACTATAATTGGTCAGGATTGTGTAGCAGCAGCAGCTTTATAGCGAACACAGAACATCATAGGATTGTGCTGTTCTGAAACAGCTATGCCATGCTACCCTAGAATTGCCTTTAATGGGATTACTGTGACCAACGACCACTCTCCATGTGTGTGCCACATATTTACACCCCAGAAAGAAATACTGAATATAACAACATCATGTGCCGTCTGTGATATTAATGACCACAAACCAGGAGCCTCCTGTATGATTGATACAACTATTGCACCAAGCACTTCATCAGCAGAGCCAGATCTATGGAATGTTAATCTGACATTGTTCTTGAATGATGTCCAAGTTAATGAGACATCAGAATCGTGTGGCGGCAGCTACAAGAAGGAGCGGAGAACATCAATTTCTGCTGCTATAAAGGAGACTTGCCTGCTATCCCAGAATTGCCTTAAATGGGATCACTGTAGTTGAAAACTTCTCCTCTTGTGTAAACTACACATTCAAATCTAAGAGTGAATCAGTGAAGGTCACAAAATCATATTCTCTCTGTGGTTTTACTAACTACAGGTCATGTGGCTTCTGTTGGATTGGAAATGATAACTTACCACCACTGTGTGTCTATATGTTTGGAATTGGAGTCATCAATGATGGCCTAACATCATCAAGTGCTATGACGATCATCATTTTCGGAGAACGTGAACTCCCATGGTATATGGTGGATAGGCGGCAGGAACCATTGAAGGCTATGTCTGAAAAGTGTTCCTTGTTGCAGTTTCCTCATATTCTAAGTCCGGCTTGTTGCAGGAGCTACTGAGTTAAGTGCTCTGTGCACACTGTGAGCTGTGTGTTTCATCCATTTGGATCATGTTTCGATGTCCCAATTGTTACGATGATAATGATGATATCGTATGACAGGGAACAGTTGGCTGTGTTCACTTTTTGCGCGGTTTCGCCTTATGTCTTTTGGCGTGTGCTGAGACTGCTACGATGGGGACTACAGTTACCTTTCTTTGTTTGGGAGATGAGTTAGTAATTCGGATGATTCCACTGGCACGGGCGGTTGAGCAATTATGGATTTTAATTCGTTTGCTGTGATACCGAGGCCTTCCATAACCAAATAACCAATAACCCCTCCCTGTGGAACGCCCTGGCGCAATAAGACCTTTTTACTCTTAAGACCATCCAGTTGCACTCTGGCTCTCCTGTTATGCAGGTATGCTTTGACCCACTTGTACATCCTGCTATTTACTCCATAATATATCAGTTTCTTCAAAAGCCCTTCATTCCATACCTTATCAAATGATTTCTTTAGGTCTATCCATGCTGCTAGTACCAGTTTCTTTTCTTGAAACGCATCTTCAATTTCCTGGGAAAGATAGGTGCCTGATCTTCGTAGAGTAACACTGTCTAAAGCATGCTTGTTGTGGGACAAGGAGATTTTCATTTTCCAGGTACCACTGCAGTCTGAGATTGATTATACGTTCCCTTGTTTTACACAAACAGCTTGTAAGGCTGATTGGTCTATAGCTGGATGTCATTGAACCATCTTTTCTTGGCTCTAATGGTATAATAATTGCTTCTCTCCCATGCCTGTGGCATTCTACCTGTGATCCAGCAAATGTTGTAGATCTGCAGTAGTTTGCTTTAGCTGCAGTTCCCAAGTTCTTAATCATTTCATTCTACACTCCATCACTGCCTGGTGACTTTTTCATTTTTATGTGGATATTGCCAGCTCTAGCTCTCTTTGTGTAATGGGTATTTCCATGACTTCATGTGTGGTCTCTTCTTGTCTTGCATTTTGTTGTTTTAAACGGGTCTCTTGTCGTTTTCTAGGCTAATTTCAATATTATTGCCATTTGCAAAGGAGTCTACAAAGTAATTTGCTGCATGTTTACCTGTTAGAATGTTTCCATCCTTCTTCAGTGTAATTTGGTGTTCCTTTCTGTACCCTCATCATTCAGCTGTTTTACAAGCTTCCACACTTTTCTTGTGTCTCTTTCGAGATTCAAGGACTCTGTTTTCTCTTTCCTTTCTCCGTCTGGCTTGTAGTTTAGCCCGTTGAAATTTGGCTTTAGCATGCTGGTAGTTGTTGTGGTGTTCTTGGCAAGGGTTATTTTCTGCTTGCTTTCGAGATGTTTCCATGTCATTGTGCAGTTGCTCTAGTTCACTACTCCAGTATGGTTTGTAGTGTTTCCGTGCCCCTCTAGGTATTGTTTCACTGGCAGCTTGTATTATTAGTCTACTGAATTCATCAACTATTTTGTTGATGTCTCTATCTGTATTTATATCTTTAGTCGGTACACTGGTGTAGTGTTGATACATTTTCCAGTCTGCCTTTTTGTAATTCCATCTGGAGAGAGTGCTGCCCTCCCTGGCGGCCTCATTTTGCACCACTAAAAAGACAGGTCTGTGTCGCTGCCTCCAAGTTGTTTCCCCACAATACGTGGGATATTCCAATCCAGGTCTGGTGAATGGAAAGCAAGGTCTGGTGTAGATGTGGTATGCCATGATCTGGAGTAGAATGTTGGTGGATCTGTTGCCTGGTTTAATAGTATAAGCCCATTGTCATCCTGCCATTTTCAAGCTCTTCACCTCTCTTGTCCATATGCTCATAGCCCCAGCTCTGTGAATGGCTGTTAAAGTCTCCACATACAATATTCTTTCTTTTAATGTATTGTGTCTAGTGCTAGTGGGCGGTCACTCGAACAGTAGTAGTTAGTAGATGGAAGTCTGTATTTCCTGTCCTGAGGTGCAGTTTTTGATATTCCGCCCCATCCATATACACTTCAATCTGACATGCATTAATGTTGTTCCTTACAAGTGTCAGTATTCCGCCCTTTTGTCTGTTTTTTCTGTCAGATCGGTAGCACTGGTATCCCCTAATCTTCAAGGCTATGTCGTTGTTTAGATGGGTTTCCTGCAAACAGCATATGCTTATTTGTTCTTACCTGCAGGATATTTTCTAATTCTATCTTTTTACTGTACCCTCTCTTTTGCTGTTGATGCCTTCAGCATTCCAGTGCATTATTGAGTGGTCTTAATTTGGATTGGCCAGTAGCTCTATTCTCTCGCCCCCTGACTCCACAGAGCGGTTGAGAAGGACATCCAGTAATAGAGGTTGGGCCCTTTCGAGCTGAGGGCCCGCGCTGCACCTGCCTGAGTGTCCATCACAGGTCGAGTGCCATATCGATTTGCGGTTATAGGCATGCTTCCATTTGCGTTGGGTGCGTGGCATCCTGATTATTGTGCGCCTTTTGGCTGGTTGCCTCCGACTTCAGCACTTGAACTTGCTAGAGCAGACTGTGGTCTTGCTCGGTTGTAGGAAGGCCTGGCCAGTCTTAGTTTTCAGTCCCTGGTGACTGTTAAGCCCCATCCCCGACAAGGAGCTGGCCTTGATGAGGTACGTATAGATGACTGCATCTTTCTCATCGGTGTTATCGCAGATGAGACCGTTGACCTCAGCATTAACCACGACCGGGTTTGTTCCCTATTTTTTCCTGTCGAGTGTGACAATACACGAGAAAGTCCCCTTGAATGACGTAGGCACCGGTATCCACTCCTCACAAACGCTGATATTGGTAAGCCCACAGACCTGTTTGATGACATCTTCTGCTCTGTATCTGTACTAATTTTCAGGTATGCTCGTGCTCTCCAGATCTTGATTCGGTCATCCACGGTTGGAAAGTCAAGAAGATACCTTATTGCTACACAGGGAGAGTCCCTCGTACACCCCAGGATAATACGCATGGCTTCATTTTGTATTTTCTCCAGCCTATCAATTTGAGTCGTACTGACAGTAAGAATTGCCAGGGCATACTCGATTGTGCGAGGACTAATCCCTGGAACAGAAGATTAAGTAGCCTCTGCTCGATGTTGGCAGCTGCCATGACCTTCAAGGCGGCTATCCTTTGTGGGATTTTGTTATTACATGGTCGACGTGGTCCCCGAAAACACAGGCTGCGATCAAACCTAACTCCGAGGTATATCATCAACTTGTCCCTGGTCACCTCATCAGCTCACATTCGCACTACCAGTGTGGTCGTATTAACGATATGATTGTTAAGGGAGAACCATGAAACTTATGCTTTATTAGGATTAACCAAGGCACCTAAAACCCCCGCACAGGAAGAAATGCGATCGAGTTCGTCTTGCATTGTGGAGGCGATTCCTGTCTATCTCTTCCCTGTCGATATAATACCAGAATATCATCAGCACAAAGTCATAGTTCTTCCCTCCCATCCAGCTGTTGTTCCGTGATCGTTATTGTGTACATGTTAAATAGAACTGGTGACAATGGTGAGCAGTACCTCTAGGCTGGTATTGCAGTACCTCTAGGCTGGATAGTATTCCCAGCATAGTCTTAAACCAGACTAACTCTGAGCAAAAGTGCACACTGTCCTCGTGTCATTAAGTCAACAACAACGTGAAAACAACGTTCCTTTAATTTTGGTATAGGATGCATTCTAGGAGGTCCGCGCTGTACTTTTATGCCATTGTCTCGAAGTATCAGCGGTATCATATAATAAATATATCATTTATTTATTAGCTTCGCTACGGCGGTGACTGAGGCCTGCCCTGTGGACTTAGCTCTGCAGCCAACCAGTCTTAGGACACCAATGTAAGGAGTTGATACTGGACAAAGAGACAGGTCCTAACCATCTCTCCCTATACTCTACCCTACCATACCCCCAAACCCTCCTTTTCCCTACCCTACCCTTACCCCTTAACCCTCCCTCCCCATACCCTACCTTACCCCGTAAATCTCCCTTCCACCTACCCTAATCTACCTCCTAACCTACTTGCTGTCTACTCTACTTTACCCTTAACCCACCCTCCCACTCCCCCTACCCCTACCAACCAAACCTTCCACCCCTACTCTACTCTACCTTACCCCTTAAACCTCCTCACCCTACCTTACCTTTACTCCCGAAATCTCCCTTAGCATAACCCTCCCTCCCAAAGTCTACCCTACTTTAACCACTAATCCTCACTCCTCTACACTACCTTCCCAACCCTCCCACCCACTTACTCTACCGAACCTTACCCCTAAACGCTCCCTCCGACCTGCTCTACCTAACACTCCCTCCTCCAACTCTGCCTACTTTACCTCCTCAACCCACTTCCCATACTCTACCCTACCTTACCCCCTAACCAACGATCTCCCTACTGTACCCTACCTTACCGAATAAACCTCCCTCCCTCTACTCACCTTACCCCATAAAACTCCTTCCCCTTAATCTACTTACCCCTAACCACCCCCCCCCCGCAACCGCCTACTCTACCCTACATTACCCCTAATCCAACCTCCCCCTACTCTACAGTACCTTATCCAAATTCCTCCCCTCCTCCTACTCTACCCTACTTCCCCCTCCCCCTTATGCTATCACCGCCCTGCTCTTCCTTACCCCCTATCACTTCCTCCCCCTAATCTTACCTACCATTTCCACAAACCCTCCCCCGCTACCTTACCCACAACACTCCTTCTCACTACTCTACTTTACCCCTAACACTCCTTACTCCTTTCCCACTACTCTACTTTACCCCTAACACTCCTTACTCCTTTCCACTACTCTACTTTACCCCCACACTCCTTACTCCTTTCTCACTTCTCTACCTTACCCCCAACACTCCTTTCTCACTTCTCTACCTTACCCCCAACACTCCTTTCCCACGACTCTACCGTACCCCTTAACCCTCCATTTCACCTATACTACCTTACCCACTAAGCCTCCATTCCCCCCATACTACATTAACCCCTAACCCTCCCTTCCCCTACTCTACCCTTCCTTACCCTCTATCCCAACCCCTTTACTACTGACTCCACCTTCTTATATTCCCTAATCCATCCTCCTATTCTTCCTTACCTTACCCCCAACCCTCCATCTCCCTTAACGCCCCCCCCTCCTCCTACTCTCCCTTCCACCTCCCCTAACCCTCCCTCTCCCCTAATCCCCCCTTCCTTCTACTTTACCCAACTCTATCCATCTACCTTACCCATCTCCCTCCCCCAACTCTATCCATCTACCTTACCCATCTCCCTCCCCCAACTCTATCCATCTACCTTACCCATCTCCCCTCCCCTACTCTACCACATCTTTCAATATTTCCAGTCACGTCAGTTTATCTTCTCCGTCTTGTTTGTCCTGTCAAGTCCTGCCTATTTGTCCTGTAACAGCTCCTTACATTGGTGGCCTAGAGAACACTCTTACTAAAATTTAAAAAAACGTTTTTTAACGTTGTTGTTGTTCTGTTGTTGTTGTTGTTTCTTGTTGTTGTTGTTGTTCTTGTTGCT
>JAVIAB010000124.1:77554464-77631964 GCA_032433765.1 Megaustenia siamemsis
ATGTTAGTATGTTCTTCATGGCATTAAAATTACTTTTTGCCATTCCTATTCTTTTGTTACATAAAAGAATATATATTATATACATACATATATATATATATATATATATAATATAAAAGAAAAAAAAAAATATATATGCATGAATTATTTACAGCACACTCGGCAGGCAGAATAGTCAAGGAGAACGTTGTGCATATGTTATGACCACGAGTAGCATGGTGATGGAGGTAATGGTAGTGACCAGGGCATTCGTCCGGTTAGAGTCACAAGACTACACCCATGCCTGCCTACCAAGCGATTCAATGAGCATGACAAGTAAAGTGGAGGCGGACTCTGTACACATGCAATGGGTAGAGTCATTGCAGAAGTAAAAAATACGTAGGGTCACCTTTGTCTACGCCCCAGGACATGCAGAAGTATGGGGAAAGAGCGGACAGGTTGGCTAGTTGTGCTATTGTTGAGAACGGTCAACCAATGGATTGGGCTGACATCATCATTGTCCTGCGAGATGTGGGAAGGCACAGGACTTCGACAACCATGAGTTCACATCACTATTTCGGATGTAAAAGATGGGAGTTAAGATAGACACAGCCAGAAATGAGAAACTTAGTGGTCATATAAGACACTTATCAACCAACACAGAACTGGAGACAGTCGCTGGACACTGTGAGACTTGCTGAGGAGGGAATCTGAGCACCTATGGACATGTTCGGTGTGCAATGATAATGACCCGCAAATAACTCCATGAATTATTGACTCTGAGTTAACATTATTTTAGAACTTGCACATTATTACTCCAAATACAAACTTAAATTCTAAATTTCATTTAATGTGTAAATATAACCGCATGTTTATAATATAATCAGGAGGCTCTTTAAGACCTGAGCCTCCGTGCCTTGGAAGCTGGGAATATGCTTGATGTTGTGAAGGCTAATCAAGACCTGAGCCTTCACTCTATTCAGAGCCCACTGCCCTGCACAGTGGCGACTGCTTTCATAAGCCCTTGACTCGTCTGGACAGGACACACCGGTTGCCAGCCCACTTGCACTGGACTTGAAGGTGTCTGACTGCCTTGATGAACTGACAAGTCAAGTCGCCCTCTGAAGGCCCTGCTCAGAACTGTCGCAGCGATTGATTATCTTCCCTTGGAGGATGCCCTTGGCCGGTTGATCGTTTCACGTCGTACTCCACGCTCTTGACTGTTACGCCCGTTGGTTAGTTGCAGACCAGCAGTTGGTTTTCACTAGGGACAGACAACACAGCTAGCACTCAACAAAGTGTTTACCAAACACCAGGACAGACAATACAGCTAGCACTCAACAAAGTGTTTACCAAACACCAGGGACAGACAATACAGCTAGCACTCAACAAAGTGTTTACCAAACACCAGGGACAGACATACAGCTAGCACTCAACAAAGTGTTTACCAAACACCAGGGACAGACAATACAGCTAGCACTCAACAAAGTGTTTACCAAACACCAGGGAAAGACAATACAGCTAGCACTCAACAAAGTGTTTTCCAAACACCAGGGAAAGACAATACAGCTAGCACTCAACAAAGTGTTTACCAACACCAGGGACAGACAATACAGCTAGCACTCAACAAAGTGTTTACCAAACACCAGGGAAAGACAATACAGCTAGCACTCAACAAAGTGTTTACCAAACACCAGGGAAAGACAATACAGCCAGCATTCAACAAAGCTTTTACCAAACACCAGGGACAGATCACACATCTGAGGTTTATTTCGCCACAACGACCACCTCCCAGAGCATGTTCACATTTCACAATAGTAATAGTCTGTTGGTAGCCTCTCACACTAGATCTGCTCACCTTTCTACTCTCCCTAGTGTCATCCACAATACAGCACCTTTGGGTCATTGCACTTTCTCACCCTACTCTTGCTTCTCCTACCTTCCTCTAACAGTACTTATGTAGGAATGCTGTGACTAGCATCCTCAAGCAGCCCTGCGGCTACTCCTTGCTCCTCACGAAGCTTAAGTAGTGAAATTACCAACAAATTAACAAAGTCACTTTGACTGGTTGTAGCTGATAAATACATCACTACTGTCTACTTACGACTCACACGAAGCATAAATTGGTGAGATTATTCACAATTAACAAATCAAAGGACTGATCGTAGCTGCTAACTGCATTACTACTGTCTACTCCTTGCCACTCACGAAGCTTAAGTTAGTGAGATTACCCACAAATTAGCAAAGTCACTTTGACTGGTTGTAGCTGATAAATACCTCACTACTGTCTACTTACGACTCATATGAACCCTATGTTGGTGAGATTATTCACAATTTAACAAATCACTACTCTACAGCACTTATCCCTAGCACTTCTCCTGGAATAAGGTCTGACCAACGCAGCGACCACACACCAACTAACTGGCTAACTCATGTTTTAGACTAACCCTCCTTGTTCCCGGTATCGGTTGTAAACACACACACAACCGTCTGGATCAAACCATCGCTTCATCTCAAATGCCTTTCCCCACCTATTCTTTGTCTCAGCTTTTTTCTCCCTTCCACCAATCACCGGCCTTTTTACATCCAAGCCTCGTTCCTACATTGCTTACAATTCCCGTGTATCATAATGTGTTAAGACTCTTAACACTTCACGTGGACCCCCTGCTCTATTTTACCCTCAACCTTTATCTCACATTGACCTCTACTACCTCACTCCCATCCTGTCGTACTCTCTTATATCACTGCTACCTCCCTGCTTCATAAATGCATAAGTAGTTTAAAGTTCTGTAAGTGACTTAAAAACCTAACTATATGAATAAGAAAAATAATGAGGCTAACTAGTAGAATTGCAATGAATTAGGATTTATGAGTTACTGAGCTCATTGATTGGGAGTTACTTCCAGATGATTGACTTGCTAATTGTCTAACTCTGAGTGGCAGTACTTTACCTCATATATGCACACAATTTCAAATTGATGCATAATGTCATATGAAAGAATGATGTATCAATAATATGATCATATTTTTCAGCATCTTATTGAGAGATCTTGGTATGCAGTCACAGAGACGTGTCTTGCTTTTACAGTTTTCAGAGATGACTTTAGTCCTCGTTTCGTTGCCCTGTTTACTCTCCTCCTCTTTCTAAAGTGCTTCCATTGGTTGGCAGAGGATAGAATTGATTATGTAAGTTTTTTTATTTTGATGATGTTATTGTTTAGTTACAAATTATCATTTACATTTTACTGGTGCTTTTTTGAGCTTGTATTGTTATATTTTAAGTCTCCAAGTTGGTTAATTTTTTTATATAACTATTGGTGCTGTGAAAATGTGTATTAACTTAGAAGTATTGTATCACATTACAGATGGAGAGGAGTCCTGCCATATCTTGGTTGTTTCATATTCGAGCAATATGTAAGTATCAGTAGCAAAGATAATTTTTTTTTTGGGGGGGAGGGAGCAGTTTCAGGTGAGAGGGGAGGGGTGAAAGAAAAAGTTGGATGTTATATGTGAGGAGTTGGGCGGACCAGAGGTAAGATGTTGACCTTTGAACAGGAATACCCCAGGTTCAATCCCCATACAGGTTGTGGCAGTTTGTAAAAACTCATATCCTTTGTGCCCTAGTGGCTTTATCTCCCCTGGTTTCTGGGTACTGAGATCTGATGTCTAGACCTCTCGGAAAACGTTGAAGGAGGTTCTGTTTGCATTTGCACACATTAAAGAACCCATTAGCAGTTTAAAGTAAAAAATAGTAGGCCATAAATGGGCGCTCTTTGGGCAAAAATCTACCCATGCTGAAGATGTGTTGGACTAAAAGGTGCATTTATCATAACTTTGCTGCAAACTAGCAACACATCCACACCACTTAAAGGTGCAGATATCATGACTTTGCTGTAAACTAGCAACACATCCACACACACTTAAAGGTACAGATATCATGACTTTGCTGTAAACTAACAACACATCCACACCCACTTAAAGGTGCAGATATCATGACTTTACTGTAAACTAGCAACACATCCACACACACTTAAAGGTGCAGATATCATGACTTTGCTGTAAACTAGCAACACATCCACACCACTTAAAGGTGCAGATATCATGACTTTGCTGTAAACTAGCAACACATCAATACACTTAAAGGATGTAGGCTAAAATAGGATGTTAAATTAATCCAGACTTTCTTTAATTTTTAGCAACTTCTTTTTCTTGCAAAGTATTTGTCCATCTGTTTGTAAATGTAAAAGTGTTAAAAAGGTATCTGTTAATGAAGAAAGCTATGCAGTATGAGTTGTATAGTCTTGGTTTTGTCATTTTCTGTTAATCTTAAACTATAGTCTTGGTTTTGTCATGTCTGTTAATCTTAAACTATGGTTTTGGTTTTGTCATGTCTGTTAATCTTAAACTATAGTCTTGGTTTTGTCATTTTCTGTTAATCTTAAACTATAGTCTTGGTTTTGTCATGTCTGTTAATCTTAAACTATGGTTTTGATTTTGTCATGTCTGTTAATCTTAAACTATGGTTTTGGTTTTGTCATGTCTGTTAATCTTAAAACTGATACTTTATATTTGTTTTGAATGTTATGTACTTCCAGAGTCAAATATGGCACATAGGACATAAACAGTTGTCCTTCATCTTAAGACTGCTAGTGCCTGTAGACCTCACTTATTTGTTAAACTCTTCAGTCAAAGATTTTCAGGCTCCCTTTTTGGAGCATAGACCACAGACAAGGTCTCCATCCAACCTTTTTTTGGACATTTTCTCTATTTCCCTCCGTCTAGACCAGTAATAATTAGTATTGACTTCTTCACAATTTCTGTTTCCAGAGCCCCTCCTTTTTCCAAGAATGAGTTCATTTTCTTGTCTGTGTGGGTTGTAATGTATTCATTGTTCCTTCATGTATCATTTGATCTGCAGTCTTTCTGTTTGGTATTCAATGATCTAAATAAGCTGTTCTTTGCTGAATGTTGCACTTATCACAGTCCACCTGGAAGAATCTCTGTCTCTAGCTAGATCTCCCACAGAACATTACTCTCATCACAGCTGATCTGAAAGAATCTCTGTCTCTAGCTAGATCTCCCACAGAATATTACTCTCATCACAGCTGATCTGAAAGAATCTCTGTCTCTAGCTAGATCTCCCACAGAACATTACTCTCATCACAGCTGATCTGAAAGAATCTCTGTCTCTAGCTAGATCTCCCACAGAACATTACTCTCATCACAGCTGATCTGAAAGAATCTCTGTCTCTAGCTAGATCTCCCACAGAATATTACTCTCATCACAGCTGATCTGAAAGAATCTCTGTCTCTAGCTAGATCTCCCACAGAACATTACTCTCATCACAGCTGATCTGAAAGAATCTCTATCCCCGGCTAGATTACCTACTTCTTCTGTTGTCATGTTTAAAGTCTCTTTGATGATGTTGAAACCACTTTTTAGCTTTCTGTCCGTATGGTACGTTGTGTGCATAACAGTGGAGAATTACACCACCATATGTCATCCAACAAGCTTTGTGGCTATGTGCACAAAGTGGCGCACCAGTATCGTGGTCATGTGCATTCTAGTCTTGTCATTGTTGCTGTATATGGCCACTGCTGTTGCTGCTGAGGTGATGCCAAAGAGATAGGTCCGCTGATCGCCATTACTGTCATGCTCTTCACTATCATTCTGTCCATCATACACAAGTCCCGGTGGAAGAAGCTCAGTGGCCTGCCGATGCTGGAAGTTTCTGAGTTGAAACCGATCAACGATCCTAGGTGGAGCTCTGTGCGAGCTAGCGCCCAGGTTTGTGTGGCTAGGATGCTCTTTGCCTTGTCTTTATCTTACATCATCATGAACGCACCCAGCCACGTGGCCAGACTGTACTATCTGATGTGGACTCAAAACTCAGGGGACATGAAATTGACATTCTCTGAATGTCTTATCCGGCTGATTTTCCAGCACAGCAGCCACGCCCACTATGCCTGCAAGTTTTGGATCTTCGTGGTCATCAGTAGAAACTTTACCAAGAACCTCTGACAAACTTTGGTGGACGTTATCTATCTATCGTCCTTTCGAGCCAAAGACGGCACATAGGGCAGAACCATAATCTCAAAAACAGAAACCTTGTGTGCCAAAGTGGCACATATTGCAGAGATCACTGCTCTAAAATATATGGCGCTGTTTCCATAACAACACTTTTTACAATGACAGCTTGTCAAGCCATCGGTCAACCTCCTTAGTCGCCTCTTACGACATGCCTGGAAGGTCACAGTGTCACTATTCTTTTCTTCCCTCATAATGAGGCCCCGGTAACACACAGGAGGATCTTGGTGGACGTTACCAAGTGTATAAATATGTTAGTTGTAGCTTATATCTTGTTGTCTGTGACAACCATGGCTCAGTTCTCGGTCTATATCCATGCTAGCCGTAGCTCATATCTTAGTGGAAGTTGGTGATAGCCATGGCTGATATCTTGGTGTGTCTCTGGGCTGGCCATGATTCATATCTTGGTGTATTTCTGTACTAGCCACGGCTCATATCTTAATGTATTTCAGTGCTAGTCATGGTTCATATCTTGGTGTGTTTTCGTGAAGCCATGGCTCATATCTTGTGTTTCTGTGCTGGCCATGGCTCATATCTTGGTGTGTGTCCATGTTAATCATGTCTCATATCTTTGTGTGTGTCTGTGTTTAGTCACATCTCATATCTTAGTGTGTATTTGTGTTAGTCATGTGTCATATTTTTGTGCTTGCAGGTCTGTGTTAGTCACATCTAATATCTTTGTGTGCATGTCTATGTTAGTCACATCTCATACCTTTGTGTATGCATGTCTATGTTAGTTATGTCTCATATATTTGTGTGTATGTCCATGCTAGTCACATCTCATATCTTAATGTGTGTCTATATGAGTCATGTCTCATATCTTGGTGTGTTTGTGTTTAGTCATATTTCATATCTTGGTGAGTGCATGTTTATGTTAGTCATATCTCATATCTTAATGTGTGTATCTGTGTTAGTCATATCTCATATTTTAGAGTGTGTCTGTGTTAGTCATGCCTCATATCATTGTGTGCGTGTCAGTTTTAATCACATCTCATATCTTTGTGTGTGCGTGTCTGTGTTAGTCACCTCTAGTGACTCGGGCAGATGGTGCTCGTAAGCCTGGGAGGGCCGACCATCTAAGGGCAGAATCCCCCTACAGAAAAGACAAAGCTGCTGCCTTGCAGGAAGATTGAGGACAATCAAAGGCTATGGAAAGCAAACCTGAATAAAATGCTGGCTAAAATCGGATGCACTGGGCCACTGGTGCAGAACACAGTGCAATGTTTTAACAGGTATTCAATCAGAGTGGATCTGGCAGACTCTAATTGTGATGTTCTGTCTGTGGGGTCGATCAATTCACTTAAGCAGACAGCTGTCTTCATGTGAGAGTCTGGAATCCTACTCTGGTTGAGTCTTGATCGCAGAGAGAGAGAGAGAAACCACTTTCTTCTTGGTCTGTCCCCATCTTGTCTTCCTGGAATCATGCTTTGAATTATAATTCTTTCCAACATACTGTGTCTGTTTATGTGGCTGTAGTATTTTAAATTTCCACTAAGCCAGGTCAACATTAACATTTGTTTTATAAAGTGGTGAGTTTTTATTCTAATCTGTTTCAGGTTGTTTAAACTGATTTTTCTTGAGATAATCTGATTTATTTCATGTTGGTACCACATCCTGTATATATTGACATCTTAGTTCTTGCTTGTATCTTTTATTCTCTTTAGACTCCTTTTAAATAAAGTCTGATAATATCATTGATAAGCCAAGGTAATTCATTCAAATGCTGGGTATTACATTTTAATCCCCTTTCTACATCAAATGTATCTTCTTGCCTTTTATTATGCTGTAAATTCTTGCTGTTGTGATTGCAAAAAATGTGCTAGTTTCAAATTGTTCTGCTCAGTCATTCATTTCACTACTCGGTAAATAATAGGGAGAATTACCATTTAGTTGTACCCTGTGCCACCTCATTTATGTCCCCTTTCATGGGTGGTATAATGTAACTGCTGTGTAACAGGCATGTTGTTTGACTCCATATTTAACAACATGCCTGTTATGTTAATTCTCCTTCCATATAAAGACTCCTTGAAAGTAAGATGTATAAGATTTAACTGCAAGCAAGTGTTGATAATGTTATGGCAGCCACATTTATAATTGTCTATCACAGCCAGTTTAAACACATACAACCAATTCTCATATTTGTCTATAATATTTACTGTATGTTTTTTAAATTTCACAGTTCTGATGCTTGTTCTTGGCTTGCTAGACATCTTGTTTGTGAAACATGCCTTTGAATCAACAATGACAAAAGGGCCATCTGTTCAGCTTGTTTTCGGGTTTGAGGTAAATTTTATAACATGAAATGACAAGTATTTTTCAATGAAAAAAAAATGGAATGTGTAACACTCAATCAAATGCATGATACCCACCCTCCTAACAGTTTTAACAGGCCGCCAATCAATTTTGATTGGCTCTCCTGGCAGTTTTGACTGGCTCTCCTAACAGTTTTAACCGGCCGCCAATCAATTTTGACTGGCTCTCCTAACAGTTTTAACCGGCTGCCAATCAATTTTGACTGGCTCTCCTGGCAGTTTTGACTGGCTCTCCTAACAGTTTTAACCGGCCGCCAATCAATTTTGACTGGCTCTCCTGGCAGTTTTGACTGGCTCTCCTAACAGTTTTGACCGGCCTGCCAATTAATTTTGACTGGCTCTCCTAACAGTTTTGACCGACATGCTAATCAATTTTGACTGGTTCTCCTAGCAGTTTTGACCGGCTCTCCTAGCAGTTTTGACTGGCCTGCCAATCAATTTTGACTGGCTCTCCAAGCAGTTTTGACCGGCCTGCCAATCAATTTTGACTGGCTCTCCTAGCAGTTTTGACCGGCCTGCCAATCAATTTTGACTGGCTCTCCTAGCAGTTTTGACCGGCCTGCCAATCAATTTTGACCGGCTCTCCTAGCAGTTTTGACCAGCCTGCCAATCAGTTTAGACCGGCCTGCAGTGCTGATTGAAAATTGCTTCATATTCCAGTCCCTGGGTTGAAAAAAAATGATAATTAAAAAGTAACACACATAAGCTCAATTACTTGTTAGAAAAAATAATTGTTAAATGTTTTGTGGTGTCAACTAAAGGGGTAGTGTTTGTACACAAATACAAAGATTAGTATCTCTAATAGTAAGACACTTAGATCACAGCAGTCTTTCATGCTTTTGACAATTCTGTGAGATGAGAAGGGTGAGTGTTGAGATGAGTAAGGGATCATTTTAATGGATGTGGATGGTGTGTATATTTTAATGAAGAGATCTTGATCAAGAGACTCTTAGGCAACATCAGTTTTTTTGTACTTTTGACAATTCTGTGAGATGAAAAGGATGATGTAACTTTGGTTTCAGTATCACTTTGAGTAAAAGTATGGGTATCGTGAGGTAGATGGTGTGTCAGTGTAAATAAAGAAGGCATTGAAAGTTAGTAATTGATTGTGTCATGACTTAGTTACATAATGGTACCATCAAGTAAAGAAAGACAGATAAAGAATTGTGTGCTCTCCAGGAAGGATTTGAAAAATGTCTTTATTCTGTATTCCAATAACCTGTGTGCTTAATCTGTAGTGAAAGCACCACCCTCCCATTTAACTGGTAGTGTTTTCATTTAATATAGCACCACCCTCCCATTTAACTGGTAAAGTCTTCATTTAATATTTCTAATTTATTGTTCAGTTTTTCTCATTCCCTCACCCCCCCCCCCTTTTTTTTTATTTAAAAAAAAAGAAATTCAATGATTTTGAAACAGAAAAAATGCCCCATCTGAATTCATTCATATTGTTATTGCACTGTGACCTGACTTGTTATTCAGTGTAGTACCACACTGTTTTGATTATTGTTATACACAGACATATAAAACTAGTAGCCATCTTATTGCTCAATCTATATCTGACATCACCACATACTAAAAAATAACCTAATAATCTATTTTTTTTTTCCACATAACAGTACGAGATCCTGTTCACAGTTGTGCTCATGACATTTATTAAGTATGTTTTACATACAATAGATCAGCGCAGCCAGAACCCGTGGGACAATAAAGCTGTTTATTTGCTGTACTCTGAACTTGTAATGGGTGTGTATGTTAAATCTTTTAGGCTTTGTGAAGGGTGGTCTATGTAGTTAATGTGGGATGTTTATAGCTGTCAATGAGACTGTAACACTGGATGAATGTAGGATATAAAGAAGCAAAACTGTTACATTTAATAAGTTCATTTAATTCATGGTCCATGCTGAAAAGCTTTAAGTATCCACATCTGAACGCTTGCTCTCTAAAACATCTACCTTAGTTTCATACAGTTAAATACAGAATTCCAACCTGCAAAGTCTGACTTGAACGTTTGCCTAGCTTGCCACTTATGGAAAAATTACACCTGGTCTTTATAATTAGCATTGCGATCCACTTAATTCACCACATTTATTTTCTGGGTATAAGACCACCTTTATTTTGTAGTCAACACTATCTCAGACTACTTTTCTTTTGTAGTCAACACTATCTCAGACTACTTTTCTTTTGTAGTCAACACTATCTCAGACTACTTTTCTTTTGTAGTCAACACTATCTCAGACTGCCTTTATTTTGTAGCCAACACTATCTCAGACTGATTTTCTTTTGTAGCCAACACTATGTCAGACTACTTTTCTTTTGTAGTCAACACTATCTCAGACTGCCTTTATTTTGTAACCAACACTATCTCAGACTGCTTTTCTTTTGTAGCCAACACTATCTCAGACTGCCTTTATTTTGTAGCCAACACTATCTCAGACTGCTTTTCTTTTGTTGCCAACACTATCTCAGACTACTTTTCTTTTGTAGTCAACACTATCTCAGACTACTTTTTCTTTTGTAGCCAACACAATCTCAGACTGCCTTTATTTTGTAGCCAACACTATCTCAGACTGCTTTTCTTTTGTAGCCAACACTATCTCAGACTGCTTTTCTTTTGTTGCCAACACTATCTCTCTAGACTGCTTTTCTTTTGTAGCCAACACAATCTCAGACTGCCTTTCTTCTTTCTTTTGTAGCCAACACAATCTCAGACTGCTTTTCTTCTTTCTTTTGTAGCCAACACTATCTCAAACTGCCTTTCTTCTTTCTTTTGTAGCCAACACAATCTCAGACTGCCTTTCTTCTTTCTTTTGTAGCCAACACTATCTCAGACTGCCTTTCTTCTTTCTTTTGGTACCAACACAATCTCAGACTGCTTTTCTTTTGTAGCCAACACTATCTCAGACTGTCTTTCTTCTTTCTTTTGTAGTCAACACTATCTCAGACTGCCTTTCTTCTTTCTTTTGTAGCCAACACAATCTCAGACTGCTTTTCTTTTGTAGCCAACACAATCTCAGACTGCTTTTCTTTTGTAGCCAACACAATCTCAGACTGCTTTTCTTTTGTAGCCAACACAATCTCAGACTGCTTTTCTTTTGTAGCCAACACTATCTCAGACTGCTTTTCTTTTGTAGCCAACACAATCTCAGACTGCTTTTCTTTTGTAGCCAACACAATCTCAGACTGCTTTTCTTTTGTAGCCAACACAATCTCAGACTGCTTTTCTTTTGTAGCCAACACAATCTCAGACCGCGTTTCTTCTTTCTTTTGTAGTCAACACTATCTCAGACTGCCTTTCTTCTTTCTTTTGTAGCCAACACTATCTCAGGCTGCCTTTCTTCTTTCTTTTGTAGTCAACACTATCTCAGACTGCCTTTCTTCTTTCTTTTGTAGCCAACACTATCTCAGACTGCCTTTCTTCTTTCTTTTGTAGTCAACACTATCTCAGACTGCCTTTCTTCTTTCTTTTGTAGCCAACACTATCTCAGACTGCCTTTCTTCTTTCTTTGTAGCCAACACAATCTCAGACTGCTTTTCTTTTGTAGCCAACACAATCTCAGACTGCTTTTCTTTTGTAGCCAACACAATCTCAGACTGCTTTTCTTTTGTAGCCAACACAATCTCAGACTGCTTTTCTTTTGTAGCCAACACAATCTCAGACCGCGTTTCTTCTTTCTTTTGTAGTCAACACTATCTCAGACTGCCTTTCTTCTTTCTTTTGTAGCCAACACTATCTCAGGCTGCCTTTCTTCTTTCTTTTGTAGTCAACACTATCTCAGACTGCCTTTCTTCTTTCTTTTGTAGCCAACACTATCTCAGACTGCCTTTCTTCTTTCTTTTGTAGCCAACACAATCTCAGACTGCTTTTCTTTTGTAGCCAACACAATCTCAGACTGCTTTTCTTTTGTAGCCAACACAATCTCAGACCGCTTTTCTTTTGTAGCCAACACAATCTCAGACTGCTTTTCTTTTGTAGCCAACACAATCTCAGACCGCGTTTCTTCTTTCTTTTGTAGCCTACTCTGTCTCAGACTTTTCCCCAATCTTTCTTTTGTAGCCTACTCTGTCTCAGACTTTCCCAATCTTTCTTTTGTAGCCTACTCTGTCTCAGACTTTTCCCCAATCTTTCTTTTGTAGCCTACTCTGTCTCAGACTTTCCCAATCTTTCTTTTGTAGCCTACTCTGTCTCAGACTTTTTCCCAATCTTTCTTTCTGAGAATAAAACTCAGGTACTCATTTTAAGGTTGGATAAACATAGAAGCTGGTTTAGTGAGGGATTGAACCTGACTGCTTTACCTTAGTAGATCAGTTTACTAACTGCTGCGGTTGACATGAAAAATAAGACTTAGTTGAGTTTACTTATACCTTATTGTAATGTGTGATACTATTAAACCAATTACTCTCTTTCACTGGGCAGGTTTGGTCCGGTGATGCTTTACGTGGCCTTTGTGTTCATCATGATCAAAGTTCATACATTCCCATTATTTGCCATTCGGCCAATGTACCTAACACTCAGGTAAGTTGTCTTTTTTTATCTTTATGGCATTTTCCCACTACTGGAGTGTACATAGGACCAAATAATAAAGGCTGCTTGTTCAGCGCAGTCATGACAAAGTTTTCGGGTCTGAGTTTCAAATGTCACCCTGACTTAAAAATCGTTTGACCCTGGTTTCTTTGTTGGTTTGGAGCACAGCAAGTTTCGATTTCACCGCCCACTCTTTGTTTTTGTTGTAACAAATACATTGCTTGGGCTGTGTGAATATGAATACACTACTTGGGTTGTGTGAATTATAGTGTGCAGCTATTCTTTAAAATATTGAATCATGATACATTTCATATGTGAAAATATAGTTTAACATCTTCATGTATGAATAAATAGTTTAACATTTCATATTAGTAACAATAGAATGCAATCCCCTTTAGTTGAAACACACATGTTGTTGAAGTGCTGTCAAACTTAACTTTATTTATAATGTACATGGACAACTAGATGGAAGTATGATGTTAGATATCATAATTGTCTGAGCAAGCTTTCCTAATTTTTAGCAAAGCATTGATGATACTTGCATGTCTGCATGAAAAAGGGTGTCCCATAACATGGGTAAGTGAAATATTAAATGTCACAGTACAAGGCCATAGAAGCACATTGCCCTTCCTCTGTGTTATTTACCATTCCCATCTCATTGAGTCAGGTTGGTGTTAGTATACATGTACTTTTAATTGATTTACATTTTAACAAAATTGTTTGTTATTGATACTGCAATTTCGTTTCCCTCAGGGCATTCCAAAAAGCAGCTCAGGATGTTGTACTCTCCAGGAGAGCTATTAGAAACATGAACACCTTGTGAGTGTTGGCTTGTAGATTTTGTAGAGATGATATTTGGGGCAGTTATTTGATCTTTTTTGTATTTAACACAATTACTACTTTTGTAGTTAAAATGTAAAGCTTAAGGTATTCACATCACATGTTTTATCCACCATTACTGATGTGTGTGATAGCTGGGAAACAACTAAAGAAGTGAGAAATAAATTAAATGTATTCAGATACAGATGTCAGAAATACTTTGTATACAATGGAATGAATTCAAGGTTATCACAGTGCAGAAAATAAGTGGATTAACCATGGCACCACCAACAAGTTCATCTATAACATGAAAAGATGGATTATCAACAATGTAATAAAAAGATTAACAAGAGAATTGCAAAGCAAGCCTCAAAAGGGAAACAGCTGGCAAAAAAGAGGCTGATCCAGAGAAATGTATAGAGTGCTGATAAAAGAGACAGTGCACAAATGTTTCTAACATGTCACAATTTGCCTTCACTCGCCTCCTTACAGCATGTTAGCAATAACATTATTGGTTATTTGTATTAGATAAGTCTGTGGTGTCTGTCAAGTATAGAGCAACATACACAGGTTAGGTTATGTGAATTCTACGTGTTTAAAATGGGCTAGCCATGTTATTTTATTAAATTTACAAGTGGGACATAGACAACAGTGACAGTAATGCGCCATTAGATCCGAGTTATAACATAAAGGAGGAATTTTTCTCAAATTACCCTAGTGTCAGAAACAATAAATGTTTTGTTTGTGACATAAGTAACGAATATAAATCAAAACCCTGTGAAAACTAATTATTGAAAACACACATTCCTATCCTAGATGGCAATTGTAACAATAGGTCAGAGTATCATGTCCTCCAATTACTGCAGGATTTTGTGACCTAGATCATTCCATCTAAAGAGTGTTCCACACACAAACAGTCATGATTTATGAATAAGAGCTTTTGTACTTGTTGACACTTTCAGATGAAATGTTTGTAATCTGCTGCTAAATTAATTTGATGTTAGAAATTGTTATGTTGTAGGAGCTGGTAAAATCAGAGTTTTTGTGTCTATCAAGAGTCTCTTATATTTGTTGTATAATTTGCTCTTTAATTCCTTCTCATATAATATGGGTTTGCAAAGAGTTTGCTTTCTGTATTTGCTTTCACTTGTATTGATGTATTTGAGTTTAATGTTGAATATCCTGCAACCATTTTGTCTCAGCATTTCATCTAGGTTCTCCTTCCTTGTTGTTACTTCCAGATACCCAGATGCAACACCAGAAGAGCTGAGTTCTGGAGACAATGTTTGTATTATTTGCCGTGAGGAAATGACAAGTGGTTGCAAAAAATTGCCATGTAACCATATTTTTCATACCAGCTGTTTGCGTTCCTGGTTCCAGCGACAACAGTCATGCCCAACTTGTAGACTGGAGGTGTTGCGAATGCCCAGACCAACAGTTGCAGCTGCAGGTCAGCAGCAACAACAACAACCTCAGCCACCGCAGCCTCCCCCAGAACAAATTCAAAATCCTTTCCAGAACCGTAAGTGGAGAATGTCAGCATTGAATAGTTTGCTTGTGTGGTTGTCAATGACGTCAGTAGGTTATGAAATACAATGTCATCATTAGATTAACTTAGTCATTCTCTTCCGTATCAGATACAGTAACAGTGTCTTTAATCTTTATGCAGTCATGGTTGGTCACCTTTTGGAATGTGTCAGTGCTAGTTTGTTGTGGCACCATCCAAATTTATAATTGTGACAATGCTCTAGAGGATTCCTTACCTCCATTTACGAGAAACCCTGGTGGTCTTCCTTGATGGCTGTCTTTTCAAATGTGTAACCCTGCTAATCGTTGGAGTGAAACAATTGTAACACACACAGAGGCACAATTCAAATGTTCTCACCCTGCAGATATTTTGCTATAAATGTTTTCACCTTCCAAATATCCTACAACATTGTTTATTTTCACCATTCAAATCTTCTATTTCATTGTTTGTTTTCACCTTTAAAATTTTCTACTACATTTTTTGTTCTCACAGTTTCATTTACATTTTCACACATTTCTCACATTCTTCTTCTTCCTTGGCAATTAAATAAACTGGGGTATCTGATTTTCTAATAAATTCTCCTCTATTTTTAGGGATTTTTTCCACATTGACATGAGAAAAACACTATCTAATCTTGATAAAACAATATCTAATCTTGACAAAACAATATCTAAACTTGACAAAAAACAATATCTAATCTTGACAAAAACAGTATAAGCTAACCATGACTCAAACTCTTGAAATGTAACTTCTTTTGAACTCATCCCTACTACCTGTAAAATAATGGCCTACAAACTGGAGAAATAGATTCTCCAATTAAAATTCCATCATAGATAAGCATAAGTTACATGGTTTTTAAGTTGCATAAAGCATCAGTTACATGGTTCTCACTTAACAAGCATATCGTTAACATGGAAACACCTGTGTTACGAATGGGACTGATGAGGTGACCAGTGACAGGTTGATGACATACCTTAGAGTTAAGTTTGATCACAGCCTGTGTTTTTGGAGCCACGTCGACCACGTGATAACAAAATCCCACGAAGGATTAGTCGCCTTGAAGGTCATGGCAGTTGCCAACATCGAGCAGAGGCTACTTACCCTTCTGTTCCAGGGACTAGTCCTCGCACCAATTGAGTATGTCCTGGTAATTCTTACTGTCAGTATGACGCAAATTGACAAGCTGGAGAAAGTACAGAATGAAGTTATGCGTATTATCTTGGGGTGTACGAGGGATACTGCCTGTGTAGTAATGAGATATATTCTTGACTTTCCAACCATGGATGACAGGATCAAGATCTGGAGGGCACGAGCATACCTTGAAGATAAGTGCAGGTAAAGAGCATCCTTTGCATCATGAGCTCAACACAGGGAAGGGTGCCAGGCTAAAAAGAGGCAAATCATGGGTGGGCTGAGCAGAAGATGTCATCATATATGTCTGTGGGAGTACCAAAATCAATGCTGACGAGGAGTGGATAACGGTGTCTACGTCATTCAGGGGGCATTCTCGTGTATTGTCACACTCGACAGGAAATGTAGGAACAGAACTCAGTTGTGATCAATGCGAAGGTCAACGGTCTCATCTGGGATAACACCGATGAGAAAGATGCAGTCATCTATACAGACAGATCTGTAATACAACACCAAAGGAGTGCATAGGCATTTACAGCACGCTCAGCAGGCAGAATAGTCAAGGAAGACAGTGGTGCAACCGTTATGACCACGAGTAGCATGATGATGGAGGTGATGACAGTGACCAGGGCATTCATCTGGTTAGAGTCACAAGACTATACCCATGCCTGTATCCTGAGTGATTCGATGAGCATAATAAGAAAAGTGGAGGTGGGTTCTGTATGTTTGCAGTGAATGGAGTCATTGCAGAAGTCAAAATACGTAAGGTCACATCACATTTGTCTACGTCCCAGGGCATGCAGGAATACGGGGAAATGAAAGAGCGGACAGGTTGGCCTGCTGCGCTATTGTTGAGGACAGTCAACCAATGGATTGGGCGGACATCATCAATGCCCTCTGGGAAGTGGGAAGGACACAGGACTCGTCACTCCATCGGATGAAAGAGATGGGAGTTAAGATGGGCACAACTAGAAATGAGAAACTTAGTAGGCGTGTAAGAAGACTAATCAACCAACACAAAATGGAGTCGTCAGTCGCTGGACACTGCGAGACTTGTTGAGGAGGAGATCTGAGCACCTTTGGACATGTTCGGAGTGCAATGATGATGACCCGCAAATAACTTAATGACTCAGTATCAAACTCACAATCAAGAATAATCTCCTGTAATCAACAACTATTTTTCCTATTAACTTTGTATGCTGGTCTAATCTTTCTAAAATCTCCACAAGCTTATCACGGCTTACATACATTGTGAGTCCAGCCTAGGTTTACTGACATTTTGGCTATTTGCCATTGGTTAGTTCCTTTAATTCTGGTATCTGCCTGACTGAACGTGTGCTAACGTTTTTATACATGTTGGCTCATTTCTAATCAATAATCAAGGTGAATTATGTGAATACTACATGGTTGCTATATTTTGTCATGTCTCACGTTGGTAAAACAATTGTGTCATTTCCCCAATATTGGTCATTGTATCAGATGAACAGACACTATTACAATTAAAAGTGTGTGTGCTCTCAATTCTTTCAGTTCAAGGCATGTTTGGTGGCTTTCCTTTCCAGTGGCCACCCAATGTAGGTGGCCAGGCTGCACCTCCTTTCATGTGGCAGCCACAGCAACAGCAACCAGAACAGCAGGCTGCGGCAGCAGGACAGACTCCAACAACATCAACACAAACACAAAATCAGCCAGGTATTCTGTAATCTTACTGATATCAATTAGTTCTTTTTTGTTGTCTTCATGAACTGATCTATTATGTGGCTTCGTTGTTACTGAGTGAGTTGTCTTGTACTTTATTTTGCACATCTATTGTCTGTAGGCTGACTTTTGGCACTGCTTCCATAACCTTTGGATTTTCTTGACCTACCTGCAAGGCAGGAATTATATTTTTTGTGAAAATCTCTCCTATAAGGCAAAGTTTGCAGCCATTATATTGGCAGGATGATTACAGAATTATGGGAAACTAATATTGTTTGTTAAATACATGTCACATGTTACATACATGTTACATACATCTGTTACAACTTGCCAGAATGTATCAATAATATACAACAAATATGAGACCTATTTGAGCCAAATTTCAGTGGCAACAACATTATCATCATCAATAGATTTTAGTTTTGCAATTATCAGTTATGGTACTAAATGTATTATTAATAAAAATTCAAGTTTCCTTACTCAAGTAGAAGCCAAAAATGACATCTTTTGATGAATGTACTCGTTCTTGTATATAGAACTATTGTTGTTGTACTTGCACAGGGCCTATTAGTACTCATCTCTTTTCTGATCATACAGTGCACAATTGCTCAAACTCTATAACACCAGTGAAGGTCTCTTGTTGATGAAGGACGATGTTATATTCCCAATTATTTTTTTTAAAGTTCAGTTAGTGATCATTCATTTCTCTTAATGTTATATGCATGTTTTTTTATACTGTCCATTTTTTTTTTTTGAGTGATATGACACATAAATTAAATATTGATTATTTTATGACTAGAATTTTTGTTTTTTTAATATTTTAGGTTAGTTTCTTTTCTTTCTCTCTCATATAAATTCTACTTTGATAATTTCTTATGTCTTTATTGTCTACCTTCCCCCTCAAGATTTTTACTTTGTTATTTATGTCATGCATGAAATATTCACAGTGACATCAGCAGCAACAACTATACCATCTGCAGCAACAACCACCACCACCACTGGAGGACCAACATCTCCACCATTTGTAAATCCTATGTTCCCTCCTATGCCCCCATTCATGCCAGGAATGCCTCCTATGTTTATGCCATTTGGTAAGTTCTTTATTTGTCTTTGTGGGGAAGTATAGGTTCAAGTTTTGGTCATTGACATGTTTAGTTGCAGTTCTACAGATCTTCCTTTTTTTTAATTGCTAACTTGTTTTTGCTATTATGTTCACTTGGATTGTTCTGTTATTCTTTGTTGTCCACTATTTTCATGAGTTTTAGCAATTTGTGTGTGTGTGTGTGCTTATTTTATTTCATAGTTTCCTTTAAAATGCCATTTAATGACAGCAAATAATAATCATTGTATGGTCTGTTGGATCAAGTAATCGATAGAAGCAGTATCAATTAATTTGATATTTACTTAGAAAACAAATGTGTTCTATTGACCATGTGATGAGAAGAAATAACAAGAGAACAATAAAGCAGCCCACAAATAGGAAACAATGGGGCAAAAAGAGGCTGACATTGAGTGACAGAAAGAAGAGGATTGATAAAAGAAGACTGGAGGCATTGATTGGTTCTCTTACAAAGATTGAGAATCTTCCCCAAAACAGAGATTGATGGTGAGGTACTTATGCGAGCCCTGGCACTGCAATTATATATATCTCTGTGTGTGTGTGTGTGTGTGGGTGCGGTTCTCTCTTTCTCTCTCTCCCTGTCTGTCATCTTGACAGAAATTTGGTAGCAAGAAATAATAAGTCAGTAGTTTGTACTGTGTTAAAATATTAGTGTCCTATGCTGATTTGCTGAACAGCTTCTCTCGTGGCTGAATCTGCCAATATTTGATAGACAGATTCAACCACAGATTGAACAAGATGTATTTGTGGGGCCTGGCCTCGTCTCCTTTCACCTGCGCCTTTTGTCTTCTGAATTTGATATCAATGTTGCCTCGAATGTTGCTGTGCTGTTTTTTAATTTTTGTTCTCCATGTGCTACGATTTGATGCCAGATCCTCCCAGTTTCTTTCACAGATAGAGAATTCCCTCAAGGAAGCCCTGCAAATATCCTTATATCTCAGTTCTGGTCTGCCCTCTGGATCCTGGAATTAGTAAATCACAGAACACATCTCTAGATGTCTAAACTCTAATCCTGTTGTGGACTGACTACATCTGCTATTTTTTAACTTTACATTTATTAGTAATCATAGTATTACTAATTTTTCTCTGCTAATTGTTACTTGTTATCACTAATCTGTACTTATCTTTACCTTTCTCTGCCAAACTCTAAGGTTTGTGTCTTTGCTCGTTGTTGCTCTCTGCTCCTCTTTTAATGGGATCTTAGTGAGTATTTTTATATACTGGACACTCCTTTTTACCTGCCTACATATCTATCCGCCACGTGTCTGATAATAAATATTTCTTTACACATACATCTTAATGTTGACCCTGTGTCTGTCCGCCCACATGTCTGGTAATATATTTTTAAAATATTTAAAAAAATGGAGATGTCATATACTCAACCTTAATGACAGCTGATGTTCTAGTTTGAGATGAGAATCTTTACGGTATAACTTAACGTTCTTCTAATGCACGATACTGGAGAGGAAAAGAGATTCCCTGTCACTTTTATTTGTTGGAAATATTTTGTATATCAGGGTCTTTACAAGTCCATTTTTGAAACCTCAATCATGGGTTTATGATGATTATTTTTTAAGGATTTCCTCCTCCCCCAATACCCACAACTGGTCTCAGTGAGGAGGAGCTAAGGTTGGCTGAAGGAGTTGAGAGATCAAATGTTGAAGCAAGAATCCAGTGGCTGAGAGATATCCAAGCCCTGCTGGATGGAGCTATGGTACTGATTAATCAGTACAACTCTGTAGCTAGTCATATAGGGTATGTTGACTTCTTAAATTTCTTTTTAGTAAGTACTGTTTTAAGACTATATGTTACTTTGCTATTGTTTTGATAAGTTAGGTAGCCCTTGATGAAAGTAATCTAAAAATATCTTATTCATGTCTGGACATCAATTATTAAAAAAAAAAATTATGATATTTTTGTTATGATTGTGTCAAATCAGCTGTAAAAGCATATTTCACATAATGATAATAGGATTATTAGGGTCATGTACAGGTCATACCCCCAGCCATTTGGGGACAAGATAGCTGTGACATAAGCTAATTAATGGCGAATACTAATGACAAGGTTATTTTACTGCCAGCAGCAAAAAATTGGGAGCATTGATCACTTTGAAATTTAATATCACTTAATGTTATTCTTTTCTTTTTTTGCTTTGATAATTAGTGTTTTAGACTTCATGTTGCTCTTTTTTGCTTTGATGAGTTATATTTTGTTTGTTACAAATGGAGAAGATCAGAGCAGAATCAGGTAACACAGCGGTCTCTCTTAAGTCCTGATCACAATGAAGAAATAGTTTTAAAAAAGTATGGCATATGTCAAATGTCATTAGACCTTTCAAAAATTATCATGCAAGTAACAAGGAATTGGGGATGAAAACAAAACAAGAAAAGATGTCTGGACAACATCAGAGATTGGGCATGCCTTGACTTTGACAAATCTCTCACAACAAACAGCTGCAAGCAAAGAAATGGAGGAAGCTGGCTTTAGTCATCAATGTTGCCTCAATAACTCATTAGATGAAAGTTTACCTGATGGGCAACATTTCAGAGATGAATTTGAGAGGATGTTTTCTAATGTTTCATAGACTTTTGTTTTGGTGAATAACAAAATTAGTGCTAGAGCATACATTAATACACGGGGGAGAGTTGATTGGTGAACTCCCTCTAGTCATTACTCTACTTATAAATTCAGTTCTGGGTATTTAGTTCATTATCTATGACTACAGTACAACCTCCAATTTTACCTTGCAGCCATGCTTAGCGAGATAGCAAGAAGCTAAGTAAACTCTAACATAAAACAATTCTACTGCTTGGTGGAGCTTTTTAGTCAAAGGCTAGTGGAGATAACATAAGTCAATGTAAGGAATCAAAACCCACCTTCCTAGTGGAGATAACATAACTCAATGTAAGGAATCAAAACCCACCTTTACTAGTGGAGATAACATAACTCAATGTAAGGAATCAAAACTCACCTTCACTAGTGGAGATAACATAACTCAATGTAAGGAATCAAAACCCACCTTCCTAGTGGAGATAACATAACTCAATGTAAGGAATCAGGACCCACCTTCACTAGTGGAGATAACATAACTTAATGTAAGGAATCAGGACCCACCTTCTCTAGTGGAGATAACATAACTCAATGTAAGGAATCAGGACCCACCTTATTCTTTCACCTTGTAAAATCATGATGAATCTGAATACAAAGTAAAGTAAAGTACCACCGTCATGCCAAGTGGCGTATAGGGAATATGGTGTTAGTGACCATAAATTTTACAGACCTTCGGCGCATGATTTTTGGGGTAATGTGGTCGGTATTACGCCCGTGCCGCTTCACTTTCCCAGAAAAAAATCCGGTAGCCATTAAAGGCTGGGTGAACCCGGAAGCCTTCGGTTGGGATCGAACCATACCCCTTGTCCTTTGTAGTCCAGTTCACTAACCACTGAGCTATCACGGCTCCCACAGTTGAGATGAACACACATTAAATGTGGAAATTCCACAATACAGCTCTAATGACCTCAGCAGGATTGAGTGCTGGACTGAAGGAAACAGACAGAAGAGCATTGATATCTGAGAGTACATGGAAATACATTCACATACATGTGCATCTGTTTACTTGGAGATACATTCACATACATGTGCATCTGTTTACATGGAGATACATTCACATACATGTGCATCTGTTTACATGGAGATACATTCACATACATGTGCATCTGTTTACACAGAGATAATTCACATACACGTGCATCTGTTCACACAGATACATTCACATACATGTGTATCTGTTTACACAGAGATACATTTACCTACAGGTGCATCTGTTCACACAGAAATACATTCACATACATGTGCATCTGTTTACATGAAGATACATTCATCTAGATGTGCATCTGTGTACATGGTGATACATTCACCTACATGTACATCTGTGTACATGGAGATACAATCACCTACATGTACATCTGTGTACATGAAGATACAATCACCTACATGTACATCTGTGTGCATGGTGATACATTCACCTACATGTACATCTGTGTGCATAGAGATACAATCACCTACATGTACATCTGTGTGCATGGAGATACAATCACCTACATGTACATCTGTGTCTACATGGAGATACAATCACCTACATGTACATCTGTGTCTACATGGAGATACAATCACCTACATGTACATCTGTGTCTACATGGAGATACAATCACCTACATGTACATCTGTGTCTGCATGGAGATACAATCACCTACATGTACATCTGTGTCTACATGGAGATACAATCACCTACATGTACATCTGTGTCTACATGGAGATAAATCACCTACATGTACATCTGTGTCTATATGGAGATAAATCACCTACATGTACATCTGTGTCTACATGGAGATAAATCACCTACATGTACATCTGTGTCTATATGGAGATAAATCACCTACATGTACATCTGTGTCTATATGGAGATAAATAACCTGCATGTGCATCTGTGTCTATATGGAAATAAATCACCTACATGTACATCTGTGTCTACATGGAGATAAATCACCTACATGTACATCTGTATCTATATGGAGATAAATCACCTACATGTACATCTGTGTCTACATGGAGATAAATCACCTACATGTACACCTGTGTCTATATGGAGATACATTCAAGAGAAGTGAGAAGCAAAGACAGCCATGATAGTGTGTAGGCAGAACCTGGAAAAGACCCGGCTAAAGTAACAAATACAAAAAAACTAGATAACAAAGTAAAAAGCCTGGCCAGAAGAAACAAAAGAACCTATATGGATAACCTGGCAATAAAGGTGGAGAGAGCAGCAATGACAGGAGACAGTTTGATGTTTTATCTCCCTTGTTATTTGGCTTTGCCATCGGCCTCATATGCAGAAATGCTGTACAGGTGACAAAGATATTGAATGCGTATTTGGGTCTTAATTAGAGGATTGATTGTGCAAACAACAAAATTCTTATTTGTAATCTGTGAAAACTATGCAAGAAAATACAAATGCCTTGTCATCAATGTCTAGCAGAAAAGTAACAAGAATATGTGAAAATAATGAAAAATCAAATGCAGCCAGAAGAAAAGATATGCCTGGATGGAAAAGCAATGGAAGAAGTAGATCACTTTGTATATCTTGGAGGCTGTGTAGATCAAGGAGAGACAAAGAAAACAAATTAGAATCAGAATAACAAATGCAACAAAGATTTTCAGAAACCTTGATAAAATATGAAAGTCAAAATTATTAAATACAAAAACAATTCTCAGGATTTTCAAAATCAAATCCACCCTTACTAGTACACATGTGAGAGATGGAAAACAACCAAAGGAACAGAAAATAAATTAGGTGCATTTGAAAAACAAATGTTCCTGATAAAAATGTTGTATACCATGGAATGAATTCAAGACTAGTGCAGAAATGAGAGCAATGGCAATGCATCTAACAATATCTGCAATCAATAAAAGAATGTGAATTTATGATAAATAGCAACAACTAAAGAACCTCAAAACAAAGACTTCAAATGGGAAACATAGCAAAAGAAAAAGCGGCCTCCCTGGCTGGAACTAATAAGAACACTGAAGTGAGAGGCAACAGCAGTGGGCATCAGCTCCCTTTCTGAGATTAAAAGGCTAGCCTTAAGTAGGAAAATATGATGAGTAGCAATGTGGGTTCTATGCAATGTCTGATATTTATTAGCAAAGATTGTTGATCATAGAGAATCTAGACATTTCTGCCCATGTGCCATCTTTGGCTAGAAAGAACAATAAATAGATATTTAAGTGCTAAACGCCTCAAGCAACAATTTGATATTCAGTTCTTGTTCTCCTTGCATCAGTTTTGTCATTCATTTACAGACAGCTGACTTTGATCTTGAAATAGTTGATTCTCATATCATTTTATTATATTTTAACCAAGTGTATTTCTATAACAGATTATCAAGTATTAATACATTAAGAGTCCAGCCTACATACTCACCTCCAGCTTCACAGCAAGCTCCAGGATCAGCAAGTGCAGCAGCCGAGCAAGTGGAAGAGACACGTGCCAACTGGTGGCCTGAGGGCTCAGGAGCACGCCCAAAGTACACCTCTACCTTGTCTAAAACTGAGACCACAGACTCTCCGAAGGAAAGAAAAAGTAGTTTTAGTACATCATCAGATTCAGAAATAGGTAATCTTTAGACATCTCTTTTATTTAGTGGTTTCAACACTTTGTCTTTAGTATGCATTGTCATGAAAATCAGTTTGTCTTAGCTATTGTAAAATAGTGACATTTTAAAATTTATTTTGGGGTTTGAATTAGTGATGTTAATAAATACTACATTTGTTTAGTTAAAATAATTAGGTTACCATGTCATTAATGGCTTTCTGTTTTTGATTTGTCATTCTTGTTTGATCACATGCAAACGTAGGGCTTTGTCTGTAAATCTCATATGAGATTCAGGTCTGATTCTTTCATTAGCTCCATGTAGTGAAATTAATTTTATTTTATCTTCTCTCTACTTCATTATACTGGTGTTACTGAATGTTTGTAATTGAGCAGGAATACCTGTAGTACTTCAGTATACTGACACTGCTGAATGTTTGTAATTGAGCAGGAATACCTGTAATACTTCAGTATACTGGTGTTACTGAATGTTTGTAATTGAGCAGGAATACCTGTAGTACTTCAGTATACTGACACTGCTGAATGTTTGTAATTGAGCAGGAATACCTGTAATACTTCAGTATACTGGTGTTACTGAATGTTTGTAATTGAGCAGGAATACCTGTAGTACTTCAGTGTACTGACACTGCTGAATGTTTGTAATTGAGCAGGAATACCTGAAGTACTTCAGTATACTGGTGTTACTGAATGTTTGTAATTGAGCAGGAATACCTGTAGTACTTCAGTGTACTGACACTGCTGAATGTTTGTAATTGAGCAGGAATACCTGTAATACTTCAGTATACTGGTGTTACTGAATGTTTGTAATTGAGCAGGAATACCTGTAGTACTTCAGTATACTGACACCGCTGAATGTTTGTAATTGAGCAGGAATACCTGTAATACTTCAGTATACTGGTGTTACTGAATGTTTGTAATTGAGCAGGAATACCTGTAATACTTCAGTATACTGACACTGCTGAATGTTTGTAATTGAGCAGGAATACCTGTAGTACTTCAGTATACTGACACTGCTGAATGTTTGTAATTGAGCAGGAATACCTGTAATACTTCAGTATACTGGTGTTACTGAATGTTTGTAATTGAGCAGGAATACCTGTAGTACTTCAGTATACTGACACTGCTGAATGTTTGTAATTGAGCAGGAATACCTGTAGTACTTCAGTATACTGACACTACTGAATGTTTGTAATTGAGCAGGAATACCTGTAATACTTCAGTATACTGACATTGCTGAATGTTTGTAATTGAGCAGGAATACCTGTAGTACTTCAGTATACTGACACTGCTGAATGTTTGTAATTGAGCAGGAATACCTGTAATACTTCAGTATACTGGTGTTACTGAATGTTTGTAATTGAGCAGGAATACCTGTAGTACTTCAGTGTACTGACACTGCTGAATGTTTGTAATTGAGCAGGAATACCTGTAGTACTTCAGTATACTGGTGTTACTGAATGTTTGTAATTGAGCAGGAATACCTGTAGTACTTCAGTGTACTGACACTGCTGAATGTTTGTAATTGAGCAGGAATACCTGTAATACTTCAGTATACTGGTGTTACTGAATGTTTGTAATTGAGCAGGAATACCTGTAGTACTTCAGTATACTGACACCGCTGAATGTTTGTAATTGAGCAGGAATACCTGTAATACTTCAGTATACTGGTGTTACTGAATGTTTGTAATTGAGCAGGAATACCTGTAATACTTCAGTATACTGACACTGCTGAATGTTTGTAATTGAGCAGGAATACCTGTAGTACTTCAGTATACTGACACTACTGAATGTTTGTAATTGAGCAGGAATACCTGTAATACTTCAGTATACTGACATTGCTGAATGTTTGTAATTGAGCAGGAATACCTGTAGTACTTCAGTATACTGACACTGCTGAATGTTTGTAATTGAGCAGGAATACCTGTAATACTTCAGTATACTGGTGTTACTGAATGTTTGTAATTGAGCAGGAATACCTGTAGTACTTCAGTGTACTGACACTGCTGAATGTTTGTAATTGAGCAGGAATACCTGTAGTACTTCAGTATACTGGTGTTACTGAATGTTTGTAATTGAGCAGGAATACCTGTAGTACTTCAGTGTACTGACACTGCTGAATGTTTGTAATTGAGCAGGAATACCTGTAATACTTCAGTATACTGGTGTTACTGAATGTTTGTAATTGAGCAGGAATACCTGTAGTACTTCAGTATACTGACACCGCTGAATGTTTGTAATTGAGCAGGAATACCTGTAATACTTCAGTATACAGGTGTTACTGAATGTTTGTAATTGAGCAGGAATACCTGTAATACTTCAGTATACTGACACTGCTGAATGTTTGTAATTGAGCAGGAATACCTGTAGTACTTCAGTATACTGACACTGCTGAATGTTTGTAATTGAGCAGGAATACCTGTAATACTTCAGTATACTGGTGTTACTGAATGTTTGTAATTGAGCAGGAATACCTGTAGTACTTCAGTATACTGACACTGCTGAATGTTTGTAATTGAGCAGGAATACCTGTAGTACTTCAGTATACTGACACTACTGAATGTTTGTAATTGAGCAGGAATACCTGTAATACTTCAGTATACTGACATTGCTGAATGTTTGTAATTGAGCAGGAATACCTGTAGTACTTCAGTATACTGACACTGCTGAATGTTTGTAATTGAGCAGGAATACCTGTAATACTTCAGTATACTGACACTGCTGAATGTTTGTAATTGAGCAGGAATAACTGTAGTACTTCAGTATACTGACACTGCTGAATGTTTGTAATTGAGCAGGAATAACTGTAGTACTTCAGTATACTGACACTGCTGAATGTATGTAATTGTTCGAATCTTGCCAATAAGTCTCAAATAATATTTATTTTAACTTTCATATTTCCACATTATCTATCCTCCAGCATGTAGCACATCTCTTTCTTGTTTCATCATTTTATCTCTTATCCCTCTGTTTACTTCTCCTTGACATACCTGTCCCGATCATCCTAGATGTAGTAGAATTTATCTGTATTTCAACATTTGTTGTTGTTCTTGTTTTCTGAAGAAGGCCACAAGTAGGCTGAAATGTCAGTATTTTGTTGTTTCTTTTTGTAAAGCTGTCACCATATCTTGTAGGAGTGTACATTACACCCCACTACTGGCTCCCTTCTAACTTTAAACCTTTTTTTTCTTTTTTGTCATAGGAAAATCAGTAGAGGGTGCCACAGGAGTGACAGTTCCTAAAGAGGAATCTATTCCTGAGTGGAGCAGTTCTAGAGAGGAAGAATATGAAGATGAAATGCATGAAGTTCGCAAACGTCGTCTTCAGCGCTTTTCACAGAACAGTGCCAGCACCCTGCCAACAAGTGCATTGAATAATAGTGATAGTGATGATAGAAGTAACAACATGGATGATAGTGTAAATAATAAGGGAAGAAGCATTAGTGAACCAAGTATGAAATTATTTTTGTTTTGTATCATTGAGAGTATTAGTTATTGAGAGTCATGCTTTTTGAAAGGGTTTCTGAAGCCATGAATCAAGCAATAATTTTGTGGTTGAGTGCTCATGATTTAGGTTTGCAACTGCAATATTTTGTGCTTAGTGTGGAATATTTGGGAATTATTCATAAATTGTGTGGACAGATTGTGTAATATACATTCAGGAATAATGAAGGATTTTTTTTAAACACTGGAATAATTGATGATTATTTTTACAGAGTGTGTGGGCTGGAATAATTGAGGATTATTTGTGCATCTTGTGGTATGTTCTTCAGTTCTACACAGGTCTCAGTGAGTGCATTTACTCACATCCAATAACCATCTTGCCAGCAATAAATCTGCTTCAGCTGTTGTGTGTATCGAGCATCACTTCATTCTGATAAAAAAGTGTTTATCAAATTGATACTGTGATAATATCCTGCTAGATCACTTATGGAAGTACATAGCAATGGAGTAGGTGCTGTGAGCTTTTCTTGTCTGTCTGGTGGTTGGTTGTTATAAACTAGAATTTCTAATTTAAAAAAAAACATGCAGGTGTTTAGATGAATCATAATCATGGATTAATTTAAAAAAAACGTTACTAGTCATCATGTTCTGTTGGTGTTAATGATAATGCCCATATTTGTCATTAATATATTTATGAGTGATGTGGTTTTAGCATCAGGCCACCTATTTCCCTGAGAAAATCAGTGATACCAGATGATGAACCTCTAAACTGTCAGTCTGAAAAAATTTGGTCACATTTGGTGAATTGCACCAGACCCATCAGAATATTAGATCAGTGCACTGACCACTTCACATCCATGGCTTCATAATCATGAAATAATCCTTTATTGTAGAGTTTGTGCAAAAACAAAAGTTGCCCTGTGATATTTATAGTGTATTATGGGAGTGAAGTTTTACATTTCATACATTAGGTGACAGGTGGGGGCAGTGCTCTCTTCTTTCCTGTCAGCTCAATGAGCCAGGTACAAATCTCTTTGAAAGCTGAATCAGTTAAAGAGCATCATGCTTGAATCTAGCCCACATCCACTTTATTGTCATGTCAGTATTTTAGCTTATGATGCTTGGTGTATAATACTTCACTCTTGTTTTTATGTGTTCATTCACTATAATCATACAAAAGCTAATGTTATTTCTGAGTGTTCCATTTTTAACTTTAAGGTAGATGTGTAGGGCAGCCCAGTGATAAATGGGTACTTTAGAAATAAACTGGGTGCTGATTTGTGATAGTGGACAACATTAGAAGTAAACTGGGCGCAGCAGCTCTGTGATAGTGGACAACATTAGAAGTAAACTGGGTGCAGCATTAATGATAGTGGACAACATTAGAAGTAAACTGGGTGCAGCACTGTGATAGTGGACAACATTAGAAGTAAACTGGGTGCAGCACTGTGATAGTGGACAACATTAGAAGTAAACTGGGTGCAGCACTGTGATAGTGGACAACATTAGAAGTAAACTGGGTGCAGCACTGTGATAGTGGACAACATTAGAAGTAAACTGGGTGCAGCATTAATGATAGTGGACAACATTAGAAGTAAACTGGGTGCAGCATTAATGATAGTGGACAACATTAGAAGTAAACTGGGTGCAGCACTGTGATAGTGGACAACATTAGAAGTAAACTGGGTGCAGCATTAATGATAGTGGACAACATTAGAAGTAAACTGGGTGCAGCACTGTGATAGTGGACAACATTAGAAGTAAACTGGGTGCAGCACTGTGATAGCGGACAACATTAGAAATAAACTGGGTGCAGCACTGTGATAGTGGACAACATTAGAAGTAAACTGGGTGCAGCAGCACTGGTGACAATGGGCAACTTTGTAGGTAGGTATTGAAAATGGCTGTGAGAGTCTTTGTAGCAGATCTTGGTACAAATGTTTAAGTTTTGATATGTTTGATCATTAGTGAAAAGTGACTCTCATCGGTCCCACGAATATTCGTTTCATTAGCTTTGAGTCTGCCACATTTCATTAGTTTTGAGTCTGCCACATTTCATCAATGAATATGGTATACGAATGGGACAAAATACAAATGTTTGATCAAACATAGATAACAGCCAAAGGTAAATTCTGATGTGCCAACTCTTGTCATAAAATACTAAATGATTAAAAGCTGTCATTGTAAGAGAAAGCCATAACAAAGTAACATTGACATACTAAATGGTTATGAGATATACAGAAACCTAAAAAAATTGAGTTATGTTTGATGTTTGTTTAATTTGTTCTGTATGAAACTAAATAGTGTGTTTTGAATGCTGAATAAATATTTATTTTTCCACCCTGAAGAGGCATGTACAAATTAATCTAATTTGTGCAATTTTAAATTGCCTATTGTTATGTTATTTTGCAAATAATGAAATACACTATTACAACAATATGGAAGAGTTGTATGTCAGAAGCAGGCTGCTGTATTTTTTGTTGTGATTCCATTAGAAACTGTAAAGATTGTTTTTCTTTATGACAGCACTCATTTACTGTTTCCAACACAGTTCTGATTTATTGACATTAGTATGATCATTTATGTTGTACATTTCATTGATATGTTGTGTTTGTTATACTCATCAGGTAATAATTCTAACTGTAGTTTAAGATTCTTATATGTTTGTATTATTAATAAATTATAGTGTATTATGATGATGCTAAACATCATAATTAGTCATTATTTAACATCAGGCCTCCTTTTTCTAAATTGTACACAAATTATTATAATTTACATGTTCTTGTCTGTTTAAATAGAAACCTGGCAAAGGTCTAAATTGTGTGAACATCATAAGGAAAAGATCGTATCATTTATAGTTACATCAGTATGCAGGTGAATGCAGTGGAATGTGTTGCAAAAATATAATAAGTATAAAACTACAAATATAGATCAAAATTAATTGAGGGCTTGAAGTCATTTCCTGCACATTCTTTCCCTGGCGCTCATATAGTATCATATACAGATTTGACTGACATTTTTCATAACTTGTTGCAGATAATATAAATTCAAATGGCTGTTCCATCTATGTAATAAATTATAATGTTACTAAATAATATTCATTGGAGATCTTAAAGGCACCTACATCCTTACTTAAATATTTCTTCTTCTGTGCATACACTTTGAAGTGTCAATCTTAATAGGTAGAGAGAGAGCATTGGTCAGCCAGAGTTGGTGACACCTTGCCTTTGTTTAGTGAACTGTGTTGGCCTCAAGAATGTTTTCTCTGTTATCATATATTAGACAATCCAGTCACAGATGTTCAAGAGTCATTTTACCTGTGCTGCAGTCACCTTCATCCTTTCTATCCTGGGAGTGTTTAAAAGATCTATCTTTCTGTTATGGTCTATTCACAGTCTGTTCCTAATTATCTATCTATTGACCTTTCGAGCCGTAACTGGCCCATAGGGCGTAGACCAAGATACACCTTCTCCTATATGAATTTTTTGTTCTAGCAGTTTTCTTTTAAAGATATTTTATCAAATCTCGCCATCTGTCTCTGTTCTGTGCAAGCAGTTCTATTTCATTGAGGGAGCCGATCCCTGCTGCTCTTGCCTCTCTCATCAATGTTCTTCTCAGTGTCTCCCTGGGTCTTCCTCTTTTTCTTTTACCTGTTGGTTCCCATATGAGGGCTTGCTTTGCTATTCGGTTATTATCTCTTCTCATCACATGTCCAACGTATGACCATCGTCTTTTCTTTATTACTGAAGATATTAGTGGTTGATTGGCGATTTCTCTAATTTCCTCGTTTGTTTTGAATTCGTTCCATGCTATACCAAGTATTTTCCTTAGACATTTATTTTCGAATGCGTTCAACTTTGTTTCTATATCTCTTGTTTATCCCTAATTATATCACCTGCTATTTAGTATTCAGATTTATTTCCCTTATTTAGAAATGTGTTGGGATAAAGGAAAGCTAAGAAAACTGGCATTTACTTTGCTCCATGGCTTTAATAGTATATGAGTGAATTGATAGGAATCACAGTGATGGTCTTGAATTTGTTATTATGCTCAAGATATCTGATGGACCTCTTGCTTTTGAGTATAAATAAACGGAACCAAGTAATGAGGAGTCATACAAGACTTCTGAATTGCTAATTTTGTATTGTTTGTATAAATGAATTGATTAAAGAAAAATAGACGTAGATATGTTAATGTTCTTGACTATATCCAAATTTCTCAGTCTGTGCTGGTGGTGTAAATAAGTGAAACCGTATGATAAAAGTTGTGAAAGCTCTTGCATGTTTTTGTGTGTGTGTGTTTTGGTATGATGAGTAAATGCACTTTATTGTTCTTGTTGAGAAAGTGTGTAGCACTGCAATGTTGTTAGCTTTAGTACACCAGAATGTCATGAGTCGGTTTTCAAAAATCAGAATGTCAAGAGTCAGCTTTCAAAAACCAGAATGTCATGAGTCAACATTACAAAACCAGAACAGTGAGTCAGCTTTAGTACACCAGAATGTCATGAGTCAACATTACAAAGCCAGAACAGTGAGTCAGCTTTAGTACACCAGAATATCATGAGTCAACTTTAGAAAACCAGAATGTCATGAGTCAACTTTAGAAAACCAGAATGAGTCAGCTTTAGTACACCAGAATATCATGAGTCAACTTTAGAAAACCAGAATATCATGAGTCAACTTTAGAAAACCAGAATGAGTCAGCTTTAGTACACCAGAATATCATGAGTCAGCTTTAGTACACCAGAATGTCATGAGTCAACTTTAGAAAACCAGAATGTCAATTTTAGAAAACCAGAATATCATGAGTCAACTTTAGAAAACCAGAATGTCATGAGTCAACTTTAGAAAACCGGAATGTCATGAGTCAATTTTAGAAAACCAGAATGTCATGAGTCAATTTTAGAAAACCAGAATGTCATCAGTCAACTTTAGAAAACCGGAATGTCATGAGTCAATTTTAGAAAACCAGAATGTCATGAGTCAATTTTAGAAAACCAGAATGTCATGAGTCAATTTTAGAAAACCAGAATGTCATGAGTCAATTTTAGAAAACCAGAATGTCATGAGTCAATATTAGAAAACCAGAATGTCATGAGTCAACTTTAGAAAACTGGAATGTCATGAGTCAATTTTAGAAAACCAGAATGTCATGAGTCAATTTTAGAAAACCGGAATTTCATGAGTCAATTTTAGAAAACCAGAATGTCATGAGTCAATTTTAGAAAACCAGAATGTCATGAGTCAATATTAGAAAACCAGAATGTCATCAGTCAACTTTAGAAAACCAGAATGTCATCAGTCAACTTAAGAAAAACAGAATGTCACCAGTCAACTTTAGAAAACCTGTCATGAGTCAATTTTAGAAAACCAGAATGTCATCAGTCAACTTTAGAAAACCAGAATGTCATGAGTCAATTTTAGAAAAACAGAATGTCATCAGTCAACTTTAGAAAAACAGAATGTCATCAGTCAACTTTAGAAAACCAGAATGTCATGAGTCAACTTTATAAAACCAGAATGTCATCAGCCAATATCAGAAAACCGTAATGTCATGAGTAAGTTTTAGAAAACCAGAATGTCATGAGTCAATTTTAGAAAAAAACAAGAATAGTGTGAGTCAGCTTTAGTACACCAGAATGTCATGAGTCCCAAAATGTCATAAGTCAGTTTTAATACACCAGAATGGTTGGTATTTTTATTTGTGATTTCTCTCTGCGGCAACGACCCCTGGTCTCAGCAGCGAGGCCTGACTTGAACGTCAATTGCTCATGGACGGAAAAAATATGAGTACTCCAAAGACGGAGTTATCTGCCTGTGCGGTGAGGGATTCCTCTGCACACAGCTGCCAGAAAAAAATGGTTGTTCATGCAAAATTCACTTCCTAGTCTCTAGGGACTTCGTCAGAGGTAAAAGCTGGCGAACGAAAAAAAAAAATACACCAGAATGTCATGCGGCAGCTTTATTATACCAGAAAACTAGAATATATTAGATGTTTGCTAAATACAGTGACCACATGTCATTGACATTGATCGTACATGAGATTTGTTTTCACTCATAGATTTCTACATGTTTCTTTGCTGTCCACATCCCTAATTGTCAAAGTCAAGCCATGGTAGCCTTCAAACTGTAATTTCACTAGTGAAAAATGAACTTATTTTTGGTGTTTATCACATTTATAGCAAGTTGGAGCTAGGTATGTGTATAACCAATGGAACTATTAACACATTTATATCAAGTTGGAGCTAGATGTGTGTATAACTAATAGAACAATTAGCACATTTATATCAAGTTGGAGCTAGATGTGTGTATAACTAATAGAACAATTAGCACATTTATATCAAGTTGGAGCTAGATGTGTGTATAACTAATAGAACAATTATCACATTTATATCAAGTTGGAGCTAGGTGTGTGTATAACTAATAGAACAATTATCACATTTATATCAAGTTGGAGCTAGGTATGTGTATAACCAATGGAACAATTAGCACATTTATATCAAGTTGGAGCTAGGTTTGTGTATAGCTAATGGAACAATTAGCACATTTATATCAAGTTGGAGCTAGGTATGTGTATAACCAATGGAACAATTAGCACATTTATATCAAGTTGGAGCTAGATGTGTGTATAACTAATAGAACAATTAGCACATTTATATCAAGTTGGAGCTAGGTATGTGTATAACTAATAGAACAATTATCACATTTATATCAAGTTGGAGCTAGATGTGTGTATAACTAATAGAACAATTAGCACATTTATATCAAGTTGGAGCTAGGTGTGTGTATAACCAATGGAACAATTATCACATTTATATCAAGTTGGAGCTAGGTGTGTGTATAACTAATAGTAACAATTAGCACATTTATATCAAGTTGGAGCTAGATGTGTGTATAACTAATAGAACAATTAGCACATTTATATCAAGTTGGAGCTAGGTGTGTGTATAACTAATAGAACAATTAGCACATTTATATCAAGTTGGAGCTAGGTGTGTGTATAACTAATAGAACAATTATCACATTTATATCAAGTTGGAGCTAGGTGTGTGTATAACTAATAGAACAATTAGCACATTTATATCAAGTTGGAGCTAGGTTTGTGTATAACTAATAGAACAATTATCACATTTATATCAAGTTGGAGCTAGGTGTGGGTATAACTAATAGAACAATTATCACATTTATATCAAGTTGGAGCTAGGTATGTGTATAACCAATGGAACAATTATCACATTTATATCAAGTTGGAGCTAGGTGTGTGTATAACTAATGGAACAATTATCACATTTATATCAAGTTGGAGCTAGATGTGTGTATAACTAATGGAACAATTATCACATTTATATCAAGTTGGAGCAAGGTGTGTGTATAACTAATGGAACAATTATCACATTTATATCAAGTTGGAGCAAGGTGCATATAATTTATTTGCTGGAATCATCTGCCTATATGTTTATCAAGACATAAATGTTTGTCAATGATTATCATCAAGTACCAAGCCTGCTGGTGTAGGTGATCATGTCTCTCCGCAACTTTCTAATATTCCTAATATTTGAAATTATCCCTCTTTTTGTTTTGGCCTCTTTCAGAAAGTTTTCATTACTCTTCTTAGCTGTCATGGTATTCTCAACATTCTTCTGTAAAACCACATTTCTACAGCCTCCAGTGATTTTCTTGTCTGTTGTCCTATTGTACTTGATTCACATCCATATGTTAAAACTGGTTCTACATAACATTTAAGAACTCTTTCTTGTTTCTATTGTCAAAAATGGATTGCATAGTATCTTCCTCATTTTTTGGAAAGCTGCTTTTGCCTGAGCCATTCTGCATCTCACCTCTGTTGTACACCTACCATCTGTGGTTAACATTGTTCCCAGATATTTAAATTCATTTACCTGTCTTAATATTGTTCCACTTGTCTTTATGTTGCACTGAGGTGATTTCTGTTCCTTTGTTGTTACCATTACTTCTGTCTTTTTGCTATTAAGGCTTAATTTTTGTTTATCAATGATACTTTATTTGATTTGTGTCTTTCCATAGAGATAAAATGCTTCTTTTATACCTTCATTGTGATTAGAAGCAGCTATATTTTAACAATTGGAAATGTCCATGTTTAACACAGAACATTTCACCATGAAAACTCTCAGATTTGCCAATCACTGATCTTCTAGCTGCAAGCATTAACTACTAAAATAACATTCATACATAAATATTGACTTCAGCTACAAATATGGCGTGTGGTGTCACAAAGTGAGACCACTTCCATCACATCTGAAGGCTTGCTCTTTAAAACCTCTATCTTAGTTTTATGCAGATGTAACATCAAGTACAGAATTCCCTCCCGCAAAGTCTGACCTTATGTTTGTCCCACTGCCGGAAAAATCATACCATGATATTTATATTACGATCCACTGAATTCACATTTAATCTATCATAATAATGATGAACAGCTATATTTGTTTATACAGCAGTACAATTTTATAAATTCTGTGAGTAAAGTGAGTCATAAATTTTATGAGCACTTAAATTTTGTGAAATTTGCATTTGGAGAAGATCTGTGTTTTTGTGCTCACCGCAACAGTGACCATAGTGATTTAATAATATTTTATGATACGCTTAATTCACTAAATTTAGTCTGTCATATTAATTTTGAACAGCTATATTTGTTTATGCAATAGTTATAATTTTATCATTTTTGTTTAGTAAAAGTGAAAGTCATAATTTTTTTTAACGTTTCTTTTTTGTGAAGTTTGTATTGGAAGTTAATCTAGCTGTCCCACTGGATGCTGAGAACTTTCTAGAGGAAGACTGAGTCTGTACCTGCCGTAATGATTAGCTTCATTGTCATTGAGGCTTTTTCAGTTGCAGTATATTGAACAAATTTATGTACAACATAATGTTAAAATCAGGTTGCAAAGGAGAAGCACACTGGACAGTTGTAACTGCCAATGAGATGAAAATATTTGTTCACTTTTAGATTGTGATGTGATTCATGTTTTACTTGAATATACTGGCCATCTCTGGGTGCCACACATATCATTGTTCATTAAGATCATGATTTCTAAGGGAGTTGTTTAGGTTTTGTTGTCATGCAAGCAAAGATGCATTCTAATTTTGGTATTATCAGTTTCGTCCAAGTTTGACACTGGGTTTGAACTTTTTTTATCATTTATTTTAGCGTTTTTTTATATTTTGTTCACTTTTATTTTAACTGGCAAGTTTTTTTTGTCCAAACCATCTTTTACTTTTACAATTCATCATCATCATCATCGAGTGTCTCCGCAACGAAGGTTGGCTACCATGGAGTGTCATTCTGCCCTGTCTCTTGCTTTGATGATGCAGGTTGTCATAAGCTGATTTGTCCATCTTTTGATGTTACTCGTACATGTTAATCTTGGTCTGCCTCTGCCTCTTTTACCTTATATTTTCCCCTCCAGGATTACTTTTAGTAGGCTGTTGTGTCTTTTAACATGACCCAAAAATTTCATTTGTCTTGCTCTAATTGTGTTTAGTAGTTCTCTTTACAATTTTAGTTGTTTTAAGACTTCATCGTTTGTTATCTTTTCCTTCCATCCAATTCTACCTATTCTTCTATATATCCACATTTCAAAGGCTTCAATTCTCTGTTCTATTATCTTGTCCAATGTCCATGTTTCTGCACCATATAGGAATATTGAGAAGATGTAACATTTTGCTATTCTTAGTTTTAGCCCTGGTGTTATTTGTTTTGATGTTAGTATGTTCTTCATGACATTAAAATTACTTGTTGCCATTCCTATTCTTTTGTTTATTTCAGTTGTACATTTTCCATCACTGGTTATAGTATGTCCAGGTAGTTGTAGCTCTGAACTGTCTCCAGGTCTATTCCATCAATTTTGATATCCACTTGTGGGTTTTGAGTATCTTCTTTGTTTATGATCATAGTTTTAGTCTTTTTGATATTCGTATCTAGTCCATATTTTTTGCTTGTCATGTTTATTTCATTAAGTAATTGTTGTAGATCTTTAGGATTTTCTGCTAGTAGAACAGTATCGTCAGCATATTATTTATCTCATATCTCATATAATACGATTATCTCATATATTTTATATATATATATTTTACAATTAGTTTTTGTTAACCCTTAATTACAATAGGGTAGTAGAAATTACCAGATACAAATACAAATTCTTCAAAATTTGACAGTTTGCCATGGTCAAAAATTCTTCTCCCCTCCCAATGTACTTTCCTAATTACTACTTTTGGTAACCCCTTGAGAGTTGGATTTGTTTCCATTGATGTTTGAATTTTGTCTTCATTGCGTGAGATAAGATCTTGTACAATGTGATAACAAATTCACCAATTTTCAAGAAATTTGTAGTTCTTGTTTTTGTGACCAGGGAAATGAACTTGGCCGTCGGCTGACATTAAACAACCATTTGTAACTCAGGAAACGCAGCAAATAAAGCTGTGAGGTAGCCGAACATACTGACGGATTTATGACAGCCATATAAATAGACAATATAACATGTCCGGTTCTTTCAGTAACATTTCATGTCATCAACCTGAGCCAGGAAATCTGAGTTCTCATGTCCTACTATTTTTAGAGCACCTAATGTTACATTTAAGAGATAGTAATTTTTATTATGGTATCTTATAAGGGAGAGTCTACATATGTGTATCATAATCAAGAGTAAAATAGATGGTGTTTAAAATAGATGATGGTCTAATATAACTGTGCTAACTGGATTGTAACATATCGATTATATCATAAAGACGTAAGCAAAAAAAAATCTAAAACACCATTAAGTTTTGGAACACCAGAATATCATGAATCAGTTTTGGAATATCAGAATATTATGAATCCGTTTAAGAAAATTAGAATGTCATGAATCTTAATACAGATCTACAGGTTTATAATATCATGATTCAGCTTAAGAAAACTAATTGTCTTGAACCAGAAACTAGAATGTCTTGAACGATTTTAAGAAAACTAGAATGTCTTGAACCAGTATAAGAAAACTAGAATGTCTTGAACCAGTATAAGAAAACTAGAATGTCTTGAACCAGTATAAGAAAACTAGAATATCTTGAACCAGTATAAGAAAACTAGAATGTCTTGAACCAGAAACTAGAATGTCTTGACCAGAAACTAGAATGTCTTGAACCAGAAACTAGAATGTTTTGAACCAGAAACTAGAATGTTTTGAACCAGTTTAAGAAACTAGAATGTCTTGAACCAGTTTAAGAAAACCAGAATGTCTTGAACCAGAAACCAGAATGTCTTGAACCAGAAACTAGAATGTCTTGAACCAGTTTAAGAAAATCAGAATGTCTTGAACCAGTTTAAGAAAACTAGAATGTCTTGAACGAGTTTTAAAAAAACTAGAATGTTTTGAACCAGAAACTAGAATGTCTTGAACAAGTTTAAAAAAACTATAATGTCTTGAACCAGAAACTAGAATGTCTTGAACCAGTTTAAGAAAACCAGAATGTCTTGACCAGTTTTGGAAGGCCAGAATATCTTAACCCTTACTAGACGGGGTGAAAGCCCACATTCTGACAAGCTCATTTTCCAACACGAACTTTGATATGATGACAGTTACACAAATTTAATTATAGATTTATTATTATTCATTGCTTCGGTCATGTATTGTATGTCAGTATGTTCAAGAGTGAATTTTTTTGTATTTACAATTGTAGAAGATGACTGTATAAAGAAATTAATATGGATAATTTGAAAGTGTGCTGGAATGAGGCAAGAAAAAAAATATTTTTTTACCAGTCGGAGATGACAGTCAAACCATAAAAGGATTTGTTGTTAGTCATCAAAGTATCCTTATAACATTCAAACAATTTTCCATAAGTGCCCAGATCTCCTCCCCAACAATCCCACAATGTAAAATGTTTAACTTGTTTACAAGTCCTGCTCCTTGTAGCTTTCCTGAATGTAAGCATTATCTCTCTTGAGGCATTATCTCTTGAGGCATTATCTCTCTTGAGGCATTATCTCTCTTGAGGCATTATCTCTCTTGAGGCATTATCTCTTGAGGCATTATCTCTCTTGAGGCATTATCTCTTGAGGCATTATCTCTCTTGAGGCATTATCTCTCTTGAAGCATTATCTCTCTTGAAGCATTATCTCTCTTGAGGCATTATCTCTTGAGGCATTATCTCTCTTGAGGCATTATCTCTCTTGAGGCATTATCTCTCTTGAAGCATTATCTCTCTTGAGGCATTATCTCTCTCTTCTCTCTCTTGAGGCATTATCTTTCTTGAGGCAGTATCTCTCTTGAAGCATCTCTCTTGAGGCATTATCTCTCTTGAAGCATTATCTCTCTTGAGGCATTATCTTTCTTGAGGCATTATCTCTTTTGAAGCATCTCTCTTGAGGCATTATCTCTCTTGAAGCATTATCTCTCTTGAAGCATTATCTCTCTTGAGGCATTATCTCTCTTGAAGCATTATCTCTCTTGAGGCATTATCTCTCTTGAGCATTTTCTCTCTTGAGGCATTATCTCTCTTGAGGCATTATCTCTCTTGAAGCATTATCTCTCTTGAAGCATTATCTCTCTTGAGGCATTATCTCTCTTGAGGTATTATCACTCTTGAGGCATTATCTCTCTTGAGGCATTATCTCTCTTGAAGCATTATCTCTCTTGAGGCATTATCTCTCTTGAGGCATTATCTCTCTTGAGGCATTATCTCTCTTGAAGCATTATCTCTCTTGAAGCATTATCTCTCTTGCGGCATTATCTCTCTTGAAGCATTATCTCTCTTGAAGCATTATCTCTCTTGACTAGCATGAAGATCTGGGAGGTCGCACCAGTGCTGCAGATTCATGAACAGCATCAAGTCTTTATCCTCTTGCCCTTCTTTTGTCCAACAAACTTCTTTTTGTATTTACAGTCCAACAAACTTCTATTTGTATTTACAGTCCAACAAACTTCTATTTGTATTTACAGTCCAACAAACTTCTTTTTGTATTTACAGTCCAACAAACTTCTTTTTGTATTTACAGTCCAACAAACTTCTTTTTGTATTTACAGTCCGACAAACTTCTTTTTGTATTTACAGTCCAACAAACTTCTATTTGTATTTACAGTCCAACAAACTTCTTTTTGTATTTACAGTCCAACAAACTTCTTTTTGTATTTACAGTCCGACAAACTTCTTTTTGTATGTACAGTCCAACAAACTTCTTTTTGTATTTACAGTCCAACAAACTTCTATTTGTATGTACAGTCCAACAAACTTCTTTTTGTATTTACAGTCCAACAAACTTCTATTTGGTATGTACAGCCCAACAAACTTCTTTTTGTATTTACAGTCCAACAAACTTCTATTTGTATTTACAGTCCAACAAACTTCTATTTGGTATGTACAGTCCAACAAACTTCTATTTGTATTTACAGTCCAACAAACTTCTATTTGGTATGTACAGTCCAACAAACTTCTATTTGTATTTACAGTCCAACAAACTTCTTTTTGTATTTACAGTCCAACAAACTTCTTTTTGTATTTACAGTCCGACAACTTCTTTTGGTATGTACAGTCCAACAACTTCTTTTTGTATTTACAGTCCAACAAACTTCTTTTTGTATTTACAGTCCGACAAAATTCTTTTTGTATGTACAGTCCAACAAACTTCTATTTGTATTTACAGTCCAACAAATTTCTATTTGGTATGTACAGTCCAACAAACTTCTATTTGTATTTACAGTCCAACAAACTTCTATTTGGTATGTACAGTCCAACAAACTTCTATTTGTATTTACAGTCCAACAAACTTCTATTTGTATGTACAGTCCAACAAACTTCTTTTTGTATGTACAGTCCAACAAACTTCTTTTTGTATTTACAGGGTAGGATTTAGACAAACATTGGTAAACAGAGGCTGGAATCATTCTTACAGAGGTTGTCATTAATGACAAGACAATATATATATACTGGTTGTGTATAATCATTGTTGGTGAGGAGGGAGTTAAAAGGAACTAGGAACATTGAGAGAAGAGACTAGTACCTGCAGTAGCAATGAGTACATGTACATCTGCAGTGAGAGAAGGTGTGTCTTACATAAGAAACTTTTGACCACATGTAATGGGAGTTAAAGGACATATTGGTTGTAGCTGTGTGATAACCTTGACATTCACTAATATTTTAAAATATAAAGTTTTACCGTCACTCAGCAGCTGTAACACGTGAGTAAACAATAAGAGGGTTATATTGTGTCACCAACTAATTGAGTTTAGATTTGGTTTTATTTGATGGAAGCCTCAGTTCATTAACAAAAATACTTGTCAAGCCTCACAAGTTCACACTACCTGACTCATATTATTGCTTTTTTAAAAATATTTTTATTTTAAATCGAATTCTCAGCTTTTTACTGGATAATGACTAAATCATATTTGCTTCATTTTTATTTTGTCGTTTTTAAAAATTGTGATTACTCACCACCATTGTAAAATGCATGACTAACCTCTCATTATTTACTCAGATTAGATGATGTTATCATTGCTTTGTTTTAGTTAGTTTGGAAGGCTGTTTTGGTTGGATGTGAGATGAACAAATATTAATGACATATTAAATGAATTACGCTGTTTCATGACTTCTGTTATTTGTTGAATTAAAACATAAGAGAGTAATTGTTTATTCTTGCCATCAATGTAGAACCTTGTGAGGTTAATACTGTGCTCGCTTCATGAGCTTCCTTCTTTTGCTTACACTTTTAGTTGGAGGTCAGTTTTTATCCATTAAAAAAATGCATTATTGTGACATCCCCAGGCATCTTATCCAGGTTTGTTACTGGTGATGACCTCAAAGGTCTTCCACAACACAGAGGAAAGTGACCACCAATAGCACTGATTTCAAAGCAGGGGTTTGGGGCACGTGCATTATAGAACCGCCCCATCTTTTAGATTGTGACCTCACCATAGTGAGAGTAACATAGCACTGCTATGTTGGGCATGTAGACATCTACACTCGACCTCATGTTTGTGTCTCTACTTATCTGGTCCCAGCCCTCTGAGCTGTCTGACATGTGTGATCCCTCATTAGCATTGCTGTCATAGCAAAACTCTAAGGATAAGGACAATGGGGCACTAAGAAACTCTACCACTTCAAGTTGGACATAGGAGCTCATTTGTAGAGATGCACTAGTGATAAGATTGTAATACATAGAACCTCACTTTATAGTCAAGCATCTAGTAAGTTATAATGTAGCACAATGGTCTGATGGGTCACAAGGGAGCCAGATATCAGATCTAGCTCATGATAATATTTGATTATTGATGCCAGCCTCACCAATGCATAACATTGTTTATCTATCCATTGTCCTCTCTGCACATTCTTGACTCTCCATGTCCAACAATCTTTGCTATTAAATGTCAGACTTTGCACAGAACCTGCATTGCATCTCACAACATGTCCCTGTCTGTGTGAGCCTCTCAACCTTGGCAAAGATGCTGGTGTGGTTACTTCTTGCCTCAGTGTTATCTGTGGTTTATAACATAACTAGTTTATATTGTGCTATTGAATTGAGGTTGTTTCATTGTAATTGTGTTCTGGTAAAATCTCATAGGAAACACTGGTTACTCCGGTGAGGGAGCAGTGGTTAGCAAACTGTGTGCTGATAGAGTGGTGGTTAGTGAACTGTCTGCTGATAGAGTGGTGGTTAGTGAACTGTCTGTTGATGGAGTGGTGGTTAGTGAACTGTCTGCTGAGGGAGTAGTGGTCAATGAACTGTCTGCTGATGGAGTAGTGGTCAATGAACTGTCTGCTGAGGGAGTAGCGTTTAGTGAACTGTCTGCTGAGGGAGTAGTGGTTAGTGTACTGTCTGCTGAAGGAGAGGTGGTTAGTGAACTGTCTGCTGAGGGAGTAGTGGTCAATGAACTGTCTGCTGATGGAGTAGTGGTCAATGAACTGTCTGCTGAGGGAGTAGCGGTTAGTGAACTGTCTGCTGAGGGAGTAGTGGTTAGTGAACTGTCTGCTGAAGGAGAGGTGGTTAGTGAACTGTCTGCTGAGGGAGTAGTGGTCAGTGAACTGTCTGCTGAGGGAGTAGCGGTCAATGAACTGTCTGCTGAGGGAGTAGTGGTCAGTGAACTGTCTGCTGAGGGAGTAGTGGTTAATGAACTGTCTGCTGAGGGAGTAGTGGTTAGTGAACTGTCTGCTGAGGGAGTAGTGGTTAGTGAACTGTCTGCTGAGGGAGTAGTGGTTAATGAACTGTCTGCTGAGGGAGTAGTCGTTAATGAACTGTCTGCTGAGGGAGTAGTGGTTAATGAACTGTCTGCTGAGGGAGTAGTGGTTAGTGAACTGTCTGCTGAGGGAGTAGTGGTCAATGAACTGTCTGGTGAGGGAGTAGTGGTCAATGAACTGTCTGCTGAGGGAGTAGTGGTCAATGAACTGTCTGCTGAGGGAGTAGTGGTTAGTGAACTGTCTGCTGAAGGAGAGGTGGTTAGTGAACTGTCTGCTGAGGGAGTAGTGGACAGTGAACTGTCTGCTGAGGGATTAGCGGTCAATGAACTGTCTGCTGAGGGAGTAGTGGTCAGTGAACTGTCTGCTGAGGGAGTAGTGGTCAATGAACTGTCTGCTGAGGGAGTAGTGGTTAATGAACTGTCTGCTGAGGGAGTAGTGGTTAATGAACTGTCTGCTGAGGGAGTAGTGGTTAATGAACTGTGTAGAGGGAGTAGTGGTCAATTAACTGTCTGCTGAGGGAGTAGTGGTCAATGAACTGTCTGCTGAGGGAGTAGTGGTTAATGAACTGTCTGCTGAGGGAGTAGTGGTTAGTGAACTGTCTGCTGAGGGAGTAGTGGTTAATGAACTGTCTGCTGAGGGAGTAGTGGTTAGTGAACTGTCTGCTGAGGGAGTAGTGGTTAGTGAACTGTCTGCTGAGGGAGTAGTGATCAATGAACTGTCTGCTGAGGGAGTAGTGGTCAGTGAACTGTCTGCTGAGGGAGTAGTGGTTAGTGAACTGTCTGCTGAGGGAGTAGTGGTTAGTGAACTGTCTGCTGAGGGAGTAGTGGTTAATGAACTGTCTGCTGAGGGAGTAGTGGTCAATGAACTGTCTGCTGAGGGAGTAGTGGTCAATGAACTGTCTGCTGAGGGAGTAGCGGTTAGTGAACTGTCTGCTGAGGGAGTAGTGGTTAGTGAACTGTCTGCTGAGGGAGTAGTGGTTAGTGAACTGTCTGCTGAGGGAGTAGTGGTCAATGAACTGTCTGCTGAGGGAGTAGTTGTTAGTGAACTGTAACCTGAGTTCAATAGTTAGATTTGTAATCCAGGGTGGAACTTCTTGGTCACGAGGCAAGACGCCAGTGTCGAGTCAGTGAGGCTGTGAGTTCAAACCCTGGCTGTAGCGGTTGTGATATTTATTTGTGTTTTCTCTCAACCTCCCCTGTTCTCAGCGAAGCCTGACTTGAAACGTTAATTTACTCATTGACGGAAATAATGTGAGCACCACCGTGTCTGCCTGTATGACGAGAGGCCTTGCACACACGGCTGCCAGGGAAAAATGGATCAACATGCAAAATTCATTTCCTAACCTCTAGGGACTTTGCCTGAGGTGAAAGCTGGTGAACACACGCACACACACGCACACACACACGCACGCACGCACACACACACAAGCACGCACGCACGCACACGCACGCACGCACACACTCACACAATACTTTTCATGTCCAAATCTTTCAAGTTCATCACATTTTAAATATGCACCAGAGATTTTTTTATGGGAAATACAGCACTGATATTTTATTGTAATATTGCTGACTATGTCCCAAAGGTAAAATAATGTGGACACATTAGGACACAACTACCATATTTCCCTAAAAGCTACACTAAAGCGCAGGAAAGTCCTTTATTTTCCTTTTTTATATGTTTATGAGCTTTTATTATTATGAAGATACAATTGTAGTAATAGCCATCGTAGCCGTGGTGGTAGTGTTTGTTTATATGTATGTATGACTGCACACATCCACTGCTCCAGGTTGAATCTGTCACAGCTGCCTGAAACACTTCCTGTCTTGTCCTATGATTTCCTTGTGAACTTACAAGCTTTCGTATTAATCTAGACACCGGTCTTTGGCTATATTCTTTGCCTAGCACTACATTTTTGTTAATCTTGAATCATCTCTTCATCAGAGAGGCAAGAGCAGCAGGAATCGGCTCCCTCAATGAGATAGAGTTGCTTGTACAGAACAGAGACAGATGTCGAGATTTGATAAAATATCTTTAGAAGAATTGAAAACTGCTAGAATAAAAATTTAGATAAGAGAAAGAGTATCTGGTCTATGCCGTATGGGCCGGCTACGGCTCGAAAGGTCAATAGATAGATAGATAGAGTCATTTCTTCCCAACAATAGATAGTGCATCTGTCAACTTTCTAGTTCTAATTCGATCCTAATCTATCTGATCTGTCATTTTGTGGACCTAAAAGTCGACTTAAACACCAACTTTCTAGTTCTAATTCGATCCTAATCTATCTGATCTGTCATTTTGTGGACCTAAAAGTCGACTCAAACACTAACTTTCTAGTTCTAATTCGATCCTAATCTATCTGATCTGTCATTTTTGTGGACCTAAAAGTCGACTCAAACACTAACTTTCTAGTTCTAATTCGATCCTAATCTATCTGATCTGTCATTTTGTGGACCTAAAAGTCGACTCAAACACCAACTTTCTAGTTCTAATTCGATCCTAATCTATCTGATCTGTCATTTTGTGGACCTAAAAGTCGACTCAAACACTAACTTTCTAGTTCTAAATCGATCCTAATCTATCTGATCTGTCATTTTGTGGACTTAAAGTCGACTCAAACACCAACTTTCTAGTTCTAATTCGATCCTAATCTATCTGATCTGTCATTTTGTGGACCTAAAAGTCGACTCAAACACTAACTTTCTAGTTCTAATTCGATCCTAATCTATCTGATCTGTCATTTTGTGGACCTAAAAGTCGACTCAAACACCAACTTTCTAGTTCTAATTCGATCCTAATCTATCTGATCTGTCATTTTGTGGACCTAAAAGTCGACTCAAACAATAACTTTCTAGTTCTAATTCGATCCTAATCTATCTGATCTGTCATTTTGTGGACCTAAAGTCGACTCAAACACCAACTTTCTAGTCTACACTGTCTAGACTACATTGAAGCATTTGTACTGCTGACTCTCAACTCTACCACCCAAACTGTAACTATTTTCAAAATGTGGTTCCTGCAATCCGCCCAATAGAAACCCTTGTGCCTTGTCTATGTTCTCATGATTGGCCATCGCTCATTACGTTGTGACAAACCATCATTTCTTTGTCTACACATTATCCTTAATGTCGCCATGTTGTTCAATTCTTATTTAAAGTCTATATACCCTCTTCACATCAACTTATAGCTGAAACATTGGCATATGAACTTGTTACTTCAACTTTGTAGGTCCCCCACACCCTTTCCCAACCAAAACTGATGTATTTTATTGCTACTATTGGTTCATGTTTATCATTTATTCTGTATTTGTTTCAGTTTGTCTAGTCACTGGAACTGTCCTCTGTCTTCTCTAGAGGCGCCAACATCTTGACCATTTGTTGGATCTGCTTGCTTTTCTTCAGTATAGCCTGGGTGTCTGCTCTCCTTGAATGCACTTCAGCTTGGAAACCTGCCACCTGGGGAGTAAGTAACCATCAGGGTTATTGTTCTAGCTCTTGCATCACCTACATAATTACATTTGTATCTTAACTGTCAGGTTTTCTTGTGATATTTTCTTGTCTTGCCATTTGTCCTCACTTTAAAATCGGTGGATAATCACTTTTACTTTGAATGCACAAGTATAACTGGGTACCACCTCTCAGTGAATGATGTTGTAACTATTTCTAGCACAAGTGTAACTGTGTAGACCCTCTCAGTGAATGATGTTCTAACTATTTCTAGCACAAATGTAACTGGGTACCACCTCTCAGTGAATGATGTTCTAAGTATTTCTAGCACAAGTGTAACTGGGTACCACCTCTCAGTGAATGATGTTGTAACTATTTCTAGCACAAGTGTAACTGGGTACCACCTCTCAGTGAATGATGTTCTAAGTATTTCTAGCACAAGTATAACTGGGTACCACCTCTCAGTGAATGATGTTCTAACTATTTCTAGCACAACAAGTATAACTGGGTAAACCCTCTCAGTGAATGATGTTCTAACTATTTCTAGCACAACAAGTATAACTGGGTAAACCCTCTCAGTGAATGATGTTCTAACTATTTCTAGCACAAATGTAACTGGGTACCACCTCTCAGTGAATGATGTTCTAAGTATTTCTAGCACAAGTGTAACTGGGTACCACCTCTCAGTGAATGATGTTGTAACTATTTCTAGCACAAGTGTAACTGGGTACCACCTCTCAGTGAATGATGTTCTAAGTATTTCTAGCACAAGTATAACTGGGTACCACCTCTCAGTGAATGATGTTGTAACTATTTCTAGCACAAGTGTAACTGGGTACCACCTCTCAGTGAATGATGTTGTAACTATTTCTAGCACAAGTGTAACTGGGTACCACCTCTCAGTGAATGATGTTCTAACTATTTCTAGCACAAGTGTAACTGGGTACCACCTCTCAGTGAATGATGTTCTAAGTATTTCTAGCACAAGTGTAACTGGGTACCACCTCTCAGTGAATGATGTTCTAACTATTTCTAGCACAAGTGTAACTGGGTACCACCTCTCAGTGAATGATGTTGTAACTATTTCTAGCACAAGTGTAACTGGGTACCACCTCTCAGTGAATGATGTTCTATTTCTAGCACAAGTGTAACTGGGTACCACCTCTCAGTGAATGATGTTCTAACTATTTCTAGCACAAGTATAACTGGGTACCACCTCTCAGTGAATGATGTTGTAACTATTTCTATCACAAGTATAACTGGGTAAACCCTCTCAGTGAATGATGTTCTAACTATTTCTAACACAAGTATAACTGGGTAAACCCTCTCAGTGAATGATGTTCTAACTATTTCTATCACAAATATAACTGGGTAGACCCTCTCAGTGAATGATGTTGTAACTATTTCTATCACTAGTATAATTGGGTAAACCCTCTCAGTGAATTATGTTCTAACTATTTCTATCACAAGTATAACCGGATAAACCCTCTCAGTGAATTATGTTCTAACTATTTCTAGTACAAGTATAACTGGGTAAACCCTCTCAGTGAATGATATTCTAACTATTTCTAGCACAAGTATAACTGAGTAAACCCTCTCAGTGAATGATGTTCTAACTATTTCTAGCACAAGTATAACTGGGTAAACCCTCTCAGTGAATGATGTTCTAACTATTTCTATCACAAGTATAACTGGGTAAACCCTCTCAGTGAATGATGTTCTAACTATTTCTATCACAAGTATAACTGGGTAAACCCTCTCAGTGAATGATGTCCTAACTATTTCTAGCACAACAAGTATAACTGGGTAGACCCTCTCAGTGAATGATGTTCTAACTATTTCTATCACAAGTATAACTGGGTAAACCCTCTCAGTGAATGATGTTCTAACTATTTCTATCACAAGTATAACTGAGTAAACCCTCTCAGTGAATGATGTTCTAACTATTTCTATCACAAGTATAACTGGGTAAACCCTCTCAGTGAATGATGTTCTAACTATTTCTATCACAAGTATAACTGGGTAAACCCTCTCAGTGAATGATGTTCTAACTATTTCTATCACAAGTATAACTGGGTAAACCCTCTCAGTGATGATGTTCTAACTATTTCTAGCACAACAAGTATAACGGTAAACCCTCTCAGTGAATGATGTCCTAACTATTTCTAGCACAACAAGTATAAGTGGGTAAACCCTCTCAGTGAATGATGTCCTAACTATTTCTATCACAACAAGTATAACTGGGTAAACCCTCTCATTGAATGATGTGTTTTCTCCACAGTGGGTGTTTTTATATATTATTGAATGGTTTAGCTGTTGTCATAGAATTAATTGGATCTGCTTACTGCATAGTTTTTGTTGATTCTACACAGTTTTTTTTTTGGTCACTTTAGTCTACATTAACTAAAACCTTTTATTCTCTGGTGCATGGGATAATTAATCAGTCTTATGAATTGTTCACATTCTTGTTGAGTCCTGTTGTTTCTTCAGTTTTCCATCATCATCATCAGGTCGTATGTCCATTGTAGAACGTTGCATTCACTGTAGCAGAGGTTGTGAGGTTTAGAAGGAGAGTAGGGGATAGTTGGAGAGAGTGAGGAAACATAGCGCGGGAACAGTCAAGAGAAATTGGAGTAGAATTGTGTTAGGTAAAGCAGGAAACATAGCGCGGGGAACAGTCACGAGAAATTGGAGTAGAATTGTGTTAGGTAAAGCAGGAAACATAGCACGGGGAACAGTCACGAGAAATTGGAGTAGAATTGTGTTAGGTAAAGCAGGAAACATAGCGCGGGGAACAGTCACGAGAAATTGGAGTAGAATTGTGTTAGGTAAAGCAGGAAACATAGCGCGGGGAACAGTCACGAGAAATTGGAGTAGAATTGTGTTAGGTAAAGCAGGAAACATAGCGCGGGGAACAGTCACGAGAAATTGGAGTAGAATTGTGTTAGGTAAAGCAGGAAACATAGCGGGGGAACAGTCACGAGAAATTGGAGTAGAATTGTGTTAGGTAAAGCAGGAAACATAGCGGGGGGAACAGTCACGAGAAATTGGAGTAGAATTGTGTTAGGTAAAGCAGGAAACATAGCGGGGGGAACAGTCACGAGAAATTGGAGTAGAATTGTGTTAGGTAAAGCAGGAAACATAGCGGGGGGAACAGTCACGAGAAATTGGAGTAGAATTGTGTTAGAGGTAAAGCAGGAAACCCGTGACTGGTAAAAGTGTAAACATAGAGGTGAGTGAATGACGTAGATCAATTCTATTGGTAGGGAGACGGAGAAAATTATTTTTAATTGGATAGGGAACGAAGTATACAAGCCCCTGCACGGAGCTAGAAGGGAGACTCTCCAGAGAACATTGATACGTAGGTGGGAAGTTAGAGGCGGCCTGGTAGATTAGGCGTTAGCCCATAGGCTCATCGAGCACAGATCATTCTCGCTATTGGGGCTAGTTAGACCCGATGTTAGTCACCTCTATATATATTCATTATAGTGACTCGGGCAGATGGTGCTCGTAAACCTGGGAAGGCAGACCATCTAAGGGCAGAATCCCCCTACAGAAAAGACAATCTGCTGCCTTGCAGGAAGATTGGGGACAATCAAAGGCTAAGGAAAGCAAACCTGAATAAAATGCTGGCTGAAATCGGATGCACTGGGCCACTGGCGCAGAACACAGTGCAACGTTTTAACGGGTGTTCAGTCAGAGTGGATCTGGCAGACTCTAAATGTGATATTCTGTCTGTGCGGGCGATCAACACACTTAACCTGACAGCTGACTTCATGTGGAGTCTGGAATCCTACTCTGATTGAGTCCTGATCGCAGAGAGAGAGAGAGAGAGAGAGAGAGAGAGACCCGATGTAGAAGAGAGCCTCTCGTGTATTGAAGAGGCAGTGAACTTATGTTAGCAGTAGCAGCCAGGGCATTAGCAAGTTAGTATAGCATAAATGAGATTAATCAGGCTGTGTGCGATATAAGACCTGAAGTGAGTGTCCAGTGGAGAATGTGCATTTCCTTGTACCGATGTGTGAAAGCAGGAGGCATGGGACGAGCAGGATGTATAGATCGCTGACCGTTGTACATATTTTGTGAATAGTTTGACATTGTTAGGGTTGCTGTATAAAGTTTATGTAACATTTCCAACACAAGTCTTCAGTGTGCAGCCATTTCTTATTCTAGCTGTCGTTACATACGTCACAGCGCTGAGCTGAAGGGAAGTTGTCGTGGGCACATATAAGTCGAAGAATCAAGAAGCCAGTCAGTACGGTCCAGCTTACAAGCGAAGTACGGTCAGGGTACAGTGTGTACCTGACAGTAACCCCGGTCACAGACACAGTGACCGTCGAGATTGACAGCCGAGAAGGTGTACGAGCGCGGGCAACCATATCACGGCTCGTGTAACGTCATTATCATCATTGTGTAGCTGTTACGAGAGGCTGAGTTACCAGAAGACGATACCCTGGTTTCCAGACCACAACAGCAGCTACAACAACATCGATTTACAATACAATGGTGTTGTGTGTACGATGACCCTGTAATGTCCTAAAGAGTTATAATTCGGATATTACACCGAAGGGTGTTACATCACCACTGTTTTTTTCCAGTTCTATAATGGGTATTGATCTCATACTGCCAGTTATAAATCTCATTACTTGGTTTTGGAGTCTGCTGATCTTCACAAAATGTGACTTTGTTTGCTGTTGCCCATGCTGCAATGTCATACAGACAGGTCTCACTCGTCCCATGTAAAGCTTCTTTATGACACTCCTATCTGCTCCCCAGGTTGTACCAGATAATTTTGTTTCATGATTACCATCCTTGTCCTGCTCTTTGTCTAGTTCTTTCTGAGTTTTCCATGTCAAACAAAAGTCAAGTGTTATGCCTAGATATTTTGAGTCCTCATCCAGTTGAAGATTTTTACCATTTAGTTTTAGTTTGGGGCGCTGAGGTTTGTGTGAGAGGGAGAATGCTGTGTAACCAGTAACTAGCCAGTATCTAACCAGTAACTAGCCAGTATCTAACCAGTAACTAGCCAGTATCTAACCAGTAACTAGCCAGTATCTAACCAGTAACTAGCCAGTATCTAACCAGTAACTAGCCAGTCAAAGTGACCACTTTTCCAATGAGGCCAGGGCCTGCTGCATTCTGGTACCTGCTGTGGCAATATGTTCTTCAGAGGCTCACGGAGCTAAGTCGTCGGCATGGAGTTATGAACTCTGGGATGCTCTCTGTAATGTCATGTACAAGAGAAATAATGTTGGTGACAAAACTCCACCTTGAAGAACGCCCTGCTCGAAAGTTCTTTACCTGCTGGTCTGTCCATTTACTCTTACTCTGGCTGTTCTGTTTTCAAAGTAGTGACAAATCCATTTGTACCTTCTCCCACAAATATTATTTCTGCGCATCGTGACTTCAATCTCTCTTTCCAAACTGTATCAAATGTTTTTTTCTAAGTTTACCCTAATTGCTAGAGTGTTTTTTTCCTATTGGATTATCTTTTATTTCCTGGACAATGTGGTTGATGTGGTCTTCAGTAGACCTATGTTGTTTGGAAGCCATCTTGCTGTGGTATTAGGAGTTATCTTTCTTCCAGGCGCCACATCAGCCTGGTATTAATCATGTGCTTCATCAGTTTTATTACACAGCTGAGCAGACTGATAGGTATGTAGGCATTTGGGTCCGATAGATCTTTCCCCTTCTCTTCTATTGGGATTAATATTGTCTCTTTCTTGGCACACTTCATTTTTTCCAGCTTTAGTTCAGAGCAGACTCTTTTGCTTCTTTGCCACGCCCTATTTCATTTGTAACCAATGATCTCATTACCTCCACCATTTCCTGCACGCTTTGTCATCATGTGTTCCTCTGCTACAGAGTTATTGTTGTCATAGATTGTGTGCTCGTCAGTTCTGGAATTGTTCCCATCTGCTAGTGTATCGATGTGACCTTGAGTAGGCAAGTTCTAACAGTACGCTTGCAGCTCTCTTCCCTGAATGCGTGTTGCTCTGATGTTTTATTGTGATTTGTTTGTTGCAGTTACCTTCATTTTATTTAAGGATCTAACCGGCCATAATTTTCCTCTCTGTCTGTCTAGGTTTATATTGTTTGTCTTTCCCTTCCAGCATTCCCGTGTTTTCTTATTCATTTTGTATTTTGCAACTTAAGAGAAACGTTTGCTTCAGGGATTTGTTTTCTCTCCCCTAGAACCCTAGATCTCTGGCTACACGCATTTTGTTCTCAAGTTTTTTTTTTGTATTTCCGTTGTCCAGTACAGTTTGTAGTTGTTTCTTGCACACCTAGGAATCGACTCAATGACTGTCGGCAATATTGCTTTGTTGAGGCTTTCAATTATTGGTTTAATTTTGTTGCTGCACACGTTGATGGTTTCGCTGTATTGGTCAGAGAGCATTGCAAATTTGTCCGAGTTAGCTTTATTGTTCAATGTTGTTGTTGTTGTTCAATGTTGTTGTTGTTGTTCAATGTTGTTGTTGTTGTTCAATGTGACAATGGCTTTATTTCCTTGGGGACATGTTCCATACTTATCATAAACTTCATCGACTTATGGCCACTATCAGCTAGTTGGTCAAGTACGTTTCTGCTAATTTTGTGTTGTAGATCCCCTGTTGTAAAGGCAATATCTAAAGTTGACGAAGTATACCACCTTCTGGGGTAGAAACTCGGTTTGTCATCTGACCTAATTATCAGTTAGAGATTTGCATCTATCTTCCAGTCTTCTACACCAGGGATGGCCAATTAGGTGCCCGCGGACCACAAGTGGCCCGCGACGTCCTTTTTGTGGCCCGCGGCGAATAAAAAATAAAATCAGGTTGCATTGAGCAAAATGTCCTGGGTAAAATTGATTAAAAATTTGTTACATTAACTTCTACCGCGGAGAAAGCTAACTCAAATATTCCCTAGCAGACCTATGTTTAAAACTCGGAACACTCTAGTAGTTAGTTTAACGTCGACTTCCCGTCATTCCCGGACCATCCTTTTTTTCCTTTTGATCATCCTGCGACCGACTTAAACAAAGGAAGAAGCCAACGAATGGTTCTAGAGCCGACTCTCGGTTCGGCGAGTTCAAACAGTTTCCGCCAAGAAATACCGTCAGTCACCCACCTCCTCCACCCCAACACATTCACCTCACAATTATTTTACTTTCAGTTTCTTTCTCTCCAAACCTCTTTTCATCAGTCAAAATTATATATCCGATCTGATCATTCTGATTTTGTCGAGTTACAGTGAACAGTTCCATTTTAACAGGAAACAGTGCTATTTTTGTAATATATGTTTTCATTGCCTGTTGCTTCGGTCGTGGTATAATATGTGACAATAAACGTCAATTAAATGAAAAGATCAGATTTTTTCATGAGAAATGGAACATGATTTTTTATTTATCAACAATAAGGATAGCAAACCGCAGTGCCTTGTGTGTTTGCAAGTGTTGTTTGTAAATAAAGAGTATAATCTTAAACGGCATTGCACACAGCATCACACCGCTAAATACAAGGACTACATTGGTGCAATACGTTCTACACTTGTGTGCGATTTGAAGAAAAAGGTTAGTGCTCAGAAATATGTTTTTTACTACATTAACAACAAAACAAACAAGTTCCTTAATGGCATCGTTTGTTGTAAGCGCAGAGATAGCGAAATAAAAAAAATCATTATGTGACGGTGACTTCGTAAAGCGTTGTTCTATTAACATGGCGCGAGCATTTGGGGAAGAAAAATATGCCAGTCATTTTGAGAGCGTTCCACTATCAAAACAGACAGTCACTAGTAGGGTTGAGGAAATAAGTTCTCATATATCTAGTAAATTAAAGAGTGCCGTTACAAATTCCACTTACTTTTCTCTGGCTTTGGATGAATCTACTGACATATCAGACACAGCACAACTTTTAATTTTCATAAGAACTGTTTCAAAAGACTTTATTATCAATGAAGAGCTACTAGCTTTAGATTCATTGCATAATACGACCAAAGGTCAAGACATTTATAACTCAGTTATGAAAGTTGTTAACTGTATCGGTGACATAAATAGACTTTCAGCAATAGTGACAGATGGCGCTAAGTCAATTTGTGGTACTCAAACAGGTCTAGTTGGATTATTAAGGAAGGCTGGAATCCATTGCCCAGCATTACACTGCACTATACACCAGAGGCGCTAGTGTGTGGCAAGATTCTAGACGTGGAGGATGTTATGAAAACTGTAATAAAATGTGTAAATTTAATAAAAGGCGGGAATCGGTCTTTGACACACCGACAGTTTATAAATTTTCTATCAGAAGTTGAGGCAGAATATGACGATTTGGTGCTCTACACACAAGTACGCTGGCTAAGAAGAGGGAATTGTTTGAGGCGGTTTTTTGCTTTGAGAAACGAGATAAAGCAGTTTTTAGAAAAACATGATACCAACAAAGAACTGATCAGAAAAATGTCTGATCCACATTTTAACAGCGTATTGGCCTTTTTTAACTGATATCTTCCAGCACATGAATGAACTCAACGTGAAGCTACAGGGACGCTCACAAACAGTCTCAGATTTGGTAGGACACCTAGATGGATTTATAAGTCAACTAAAAGTTTTTAGATTTACCCTGGCCAAAGAAAACGTCATTCATTTTCCTTCGTGCAAAGAATTGATTGAGGAGCGCAGTGACACTGATTTCAAATTTTCTGTATTAATGTTAGACAAACTATTGGATCAATTCAATGAACGATTTTCTGACTTCAGTGGTATACGACCAGAACTGGCATTGTTTAACAACCCTATGAAGTGTGACATTTTCCAACAACATGACACTTTTCAGTTGGAGTTATGTAACCTCCAAAGTGACCCCTTTTTCCAATCAAGGATGGAGATAGGAGTTGACTTTTGGAAACTTGTGCCACAGGAAAATATCCCGCATTGAGTGATTTCAGTCTGAACATTACTTCTATGTTCGGAAGCACATATATATGTGAATGCGCTTTTTTTTCAACAATGAAGGAGATTAAATCGTCACAAAGAAACCGACTCACTGATGGCCATCTTCAGGATTTATTACGAATATCATCATCATCTTTACACATTGACTTTGATGAACTTGTTGCTGCACATGAACGTCCACATTGTTCTCATTAAGGTTTGTTACATGTCAACTTTAAAATGACCTAACTAAAACATGTTTGTTAAACAATATAAATAGCAAATTTTATCCATTTGTATAAATCAACTAGGCATTTTTCACTCTATTGCAGCAAAATGATTTATGTAAGCAAATAATGCCAATAAATAACAAAATATTACCTTAAAACAAATGCCAAGTTTATTTGTATTGATGTTGTTATGTGTGTGGCCCGTCACAAAAAAAATAATAAAAAAGTGGCCCGCCATTTGAAAGAAATTGGCCATCCCTGGTTTAGACCATCCACAACATCGACGTTCAGCAATCATCTATGACGACGGTAAGTATTCAGATGCAGCCCACACGACAACATCGAAGAACGAAAACACGACAAGACAAGCGTGGCGGCATTAAACTGTCGAAGTGTGAGAGGCTAGGCCTAAAGTATGTGCGCGTTACATATTGGAATTGGGGGTCCATAAATCAACGACGGCCCATTCTTGAAAAGCAACTGTGCGGCGCCGATATAATGGTTTTGCAAGAAACTCTTCTTGGTGGCAGGACAGTAAGTACTCCTGGCTTTCATTGTTTTTACAATAGGTGACACCTTGGGCAGGCCATCCTTGTGTGCAACAATATGGTAGCAGCTCAGATTGATATGTCTGCGTGGAACAATGCAGAATTGCAGGTACAAGCGGTTAGGGCGTAGACCCCAGTTCATTTCGTGATTGTAAATGTGTATGCCTGTAATGGGAAGGTGAACACACAACAATGGCAGAATCTCTTCGAGTTCGATAAAGAGAACGTCATTTTCTGCGGAGACTTTAATGCTAGAGGAAACCAGTGGGGTAACGTCATAACCAACAAGCAGGGAGAAGACCTAGAGAGCGCACTGTTGTCGGCCGATTTAGTGTGCTTGAATGATGGAAGGGCAACAAGAATTGCCACTCGAACAGGGGACTCTGATAGTGTCATAGACCTGGCACTGGTGTCTTCCACCCTCGCACCGGTTTGCAGGTGGAGTGCACTGGGGTTCCACGGAAGTGATCACTATCCATGTGTCCTCCTAATTGAGAAAAGCAGAATTAGAAGCCAGAAAAGAAAGCTCCACACATTCCACTATGAGAAAACAGACCAGGGCGTCATTAGCAAAATCAGACATAGGAAACAGGGCGCCCCTTGTAGGAGGCAGGAGAGATGGACGCAGCCACCCTGGTGGAATGTAGATGTCGAGGAAGCTTGGCGGAGAAGGAGACAAACGGCCAAGACATGGCAGAAAGCTAGAAGGAATGGAAGAACATAACTTGAGCTCTTGAAGCGTCTGAAAGTAGAGGTCCACCAAAAAATGATGCACTTTAACTATGCGCTAAGCAGGCTAAGGATGCCAAATGGGATGACTTCTGTAAAAAAGTGTGCTCAGAAAAATCGCTAGTCACATTCTGGCGACTTCATCAGGGCATGAATGACACACCACGACACAGATGCATGCCAGACTTTCAGAGCACAGGCCGGATATGGCACAAATCTGATGAGAGCAAAGGGAAGGCCCTGCTTGCCCGCTACATTGAGCAGACGGACCAAAGAAATGAGGCTGTAAGAATGAGGATACGGGGATCGCTGTCAAAATTGTGTAAGGATGTAGGGCTGAAAGAAGGTCTCACAATCACAATCGATACCATTCGCACGACACTTAAAAGGTCACACAACACTGCTCCTGGTCCAGATGGTGTTCGGTACGATGACATAGGCGATTTAGCTGATGACGACGACTTGACAAAACTGGCCAATGCGATTAATGCCAGCATTCGGAGCGGCCAGATTAAGAAGGTGTCGCTACACAGCTACATACTACCGCTACCGAAGCCAAACAAGGACCATTCCCAGATCATTGCCTACATAATCATCACAATGCAGAACACTGCGGGCAAGCTGCTGGAGAAAATAGTTGACCGTGTCCTCACCTGTCACTTTGAACAGAAACGCATATTCCCACCCACACTCGGAGGTTATAGATATAACAAAGAGACATGGCTCAATGCGGCAGTCTTTACCTATGACGTCTTCGAAGGCTTCCACATTCTAGAGGAGAGGAGACATGTGCTCCTGCTGTAGATTTGGAAGATGCATACAACAGGGTCCCATTTGAATATCTCATGCATATGCTCCTTAAACTGACGGTGCACCCCTTCCTCATTAGATGGATCGCCGCGGCACTTTTTCAGAGGAAGGTGATACTCAGATATAGAAGGTCTTCTGAGTCAACATCCATTTGCCCAGGGCTGCCTCAAGGCTCACCGTTGTTAATAGTTCTATTTAACGTGTACACAATAACGATAACAGAACAACAGCTGGATGGGAGGGAAAGAACTATGACTTTTGCTGATGATATTCTGGTATTATATCGACAGGGAACATGGCGATCCGAGTTTCTGTTAACCAGCCTGTTTTGAAGCAAAGTATTATCTGAGAGAACCGACGAAGAGGTAGAACTGCTAGGTCCCGGGCAGTTGATAGAACGCCGACACTGGTATTGCGACGGCAGGTCGGAAGCGCTTAACCAATTATTTTACGATTTACTATTTTTATTTTACATATCTAGAGAAGTCTAGAGGGACTCTTTTTTTCAGACAGGTAACCGTGTACTCAGATGTCCCCCGCCATACAGGCAGCCGTATACTCAGATATCCCCCGCCACACAGGCAGCCATATACTCAGATATCCCCAGTCATACAGGCAGCCATATACTCAGATATCCCCCGCCACACAGGCAGCCATATACTCAGATATCCCCCGCCATACAGGCAGCCATATACTCAGATATCCCCAGCCACACAGGCAGCCATATACTCAGATATCCCCAGTCATACAGGCAGCCATATACTCAGATATCCCCCGCCACACAGGCAGCCATATACTCAGATATCCCCCGCCATACAGGCAGCCATATACTCAGATATCCCCAGCCACACAGGCAGCCATATACTCAGGTGTCCCCCGTCATATAGGCAGGCGTAAACTCAGGTGTTCACTGTCATACAGGAAGCCATACACTCATTTGTGCCTCACCATATACTCAGATGTCTTCCACCATACAAGTATAAAATACTCAGGTGTCCCCCACCATGCAGGCAGATATTCTTTTTTTCACAAGTACTCTCTTTTTTGTTATCATCGACAATATTAATGTTTCTTTCGCTAGATTTTTTCATCTATTTCTTTTCCTTATGCAGTAACCATTTGCAGCCTAATCTTTTATTGTTGGTTCTTTAACGTGCGCATCAGGCACGCGTGGCCTCCGTTTTACGCCGTTATGAAAGAGGGCTAGACATCGGATCTCAATCTCCAGAGAGCAGGGAAGAAAACAAAGATGTAAAGCCACGAAGAAATCAGATTCGATTTTTTTTTAGACTTTCAATAAATGTTACTACTGACTGGTGGGAATCGAACCAGTGACCTTATTGTCCAGAGGTCGATATCATGCCTCTAGACCACCCGCGGGGGACATCTGAGTATATGGCTCCGAACTCGGCTATAAACACATTCTACAGAGGAACGAAAATGCTATGGCCACGTCAAAAGACACAGCGGGTTGGGAAGAACAATTGAGTTATTGAGTTATTTGAGTTATTGGGTTATTTGCGGGTTATCATCATTGCACTCCGAACATGCCCATAGGTGCTCAGATCCCCTCCTCAGTTATTGAGTTATTTGCGGGTCATCATCATTGCACTCCGAACATGCCCATAGGTGCTCAGATCCCCTCCTCAGTTATTGAGTTATTTGCGGGTCATCATCATTGTACTCCGAACATGTCCATAGGTGCTCAGATCCCCTCCTCAGCAATTCCCGCAGTGTCCAGCGACTGACGACTCCAGTTCTATGTTGGTTGATAAGTCTTCTTACACGGCCACTAAGTTTCACATTTCTGGCTGTGCCCAACTTACTCCCATTTCCATCGTCCGAAGAAGTGACGTGGATCTGTGTTTGCCGAAGTCTTGTGCTCTTCCCACATCTCGGAGGGCATTGATGATGTCCGCCCGATCCATTGGTTGCCCGTCCTCAACGACAGCACAGCTAGCCAACCTGTCCGCTCTTTTATTTCCCCGTACTCCCGCATGTCCAGGGACATAGACAAAGGTGACCTTACGTATTTTGGACTTCTGCAATGACTCTACCCATTGCATGCGTACAGAGCCCGCCTCCACTTTTTTTATCATGCTCATCGAATCACTCAGTATACATGCGTGAGTGTAGTCTTGTGACTCTAACCATATGAATGTCTTGGTCACTGCCATCGCCTCCATTGTCATGCTACTCGTGGTCATGACGTATGCACCACTGTCTTCCTTGACTATTCTGCCTGCCCAGCGTGCTGTAAATGTCCATGCACTTCTTTGGTGTCGTCTTACAGATCCGTACGTATAGATGACTGCATCTTTCTCATCGGTGTTACCGCAGATGAGACCGTTGACCTCAGCATTAACCACGACCGGGTTCTGTTCCCTACTTTTCCTGTCGAGTGTGACAATACACGAGAAAGTCTCCTTGAATGACGTAGGCACCTGTATCCACTCCTCACCAACGCTGATATTGGTAAGCCCACAGACCTGTTTGATGACAACTTCTGCTTAGCCCGCCATGATTTGCATCTTTTTACCCTGGCACATTTCCCTGTGTTGAGCACGTGGTATAATGGATGCTCTGTATCTGTACTAATTTTCAGGTATGCTCGTGCTCTCCAGATCTTGATTCTGTCATCCACGGTTGGAAAGTCAAGAGGATACCTTATTGCTACACAGGGAGAGTCCCTCGTACATCCCAGGATAATACGCATGGCTTCATTTTGTATTTCTCCAGCCTATCAATTTGAGTCGTACTGACAGTAAGAATTGCCAGGGCATACTCGGTTGGTGCGAGGACTAATCCCTGGAACAGAAGATTAAGTAGCCCCTGCTCGATGTTGGCAGCTGCCATGACCTTCAAGGCGGCTATCCTTTGCGGGATTTTGTTATTACATGGTCGACGTGGTCCCGAAAACACAGGCTGCGATTAAACCTAACTCCGAGGTATATCATCAACTTGTCCATGGTCACCTCATCAGCTCCCATTCGCACTACCGGTGTGGTCGTATTAACAATATGATTGTTAAGGGAGAACCATGAAACTGATGCTTTATTATGATTAACCAAGGCACCTAAAACCCCGCACCAGGAAGAAATGCGATCGAGTTCGTCTTGCATTGTGGAGGCGATTTCCTGTCTATCTCTTCCCTGTCGATATACCAGAATATCATCAGCGAAAGTCATAGTTCTTCCCTCCCATCCAGCTGTTGTTCCGTGATCGTTATTGTGTACACGTTAAATAGAACTGGTGACAATGGTGAGCAGTACCTCTAGGCTGGATTAGTAGTTTCCCAACATAGTCTTAAACCAGACTAGTTCTGAGCAAAAGTGCACACTGTCCTCGTGTCATTAAGTCAACAACAACGTGAAAACGTTCCTTTAATTTTGGTATAGGATGCATTCTAGGAGGTCCGCGCTGTACATTTGATACCATTGTCTCGAAGTATCAGCGGTATCATATAATAAATATATCATTATATTTATTAGCTTCGCTACGGCGGTGACTGAGGCCTGCCCTGTGGACTTAGCTCTGCAGCCAACCAGTCTTTAGGACACCAATGTAAGGAGTTGATACTGGACAAAGAGACAGGTCCTAACCATCCCTCACCTATACTCTACCCTACCATACCCCCAACATTCCTTTTCCCTACCCTAACGTACCCCCTAACCCTCCCTCCCCATACCCTACCTTCCATCTACCCTAATCTACCCCCTAACCCTCCTTGCTGTCTACTATACTTTACCCATAAACTCACCCTCCCACTTACCCTACCTTACCAACCAACCCACCTTCCAATACTCAAACTTACACCCTAATTTTCACTCCCCCTACCTTACCAATCAAACCTTCCACCCCCTACTCTACTCTAACTTACCCCCTAACGCTCCGTCCCTATACCCTAACTTACCTACCCTACCTTTACTCCCTAAATCTCCCTTACCATAACCATCCTTCCCATAGTCTACCCTACTTTAACCCCTAATCCTCACCCCTTTACACTACCTTACCCCAACCCTCCCACCCCCTTACTCTACCGAACCTTACCCCCTAACTCTCCCTCCTCCAACTCTACCTACTTTACCCCCTCAACCACACTTCCCAATACTCTACCCTACCTTACCCCCTAACTTTTCCTCCTTTACCCCCAACACGCCTTTTCCACTTCTCTACCTTACCCCCAACACGCCTTTCCCACTTCTCTACCTTACCCCCAACACGCCTTTTCCACTTCTCTACCTTACCCCCAACACTCCTTTCCCACTTCTCTACCTTACCCCCAACACTCCTTTCCCACTTCTCTACCTTACCCCCAACACGCCTTTCCCACTTCTCTACCTACCCCCAACACTCCTTTCCCACTTCTCTACCTTACCCCCAACACGCCTTTTCCACTTCTCTACCTTACCCCCAACACGCCATTTCCACTTCTCTACCTTACCCCCAACACTCCTTTCCCACTTCTCTACCTTACCCCCAACACGCCTTTCCCACTTCTCTACCTTACCCCCAACACTCCTTTCCCACTTCTCTACCTTACCCCCAACACGCCTTTCCCACTTCTCTACCTTACCCCAACACGCCTTTCCCACTTCTCTACCTTACCCCCTAATTTTTCCTCCTTTACCCCCAATACTCCTTTCCCACTTCTCTACCTTACCCCCAACACGCCTTTCCCACTTCTCTACCTTACCCCCAACACGCCTTTCCCACTTCTCTACCTTACCCCCAACACGCCTTTCCCACTTCTCTACCTTACCCCCACACGCCTTTCCCACTTCTCTACCTTACCCCCTAACTTTTCCTCCTTTACCCCCAACACGCCTTTCCCACTTCTCTACCTTACCCCCAACACGCCTTTCCCACTTCTCTACCTTACCCCCAACACTCCTTTCCCACTTCTCTACCTTACCCCAACACGCCTTTCCCACTTCTCTACCTTACCCCTAACTTTTCCTCCTTTACCCCCAACACTCCTTTCCCACTTCTCTTCCTTACCCCCAACACGCCTTTCCCACTTCTCTACCTTACCCCCAACACGCCTTTCCCACTTCTCTACCTTACCCCCAACACGCCTTTCCCACTTCTCTACCTTACCCCCAACACGCCTTTCCCACTTCTCTACCTTACCCCCAACACGCCTTTCCCACTTCTCTACCTTACCCCCAACACGCCTTTTCACTTCTCTACCTTACCCCCAACACTCCTTTCCCACTTCTCTACCTTACCCCCAACACGCCTTTCCCACTTCTCTACCTTACCCCCAACACTCCTTTCCCACTTCTCTACCTTACCCCCAACACGCCTTTCCCACTTCTCTACCTTACCCCAACACGCCTTTCCCACTTCTCTACCTTACCCCCTAACTTTTCCTCCTTTACCCCCAACACTCCTTTCCCACTTCTCTACCTTACCCCCTAACTTTTCCTCCTTTACCCCCAACACTCCTTTCCCACTTCTCTTCCTTACCCCCAACACGCCTTTCCCACTTCTCTACCTTACCCCCAACACGCCTTTCCCACTTCTCTACCTTACCCCCAACACGCCTTTCCCACTTCTCTACCTTACCCCCAACACGCCTTTCCCACTTCTCTACCTTACCCCCAACACGCCTTTCCCACTTCTCTACCTTACCCCCAACACGCCTTTCCCACTTCTCTACCTTACCCCCAACACGCCTTTTCCACTTCTCTACCTTACCCCCACACTCCTTTCCCACTTCTCTACCTTACCCCCAACACGCCTTTCCCACTTCTCTACCTTACCCCCAACACTCCTTTCCCACTTCTCTACCTTACCCCCAACACGCCTTTCCCACTTCTCTACCTTACCCCAACACGCCTTTCCCACTTCTCTACCTTACCCCCTAACTTTTCCTCCTTTACCCCCACACTCCTTTCCCACTTCTCTACCTTACCCCCAACACGCCTTTCCCACTTCTCTACCTTACCCCCAACACGCCTTTCCCACTTCTCTACCTTACCCCCAACACGCCTTTCCCACTTCTCTACCTTACCCCCAACACTCCTTTCCCACTTCTCTTCTTACCCCCAACACGCCTTTCCCACTTCTCTACCTTACCCCCTAACTTTTCCTCCTTTACCCCCAACACTCCTTTCCCACTTCTCTACCTTACCCCCAACACGCCTTTCCCACTTCTCTACCTTACCCCCAACACGCCTTTCCCACTTCTCTACCTTACCCCCAACACGCCTTTCCCACTTCTCTACCTTACCCCCAACACGCCTTTCCCACTTTTCCACCTTACCCCCTAACCCTCCCTCCCCTTACTCTACAGAACCTTTTCCTACCAACCCTCCCTTCCACCTACTCTACCCTACCTCACCCCCAACCCTCCTTCTCCCTTAACCCCCCCTCCTCCTACTCTACCCTAACTCCTCATCTAACCCTCCTTCTCCCTAATGCCCCTTCCTTCTACTTTACCCAAATCTATCCATCTACCTTCCCCATCTCCCTTCCCCTACTCTACCACATCTTTCAATATTTCCAGTCAGGTCAGTTTATCTTCTCCGTCTTGTTTGTCCTGTCAAGTCCTGCCTATTTGTCCTGTAACAGCTCCTTACATTGGTGGCCTAGAGAACACTCTTACTAAAACTAAAAAAACAAATCGTTTTTACGTTGTTGTTGTTCTTGTTGCTGTTGTTGTTCTTCTTGTTGTTGTTGTTCTTGTTGCTGTTGTTGTTGTTGTTGTTGTTGTTGTTGTTGTTGTTGACTTAATGCTAAAAAAGCAACTTGCACTTTTGCTCATTGATGTTGCTGGTCGTAATAGCTTCCTTGACATCTCTCAATTTTTGCTGGAAAAGTTTGGGTTCGTCTAGTTCCAGTCTATTTTGGAAAACTACTAATCCAACCTAGAAGTACTGCAATACTAGGTCTTCTATATCAGTAAGAGCCACCACAACAGTGTACCTGTCTACCCTATCTTCTATTAACCAGCCTGTTTTGATGCAAAGTATTATCCCAGAAAACCGACGAAGAGATGGAACTGCTAGGCACCTGACAGTTAGTAGTACGCCGACAATGTTATAATTTTTCGTCGAAGTTTACCGTTTCTTTCAGTAGATTTTTTCCCTATTTCTTTCCTTGGGCAGTAACTATTTTCGGTCTAATCTTTTTATGTTCGTTCTTCAACGTGCGCATGAAGTACGCGGGGCCTCCGTTTCACGCCGTTATGCAAGAAGGCTAGACATCGGATTTCAATCTCCAGAGAGCAGACATGAAAACAAAGCTTTATAGCCACGAAGAAATCAAATTCGATTTTTTGTTGTCTTTAAATACATTTACAACTGACTGTGGTGGGAATCGAACCAGGGACCCTCTTGTCCAGAAGTCGATATCTTGCCTCTAGATCACCCAGCGGGGACATCTGTGTACATGGCTCCGAACTCGGCTGTGAACACCATTCTACAGAGGAAACGAAAATACTATGGCCACGTCAAAAGACACAGCGGGTTGGGAAGAACATAAAAAAGGCTTGTTTCCTGGAAGATGAACCTAATAGCTAATGTAGGATCCATTTTTAGTGAGGTCACCAAACATTTTCCAAGTCGCCCACTTTGATTCCATTCTCGTAAGATCGCTTCATGTCTTTCTCATCTCTGTTAACACATGTCCTCTACAACTTTATTTTTGGCTTGCCCTCTTGACCCTTCTCCGTGTTGATTGTGCAAAAACAGTGTCGGTGGAGTTAAAACTTCAGCAGTTTGCATTCTATCCAGATCCACCAACTTTGTCGAATATTTAACCACTGGTATCTGTCTGGTACCTTCCCTATTTCTTGTTCATAGCGATCACCCTTTAGGTGGCCCTACATTGTGTCGCTAGTTCACGGCAACGTTACAATATCTCCGCCTCTCTGACTGACACATCAGTGTTCAGCATGGATGAGGAGGTTTGTTTAACAATTTTGTCCCGGAGAGCTCCTTCTTTGCTGAACTTATTTCGAAGTTTCACTGCCGTTGGTTTTTTAAGGCGTGCAAGTGCACACGGGACCTCCTGTTTTTCAAGAGGGCTAGACATCGATCTCACTACCAAGACTCTGACCAGAGAGGGCTAGACATCGATCTCACTACCAAGACTCTGACCAGAGAGGGCTAGACATCGATCTCACTACCAAGACTCTGACCAGAGAGGGCTAGACATCGATCTCACTACCAAGACTCTGACCAGAGAGGGCTAGACATCGATCTCACCACCAAGACTCTGACCAGAGAGGGCTAGACATCGATCTCACTACCAAGACTCTGGCCAGAGAGGGCTAGACATCGATCTCACTACCAAGACTCTGACCAGAGAGGGCTAGACATCGATCTCACCACCAAGACTCTGACCAGAGAGGGCTAGACATCGATCTCACTACCAAGACTCTGACCAGAGAGGGCTAGACATCGATCTCACTACCAAGACTCTGACCAGAGAGGGCTAGACATCGATCTCACTACCAAGACTCTGACCAGAGAGGGCTAGACATCGATGGAACTACCAAGACTCTGACCAGAGAGGGCTAGACATCGATCTCACTACCAAGTCTCTGACCAGAGAGGGCTAGACATCGATCTCACTACCAAGTCTCTGACCAGAGAGGGCTAGACATCGATCTCACTACCAAGACTCTGACCAGAGAGGGCTAGACATCGATGGAACTACCAAGACTCTGACCAGAGAGGGCTAGACATCGATGGAACTACCAAGACTCTGACCAGAGAGGGCTAGACATCGATGGAACTACCAAGTCTCTGACCAGAGAGGGCTAGACATCGATCTCACTACCAAGTCTCTGACCAGAGAGGGCTAGACATCGATCTAACTACCAAGTCTCTGACCAGAGAGGGCTAGACATCGATCTAACTATCAAGTCTCTGACCAGAGAGGGCTAGACATCGATCCTACTACCAAGTCTCTGACCAGAGAGGGCTAGACATCGATCTCACTACCACCAGGGATTCCATTTTTCTAAAAATTCCCACCATCTGCCATAGATATCGAACTCTGAACCCTCTTGTCCAGAGACCGAGTCTTACCTCCTGACCACCCATTCTCCCATCACGAACCCAATGTTTGCCATTTAGATTTGTTAACTCTACAGAAGCATTTAAAAGATGAGGTTCTGGTACTTCGCGAATATTTTTCACTGTTCTCTATGTTTTACAGCAATACAATATCACTGAAATAACTGCGTTTCAAGTAAGGACGCGACGCAAACTTTCCTCCATTTTGGAGAATGTGTTATGGTAAAGATTTGGTTTTGTATGTACCCACTGAACTAATTGCAGCAATCATCATCAGGAACCATATTTGCAGAACGTTGCATTCATCACAGCCTGTGTTTGACAGAATTTCTGTCTCATAGCCGGATTTCCCACTTCTTTTGTTGTCATGTTCAACGTCTCTTTATGCCATTATCTTGGTATGCCCCTGATGCCTCTTCCGTACCTTGTATTATTGTTCTTCACGTCAAGGACGCGTAATTCATTTAATTTGTTAAAGGCTCACTGTGTATCCGCGTGCTGCAGAGCTATCTACTGAAGTTGGCCAGTTTATAACGTGGAAAGGAGACAAATAATAATAAATGAATATTATTGTAGAGGGAAACTTCCGAGGCGATAATCAGTGAATCAATTCAGAGGAAGAGGTATGTTTACAGCACTCGGAAACTCGTACTCATTGGCACAGCGCCTTGCCACGAAAAACCGAACGCTAGGGAACACTGCCACTCAGCTAACTAATTAGTTATTAACTAATTAATTAGTAAGGTGAACACACAACAAAGGCAAAATCTCTTCGAGTTCGATGAAGAGAACGTCATTTTCTACGGAGACTTTAATGCTAGAGGAAACCAGTGGGGTAACGTCATAACCAACAAGCAGGGAGAAGACCTAGAGAACGCACTGGTGTCGGCCGATTTAGTGTGCTTGAATGATGGAAGGACAACAAGAATGGCCACTCGAACAGGGACTCTGATAGTGTCATAGACCTGGCACTGGTGGCTTCCACCTTTGCACCCGTTTGCAGGTGGAGTGCACTGGGGTTCCACGGAAGTGATCACTATCCATGTGTCCTCCTAATTGAGAAAAGCAGAAATAGAAGCAGAAACGAAAGCTCCACACATTCCACTACGAGAAAACAGACCAGGACGTCATTAGCAAATCAGACATAGGAAACAGAGCGCCCCTCGTAGGAGGCAGGACAGATGGACGCAGCCACCCTGGTGGAAGGTAGAAGTCGAGGAAGCTTGGCGGAGCAAGAGACAAACGGCCAAGACATGGCAGAAAGCCAGAAGGAATGGAAGAACACAACCTGAGCTCTTGAAGCGTCTGAAAGTAGAGGTCCACCAAAAAATGATGCACTTTAAACTATGCGCTAAGCAGGCTAAGGATGCCAAATGGGATTATTTCTGTACAAAAGTGTGCTCAGAAAAATCGCTAGCCACATTCTTGCGCCTTCATCAGGGCATGAATAGCACAACACGAACCAAAGAACCAAAGAAATGAGGCTGTAAGAATGAGGATACGGGGATCGCTGTCAAAATTGTGTAAGGATGTAGGGCTGGAAGAAGATCTCACAATCACAACCGATACCATTCGCACGACACTTAATAGGTCACACAACACTGCTCCTGATCCAGATGGTGTTCGGTATGATGACAAAGGCGATTTAGATGACGACGACTAGACAAAACTGGCCAATGAATTTATTGCCAGTATTCGGATCGGCCAGATTAAGAAGGAATGACTACACAGCTACTTACTACCGCTACCGAAGCCAAACAAGGACCATTCTCAGATCAGTGCCTACAGAATCATCACAATCCAGAACACTGCGGGCAAGCTGCTGGAGAAAATAGTTGACCGTGTCCTCACCTGTCACCTTGAACAGAGACGCGTATTCCCACCCACACTCGGAGGTTATAGATATAACAAAGAGACATGGCTCAATGCGGCAGTATTTGCCTATGACGTCTTCGAAGGCTTCCACAGACGAGAGGAGACATGTTCTGCTGCTATTGATCTGGAGGATGCATACACCAGGGTACCATTTGAATATCTCATGCATATGCTCCTCAAACTGGCGGTGCACCTCATCCTCATTAGATGAATCGCCGCGGCACTGTTTCAGAGGAAGGTGATACTCAGATGTGGAAGTTGGTCTTCTGAACCAATATCCATTTGCCCAGGGCTGCCACAAGGCTCACCATTGTCAACAGTTCTATTTAACGTGTACACATTTACGATCACTGAACAACAGCTGGATGGGAGGGGAAGAACTATGACTTTTGCTGATGATATTCTGGTATATCGACAGGGAAGAGACAGACGGGGAATCGCCTCCCCAATGCAAGACGAACTCGATCGCATTTCTTCCTGGTGTGGGGTTTCAGGTGCCCTGGTTAATCATAATAAAGTATCAGTTTCATGGTTCTCCCTTAACAATCATATCGTTAATACGACCACACCGGTAGTACGAATGGCAGCTGATGAGGTGATAGGGACAAGTTGATGACATACCTCGGAGTTAAGTTTGATCGCAGCCTGTGTTTTCGGGACCACGTCGACCATGTGATAACAAAATCCCGCAAAGGATTAGCCGCCTTGAAGGTCATGGCAGCTGCCAACATCGAGCAGAGGCTACTTACTCTTCTGTTCCAGGGATTAGTCCACGCACCAATCGAGTATCCACAGAAGACACTGATAGAATGGGAAGTAGTAGGACCGAGACTAAGGAGAGCAACATTTAAAACAACCAAAAACAAAATAAAATTACACATTATCCAATGCTATGCACCAACCAACGATAAAGATGATTTAGTTAAAGATTATTTCTATAAACAGCTACAATGTCAGATGGATGCAAGACGAGCCAAGGATATTATAATCTTGATGGGAGACCTAAATGCTAAACTAGGATCAGACAACAGAGGCTTCGAAGAGATTATGGGAAAACATGGACTTGGAGATATAAACGAGAATGGAGAGATATTTGTGAGTTTCTGCGCCCTTAATCAAGTGAGCCTAGGACGAACGATATTCCAACACAAAAGAATACACAAAGCTACATGGGTGTCACCAGATAATAGAACCGAAAATCAAATTAATCACAAAGAAAATTCTCAAGACCTACAATTAAATATCACAGTTGAGGGAATACATCTGGAAACAGTCCAGAGCTACAACTACCTGGGACATACTATAACCAATGATGGAAAATGGAAAACTGAAATAAACAAAAGAATAGTTATGCCAAAAGTAATTTTAATGCCATGAAAAATATACTAACAACAAAACAAATATCAGCAGGGCTGAAACTAAGAATGGCAAAATGTTACATCTTCTCAATATTCCTGTATGGCGCAGAAACATGGACATTAGACAAGAAAACAGAACAGAAAATTGAAGCCTTTGAAATGTGGATTTATAGAAGAATAGGTAGAATTGGATGGAAACAAAAGATAACAAACGATAAAGTTTTAAAACAATTGAAAATAAAAAGAGAACTACTAAATACAATTAAGACAAGACAAATAACATTTTTGGGGCATGTTAAAAGACACAACAGCCTACTAAAAGTAATATTGGAAGGAAAAATACAAGGTAAAAGAGGCAGAGGCAGACCAAGACTAACATGGACGAGTAACATCAAAAGATGGTCAAGTCAATCTATGACAGCCTGCACCATCAAAGCAAGAAACAGAGTAGAATGGCGATCCATAGCAGCCAACCTTCGTTGCGGAGAAGGCACACGATGATGATGATGATGTGTTTAGTCATATCTCATATCTTAGTGTGTATCTGTGTTAGTCATGTGTCCCATCTTTGTGTGTGCATGTTTGGGTTAGTGATATCTCATATCTTTGTGTGCATGTCTATGTTAGTCATATCTCATATCTTTGTGTGTGCATGTCTGTGTATGTCACATCTCATATCCTTGTGTGTGCATGGCTATGTTAGTCATATCTCATATCTTTGTGTGTGCATGTCTATGTTAGTCATATCTCATATCTTTTTGTGTGCATGTCTGTGTATGTCACATCTCATATCCTTGTGTGTGCATGGCTATGTTAGTCATATCTCATATCTTTGTGTGTGCATGTCTATATTAGTCATATCTCATATCTTTTTGTGTGCATGTCTGTGTATGTCACATCTCATATCCTTGTGTGTGCATGGCTATGTTAGTCATATCTCATATCTTTGTGTGTGCATGTCTATGTTGGTCATATCTCATATCTTTTTGTGTGCATGTCTGTGTATGTCACATCTCATATCCTTGTGTGTGCATGTCTATGTTAGTCATATCTCATATCTTTGTGTGTGCATGTCTGTGTATGTCACATCTCATATCCTTGTGTGTGCATGGCTATGTTAGTCATATCTCATATCTTTGTGTGTGCATGTCTATGTTAGTCATATCTCATATCTTTTTGTGTGCATGTCTGTGTATGTCACATCTCATATCCTTGTGTGTGCATGGCTATGTTAGTCATATCTCATATCTTTGTGTGTGCATGTCTATGTTGGTCATATCTCATATCTTTTTGTGTGCATGTCTGTGTATGTCACATCTCATATCCTTGTGTGTGCATGTCTATGTTGGTCACATCTCATATCTTTGTGTGCATTTCTATGTTAAGCATGTGTCAAATCTTTGTATGTGCATGTCCATGTCAGACATATCTCATATCTTTATGTGCATGTCTATGTTAGTCATGTGTCATATATATTGATGTGTGTCAGTGTTAGTCATGCCTCGTATCGCTGTGTGCATGTCTGTGTTGGTCACATCTCATATCTCTGTGTGTGCATGTCTGTGTTTGTCACCTCTAGTGACTCAGGCAGATGGTGCTCGTAAACCTGGGAGGGCCGACCATCTAAGGGCAGAATCCCCCTACAGAAAAGATCATCTGCTGCCTTGCAGGAAGATTGGGGACAATCAAAGGCTAAGGAAAGCAACCTGAATACAATGCTGGCTGAAATCGGATGCACTGGGCCACTGGCGCAGAACACAGTGCAGCGTTTTAACGGGTGTTCAATCAGAGTCGATTTGGCGGGCTCTAATTGTGATGTTCTGTCTGTGGGGGCGATCAACACACTTAACCTGACAGCTAACTTCATGTGAGAGTCTGGGATCCTGCTCTGATTGAGTCCTGATCGCAAAGAAAGAAAGAGAGAGAGAGAGAGAGAGAGAGAGAGAGAGAGAGAGACCACATATGTATTAATAATAAGTTTAAGTAATCCTTACAGGATGTAAAAGTATATAGAGGGGCAGATCATCATCTTCTGATAGCTAAACCTAAAATTAAACTAAAAAGGTATACTACAACGAATAAGGGTAGAAACTATTTCAATGTAGGGTTCCTTAAAAAACAAGGAATTAAAGATAAATTCGCAGTCACAATATCAAACAAATACCAAGTCCTCCAACAACTAGAAAATACAATAAATATAGAAGATCATTGGAAACAGGTAAAAGATATATGGAAAGTGACATGCGAAGAAACACTAAGGAAAAGAGAACGTCAGAATAAGGCATGGATGACAGCAGAGACCTGGACAAAATTAAAGAAAGAAAGAACAACAAAGCAGACATAAATAAAAGCAAAACAAGAAGTAATAAAGCCAAGACACAGGAAGCTTACACAGAGGTGAACAAAGAAGTGAGAAGATGCATTAAAAGGGATAAGAGGAAATATATAGATGAACTAGCTAAAGAGGCAGAAGAAGCAGCAAACAAAGGGAATATGAAAGAACTGTACAACAGCACACAGAAATTAGGAGGAAAATACAAACAGATCAACGCCTTTATCAAAGATAAGAAAGGAAATCTGCTTAGTAATATAAGGGAACAAATGGAGAGATGGAAAGAGCACTTTGAAGAACATTTGAACAGACCCGGCTCAAATAATCCTCCAGATAGACTACCAGCAGAAGAAGAGTTACACGTTAACTGTGGAAAACCAAGCATAGAAGAAATAATGAAAGCCATCAATCTATTAAAAAATGGTAAAGCCACAGGACCAGGTGAAATTCCTTCGGAAGCCATCAAAGCAGATATTAACACCTCTACCAAGATGCTACATAATCTATTATAGTCAGTTCAGAAATTCATAATCACTCCTTAATTAGCTTTGCGTCATAACCGCTTGTTATTTTGGTTTCAAGTTTTGCATGCAATCTTAGAATATTGATGATGCAAAGATTTTGGTATTTTTTATTCCACAAACACAACAGATTTTGCACATCAGCGAATTCCTTTGATCTTTTATGACGATATCACACAAGTTGATTCAAATTTTAGAGTTTACAGTAATCGTGATAAATTGTCCAGTTTACTGCAATTCTTGTCAGAGGCGTATCTACATAGTGCTTAATTGTGGGTGTTGTTCGTTATGTGTATTTGCAAACATGAATTCAATTGGTTACAATTAGTCTTGTCCTTCGGTCACCATTAGACCCAGGACGTCATAACTGTAGCTGGAATTGAATTCATCTTAATTTTAATCATTCCGAATCTGACGATTCCAAGAGGTTGATAATCATTACTGGCTGGACAAATAGTAATCCATCTCGTTTCCAGTACTCATCTTCCACCCGCAGCACATGTTCAACACACTTTTTCCAGAACGGAATGTCTATTTTTGAGAGAGACTCGCGTGTCAGAACTTAACATCACACATTTTAAACGTCCTGTTCTGTTCTGCAACTTGTCCTTTGACGTGAGCTCAGACAAGTTCGATTGGATTAAGGTGCGCATGATATACAGGGAGTCGAAGAGAGGTGTGGCCGTATTTCTCAATGATTTTGTCAACATGGTACACCTTTTTCTTATTCGTATTCTTCACAAGTTGTAACAATTCGGGTTTTAAATATGTGTCGTCTAATTTGACATTTTCATTCGCAAGTCATGCCCTAATTTGCTCTTTTGTATTTGATGCAGTAGACACTTTGTCTTCCTCTGATACGACATTGTGGTATGATGCATTATCCATGACTATGCATGAAGGTCTCTCCAGGATTGGTAAAAGTGCCACCTGAGCACCTATGGACATGTTCGGAGTACAATGATGATGACCCGCAAATAACTCAATAACTGAGGAGGGGATCTGAGCACCTATGGACATGTTCGGAGTACAATGATGATGACCGCAAATAACTCAATAACTGAGGAGGGGATCTGAGCACCTATGGACATGTTCGGAGTACAATGATGATGACCCGCAAATAACTCAATAACTCAAATAACTCAATAACTCAATTGCTCTTCCCAACCGCTGTGTCTTTTGACGTGGCCATAGCATTTTCGTTTCCTCTGTAGAATGGTGTTTATAGCCGAGTTCGGAGCCATATACTCAGATGTCCCCCGCTGGGTGGTCTAGAGGAATGATATCGACCTCTGGACAAGGTCACTGGTTCGATTCCCACCACAGTCAGTAGTAACATTTATTAAAAGTCTTTAAAAAAATCGAATCTGATTTCTTCGTGGCTTTACAGCTTTGTTTTCTTCCTGCTCTCTGGAGATTGAGATCCGATGTCTAGCCCTCTTGCATAACGGCGTAAAACGGAGGCCCCGCGTGCCTGATGCGAACGTTAAAGAACCAACATAAAAAAAGATTAGGCCGAAAATGGTTACTGCATAAGGAACAGAAATAGATGAAAAAATCTAGCGAAAGAAACATTAATATTTTCGATGATAACAAAAAAGAGAGTACTTGTGAAAAAAATATCTGCCTGCATGGTGGGGGACACCTGAGTATTTTATACTTGTATGATGGGAGACATCCGAGTATATGGTGAGGCACAACTGAGTGTATGGCTTACTGTATGACAGTGAACACCTGCTTTTACGCCTGCTTGTATGGCGGGGGACATCTGAATATATGGTTGCCTGTATGGCGGGGAATATCTGGGTATATGGTTGCCTGTATGGCGGGAATATCTGAGTATATGGTTGCCTGTATGGCGTGGGACATCTGAGTATATCTCTACCTGTATTACGGGGGACATCTGAGTATATGGCTGGCTTAATGGCGCGAGACATCTGAATATTTGGCTGCCTGTACGACGAGGGACATTTTTGTATATGGCTACCTGTACTTGGACATCTGAGTACACGGCTACCTGTCTGAAAAAAAGAGTCCCTCCAGACTTCTCTAGATATGTAAAAAAAAAAAATAATCAAAGTCACCGACCAATGAAAAATAACAAGTTACTACTAGACAGCCAGACTATGGAAACTAACTGGCTTCGTAAAATTGTTGGTTAAGCGCCTCCGACCTGCCGTCGCAATACCAGTGTCGGCGTTCTATCAACTGCCAGGGACCTAGCAGTTCTACTTCTTCGTCGGTTCTCTCAGAACATACTTTGAGTGAAAACAGGCTGGTTAACAGTAATTAAGATCGTCATGTTCCCTGTTGTGGTAGCTCTTACTGATAGAGAAGACCTAGTGACCTCTAGGCTGGATTAGTACTTTCCCAACATAGTTTTATGTCAGTAATAAAGAAAAGACTATGGTCATACGTTGGGCATGTGATGAGAAGAGATAATAATCGAATAGCAAAGCAAGCCCTCATATGGGAAACAACGGGTAAAAGAAAAAGAGGAAGACCCAGGGAGACACTGAGAAGAACATTGATGAGAGAGGCAAGAGCAGCAGGAATCGGCTCCCTCAATGAGATAGAACTGCTTGCACAGAACAGAGACAGATGGCGAGATTTGATAAAATATCTTTAAAAGAAAACTGCTAGAACAAAAAATTCATATAGGAGAAGGTGTATCTTGGTCTACGCCCTATGGGCCGGTTACGGCTCGAAAGGTCAATAGATAGATAGAACATA